>JAEIFJ010002927.1:1800000-2018239 GCA_018903435.1 Leucophenga varia
TACAAAACTGAAAATGTTTACAAAATAAAGAATACTCAAAAAAAAAAAAAATACAAATAAAATAACCACCGGGCAAAGGATAAGCATGAAATATAGTCAAATAAATAAAATTCAAATTTTTCGCTTTTCAATTTAGCTTAATTTCACAAATATTCAATTTTGAATGGAATTTTAACTGTTTTGCAGTTTGAAAAGATTATGCCAGGAAGCGCTTAGTCATATAAGACGTTTCCCTAGAGACAATTGAATGGGATTATCGAATCGATTGAAATTGATTAGATGACTCAATATAAAACTATGCTTTTGAACTGCACTCCACGATTAGTATCAACGCAAAGAACACTTTAGCTGACAACCCTCTTTAAAGTAGCTGACAACAGCATCACTGTTGCAAACATAACGCATTTTCACTATAACATTTTTTTTTTTTTCAAGCAAAAATCTGTCATTGACATTGAAACGAATTGAAGTGAAATGAACAAGCGGCTTCCAGCTGTTTTCAAACAAAATAGAGTAATGTTAAAATATTAAATATGCCAAACAAAAAACCAAATTGAACGCAAGGAAGTGTGGGACAGATTGAAAATTTGAACACGTGTTAGAAGCTACAAATGCAATAGTTGACAAACACATAGACTAAATATAGATATCATAAAGATACCAGTTTGTCATATTATATAATAGATAGAAGCACTGAATTTGAAATTTAGAAACATCTAAATTTAAATAAGATCCAATTTATAGAATTTATCAAATTATTTTTCTAAACACATTTAAAATGGGTATTCCTCTTGTAAAATCTACACAGAAATTACTCTACACAGTATACAAAATTCAGCAAATTGATTAAATTAGCAATCAAATTGCCTTACATGAATTCTTACACAGTCACTAAGAAAATTAACAGCCTTGGAAACTGTTTACAGTGCGCGTCTCTGTTAAATTTCCAGTATTCATTCTCGCTGCAAACAAAAAAGGAGTAATTTTTATTTTCCAAATTGCTGCAAAACATTTTTCCAGGCTGCCAATAAAATGTTAAAATCAGCTGTTTTGCTGATTTATGTTTCTTTAAAAAAAAAAAAAAATTTGTAGCATACTTTAAGTTGTGCTTTAAATATTCTTTGTGAAATGCTTTAAAACCAAATTGATTTGGTATAATTTTTTATATATTTTTAAAATGTGTCACACTATTTCATTAGTGAAATCCTTAGCGTAATATATTTGTTTTCGTTTTATGTCCTTTTTAAATGGTAAAAATGCTTTTAAAAAATTGTGCCTGATAAGCCGCTTAAAGCCTGTTCAAGCTTCAAATCAATGTGGCTTTGCTTCATTTGATTGTCGCAAACATTTCGATTCCAATTTATTTCGATTTTCTTGCGAAATTTCTGGTTGGCGGGTTTAGCCGCACAAAAAAAGAAGAAAAAAAAGCAGAAACATATCTAACTAAGGTCGCCTAGTGTCGGTTTTTTTCATTTGTTTTCATTGTTAGATCGCCTTCTATGATGCCATGCGTTGTGGCATTTTGTCAAATGGTGCGTGTCCAAATCGCATATCGAATAACGTTGCCGCAGCGGATTTCTGTGTATTTTTTTGTTGTTGTTTTTTTGTATAAAACTCTCGATAGCCGTAAGCAGGCAATTCAGATTAACCCAAAGTCCTTGTTGTCGTCGTCGTTGTAGTTATGTTAAGCCATGTCAGTCATACAAATGTCAACTGGTTATTTTGTTTTTGCCAGTATAAAGTATACCTAAATAAAAACATACAAAATATTTATTTTTAGCAACCAAAGTCTCTTTTCGATGTATAAATATAACAGCCAATTTATAAATTAAAAATTTGAAAATAGAGAGAGTAAGAGAACTAAACCAAACTCAAACTCAAAATGGCGTCATATATATATCAAATAATTTCTTATTTATTTGCAAATAAACTGTGACAATTCTATTGAAACTCATTCGTTGTTACTTTTCTAAGATAAAAATTATTGAACTGGCAATAATGTCAGTCAGCAACAATCTGTTTGCATACCAAGAATATTCTTTTACACTTTATAGACTTCTATTTATATTTGTAGAATATAATGCGAAACGACATATTTGTACATAAATTAAAGCGAAAACAAACATGCTAGACGACATATTTTGAAAATCATTTGACAATTGTCTGGCATATTATAACATTTTGCATTAGTAGGAATCGATTGTTTCGCTTTCGAAAATTGCCAACACACATTTGAATATACTCGTATACGCTTTCATATCAAATAAAATTAATTTTATTTTGCGAGACGCATAAATTAGCATTGAAAGTTTGCTTGCTCTGGTAGCTAAGCGTAAAATGAGCAATATTTTTTTCTAATTTCGTGCATATTTTCATTAAATATTTATGATTTCTTTTGAATTTGTGCCATTTTTTTTTGTTGATTCTTCGAACTGATGGTAATTGTATTTTAATTTGTTTGTTTTATTTATTGCATTTAATTGAAAACGCTTTAGGCATCATAAATTTGATTTTTTTTTTTTGTGACGCAATCGAAACAGACTGATAACAAGTAAAATAGGTATGCATAGCAATTGGGTGTCGTCACGATTTATGACTTCTTAACAGACACATTTTGTATTGTTTCATCTAAGAATTCTGGTAAATTTTTTAGATAATCAAGATACTTTTTCGCTGCATCTTTTGAATTTTTAAATTCCACTACATAATCTTTATATTTTTTATTCCAATCTGGAGCTCGAATTTCTGTGCGATTGCAGCCTACTACAGAATCCTCGGAACTGTGAAAAGTTTATTATTAATAATAAAAAAAATGAAAGATGAATTTGGTCAATTATACCCTTTTGAAATGCCACAAACATCAAGTCTTGCTCTAAGCGTACAACATTCCAGATACCAAAATCGAAATGGATCTTCAGCTTCAAGTACGGAATCTTTGCCAGCGCCATAGGCTATACTTAAGACATAATTAAAATTTGATTTTTAGTTAAAAAATACCAATTTACCAATTTGTTCGCGATAGGCAAAGAACAGTAACAGTGAAAAGAGTAGAAACATTTCGTTTAAGCAAAATAAACAATATTTTTAAATTTAATTTTTTTCGCATTACAAATCAATCTGTTACACATAATGCAATCAATCAATGCAAATTTAAATAAAAATTCAATAAAAAATAATACGACAGAAATCTTTAATAATGTCAACCAATCAACCGATCATTCAATGAATCAATCAATAAATTAACCAATCAATCATTCAATTATTTAATCAACCAGCTATTCAATCAATTAATTCATTTAATCAATCATTCAATTATTCAATTAATCGTTCATTCAATGAATCAATCAATAAATTAACCAATCAAACATTCAATTATTCAATCATTAAATCAATCGTTAATTTAATCAATCAATCAGTTAATCAATCAATCAATCAATCAATTCATTTGATTAATGCAATTATTAAATCATTAAATCATTCAATTTATTTATCAATCAATCATTCAATTGTTAAACCATTCAATAAACCCTTAATAACGATTCCATCAATCAATAGTTCATTCAATCAATCAATGATTCAATTTATCAAACATTCATTCAATCTATCAATCAATCATTAAACTTTTTAACAAAATTAAATAAATCAATCAATCAATATTTTCTTTAAAAAAAAAAGAGCATGCAATAATACTTGTGGCATATTAGAAAACAATGCAATGCAACAACATTAATATTACCATTTTTTATTCCCATATGACATATATTAATGATTTTTAAGTAGGCTTAAAAGCTACTCCAACATTTAATGAAGCAAACAAATAAACAAACAACAAACTTATGAGCAGCAACAATAATAAATGAACATATGCGTGCAATTTAAATGATGTAAGAAGAGGATTGTAATAATAGCAACAACAACAACAAAAAATGTGTTTTATCATTATTTCGTATTTGTTGCAAAACAAAATCGTAAAAACGCCTGAATGCATGCAACACGATTTTATTGTTATGGCAAAATGTTAATTAACAACAACATAAAAGGGCAAATCATAACAGCGAAAACGGAAATAGCGGCAAAAAAAGCATTCGATGTCTGTGTACTATAATGGAAATCTGTATCTGTCAGTGCGTGTCTAAAATCAAATGAAAATATGAAATAGTCGTGCAACTATAAACATACAAATGGTACGCTCAACGCTTATGCTTACGCACATTTTGACTCATTATAGAGAACGCATTCAACATTTTTCAAATTAAAAATGTTGCCATATACGAGTGTATTCCATACAAATACATACATACAGCATGAATATGAAAAATAGTGTGTTTCGCACAGACAATATCAACAGATTCATTCATACATAAGTATACGAGTACGTACAAAAATGCACAACATTCGAATTCGCTTCGTTGCGTTTGGTTATTCTATTGTGTTTCTCTCTCTCTTTTGCTTTTGCTGTATGTGAATATTGCGCAATAAAAATTAATAACAAAAGTTTGTCAGTAAAACATTTTGCAACATTTATGCTTTTTGCCTGCTCACTCGCTGCTGCTAGCCATTCACAGCAATATTAAACGTCAAAAATAACGCAGCAACGTAGATAGTAAATGGGCATTATGTATAAAAGAGCGTTATGGAAATACTTTATACGAAATACAAAATAAAAGTTCATATTAATATGAAGTATGTACGTAAACGATATCAGTTGAAAGGCATGTTGCGTCGATATTTATAGATATGCAGTGGAGTTAAATTCTTCTTTAAAGATTTCTTCATTACATGCATATTTTTTTATGTATTTTTGAAGAATATTTGACATAAAAAGATTGTAATATGGCGAAGAAGATATAAGAAACTTGCCTTAACTAAATTCATTTGAAGTAAGCTTAAATGCAACAGTAAATTTATTGATTTTTTTGAACCGAGCTACAAAAGACTATTCGTATATTATGCTGATTACTATTCAATCGTATAACCATGACCATGACAACAGACTTCAAATCATAAAACGCCGAGTATTCCATTGGAAGTCAATGGCAAGGCAGGCAGCCAGGCAGGCAACGCCATTAATACTAAAACTGCTCGAAGTAATAAAACTAAAACTATCATTTTGAAAGGCAAAAACTTAACGCAATTGTGCGGAGCAATTCAATGCCAATTACTTTCGACAATTGTTCGTGCTTGAATTGCCAAATGCATTCAATATTTGGACTCAAATATATTCGCATTATAATCAATATTAAGTGAGTTAGTTGGCAGCACGTAAACATTTGACGCGCAATTTATTTCACTTTTTCCCCCCTCACTAAAATGGCAATTTATTGTAATATTTATGATTGTTTTAGTACTAAATAATCTTAAGGGAATTCAATAGATAAAAATTTAGTTGTACGATTGTTCGGTTCTCTGCTTATATCAATTTAGTATGAGCAACACGCAAATGTTGTTAGTGTGCAACACAAAATAAGCTGTTGCCTTTTTTTCCAGAAAATTGATTAAAATAAATTGTACCCAAATCATGCAAAGCATGCATTTAATTGACATAAAATAGGTTAAGTGGTCACAAAACCTATTTTTTTGTTCATATATATCTTCTTTACACAAATTATGTTTCAATTTAAATTTTCCGTTTTGGGATTTCAGCTGAAAATCTTAGAGTCTTTAAGTAAAATGCTTTCTTTTCGACTGTAAAACTAACTCGCTCTCTCTCTCATTATTATTCAACACTTGACGACAGTGACATGCAAATTATGTATGCAAATGACAAATGATTTGAGGCTGACCAAGCACACCTGAAGAAGATATTTACAGTGGCTGCCTTACCAAGTTGATGACAGCCTGCGGTCAGGTCAAGTAGGAAATAGCAAAAGCTTTCAAAAAAAATTTTTTTTTTCTGTTACATTCCTAAATATTTTTGTACATCTCAATTTGAATGCTTGAAGTTGGCATAAATTACTGCCTTGAACGTGTTTTTTGCATTTGTCACCTCTCAATTTGAAAATGCTTGAAATGCTTTTAAAGTGAGTGTTGCTTTAAATAGCGTATGCTCCTCCACCAATCTCCATTGAGCTTTACTTTATTTGTGTAGTTAATGAAGCAATTTGTATTTTCTTTGGGGAAATATTTGCTTCGTTATGTTTAGTTGTGAAAAAAGATAAATGGAATACGTATTGAAAGCTTCGAAGCTGTTAAGAGTCGAAGCACATCACTTACTTAAATTATTAAAGATTGGATAATTCCCTGAAGTGCGAGATTTGATCAGATATAAAATGAAGGAAAATATTCCGGAAAAGTGCTACACAAACATACACACTTACTCTCTCTTGTCTGTTCTAGCTATTGCTATAAATAAAAATGATTACAGGTTGTCACGTGACCATTAAGATAACCGAAGTTTGCTAATTGATCTATATATTTGATTAGATATGAACCAATCTTTTATACTCTCCAGATTAGCACTGAAAGAGTAGCTATTCTGAAAGATTTTGTACACCGTATCTTGTTCTATTTTAAATTATTGTATTAAAGAAGGCTATTTTATGCGGTTGCATTATGTCTATTTATGAACAATTTTCTTTTATTCCAATATCAAATAGAAGAAAAATATAATCAGTTTTGTCAATTCAAGCAAACGTCGCAATAAATAAAATAGAATAATCAAAATTATATTGAAATATACAAGCAAATTTTATACAATATATTGTAATATTTGTAATAAATTTCTGCGTTATAAATGAAATGCAAATAAATTGAATAAATGAAGCATTTTCTTTGCTTCATTTTTTTTTTTTATTTATTATTTTTTTTTTTTGGTAATAGATAATACACTCAACATTTCTATACAAAAATGTTTTCAATTTTGTCATTCATGCTACACAATAGATTGTATTGAATTTGCAAATATATGCATTAAATCTGAGCTATACATTATTCAATTTCATAGAATGTATTTACAATACAGATTTCAAGTGAATTGATGACAAGATTAATGAAAAAGCGTAAAATTGAGTACACAGTGCGTATGTGCATTTTCTCGGTTATTAATATAAAAGATGCACAAATGTAAATTTAAGTTTAAACTTTATGAAAACAAAATATTCGGTTGCTTTTATTTAAATAATTAAATTGCTTGTTTATTTCTTACAAATAAACAACATAAACAAAACAATACAATATTCTCAGCAGCATTTATGCTTGATTAAACATGCTGCCGCCGTTGTGCCCGCTTCAAACAAGAAAAGGGTCCATTGAGACTTATTGGCTCAGGCATGCATAACAAACAAAAGATTCAAAAGCACAAAATGAAAGAAAAAAAATTATGTTGTACAAAAGTCTCAAAAAAAAAAAAAAAAATCATACAACGAATTCAGAAAAAAATGTACAATAAAATCTGCGAAAAATGTCAGCGGCATAAAAATAGCAAACGACGGTTCTGATTAAAAAAAATAGTAATAAAAGGAAAACATTCAACATACTTTTTGTGAATATTTGTTTACGGTCGAACATTTTTTTTATCTTCTAAAATGCTCAAACAATGTAAAAGATATGCTGACCACAGACAAACTTTGTGCATGAATCTTTCATTGCTTTACATAGAACATAACTTGAAAATGCTGCAGTTTCTTATTTCTATTTTGTATAACTAAAGCTGAAACAGCAACGATTTGTTACCATGAATTTAGCTTTAATTTGGTAGCTGGGCGTGCGTGTAAATGCCAGACAGACACCCAAAGGAGTTGTTAGCGTTAGATAAACGACGATTAAGCGGCAATTTACACTTGCCCTTGAAAATGTTTCCAAGAAGTTGAATAGGCGTTTCAAACAAAAACAAAATGTTTGTGGTTTGTAAAGATTTGTGTGCTGCTCCTTTTAAATTTAAGAATAAAATTTATAAAAAAAATGTAAAAAGGAAGTTAACAAAGTTTAAATCTATTTGGTATGGTTAAGCTGCCAGTTGGACATGAATAATAAATCTACAATTGAAATGTGAAACTAATACAGAAGTTTATTGTCAGATACATTTCTAGTTATAAGATAAAAGGTCAGATTAGTCAAAAACTTATTACAATATTTCAATTTAAGTTTAACTTAATGTAAATGCCCTAAATTTTTTTAAATATCCTTTTTTTCACAAATATTGAAAAGGGTTACCTACACCAAACTGACACTTAATTTATTCAGTATCATACAAAATATTAAAAATTATTGCGACTAAAGACCTTTTTTCCATTTAGAAAAATTAATTCACTTGACTTAGCATTGAAATAAAATTATCTTACAGCAATGACTGATAGATTGACAGATTCAAAACTCTTAATGTTCAATGAACTTCTTCTTCTATGCATCAATTTCGTACAGAAGAAAAACACTTCACACAGATTAATTTGAGTTAGCTTGAAAAGCAAGCAAGTTCACTGAACTGACAACATCAAAAAAAAAAACCATGCCACAGACATAGACATAGACGAAGTGGTAAAAGCCGCACTCTTTCTATTTGCGCAGAGTTTTTGTCACTTTGTCAAAAGAAAAAGTTGCACAGATTCTGCTAAAGAAGGTCGCTCGCTCACTAATTAAGGAAAGAACATACCAACCGAATCAGTTACAAGTTGATTTGCGGTAACAGGTGTTAATTCTGTGCTTTGACGTTGTATAAAAGTGTCAAATAAAACTTTTGCTGTACTCAACATTTTTTGCTTTTTTGATTAATGACTTCAAGTTCAATGCAAGGTCACACAAGACAGCAAAAAGGCATTTTTATGTCCTTTTTTTTTTTTTTTTTTTTTTTTTTTTGTCGAATGCACCCTTAGGAAATTTACTGTCAAAATAATTCATCAGTTGCGCACAGCAGGAGTCTGCAATAATAACGTTTTATTTTTTTTTTTTCTATCCTAATTACTATTATTAGCATCGAGTAAACTGAAATAGAAATAAAAATTCCCCAAAAAAAAAAAAAACAAGCAAGAACGTTAACTTCGGAAAACCAATCAAATACCCACCACACGAAACTATATTCATTTTCTTGAAAAATAAAAAATAGAAGGTGAGTTTGGATGGGTCTATATGTTATAGTGGCTCGATCCTTGTCATATCGGTAACATATTCATAGGATAACAGTAAAAGTGATTTTACACAGATTGGAGTAATATATCCATAAATAAGAACTATTTTCATACAAAATCTGAAAAATGTGCGCTTGGTTTTGTATTAGGGGCCATATCAAAAAATGGGCGTGGCACCTTTCTTTTGAAATTGGATGTCATTAAAGTGCTTTTACCTATATTTGTAATAAATACATTTACAAATAATAACAATTTTCATACAAAAAATCGAAAAAAAATGGTAAGTTTGCATGGGGGCTATATCTAAAACTGGGCGTGGCACCCTTCTTCTGATGTTGGATGGATGGATATTGGTTTAGAAGTGTTTTTACCCGATTTGTAGTCAAAACATTCATAAATAATAACTATTTTCATAGAAAAAATCGAAAAAAATGGAAAGTTTGTATGGGGGCTATATCTAAAAGTGGGCGTGGCACCATGGTTCTGCCATACAAACTGCCTAGGAACACAAAAAGCTTAAGTTAAAAGTTTCAGGTCAATATCTTTAAAACTTTCCGAGAAACACGCATTGCAACAGACGGACGGACGGACAGACGGACATGGCTAAATCGATTCGTCTCATCGAGCTGATCAATAATATATATACTTTATGGGGTCTCCGATGTCTCGTTTAATGCGTTACAAACTTTCCGACAACTGATAATACCCTTCACACTTGTGTGGCGGGTATAAATACGCCTTTAAGCTGCTACAATTTCTATCTTCATTTAATTCCAATTACCATTTGATATAACATTTGCGCTTCTCTCTGTTGTGTCCATTCACATTATTATTATCAGACATAAAAATTATTTATGCGTAAATTAAGTGCTGCCCTTGGGCAAATATCCTTGACTGTTCTCACTGAAATCGACGTTGCGTAGCATTATTTGCACAACAAACTTACAATTCAATCAATTTAAAATAAGTATTATCAGGGGTGTCACACAATATCTCTTTTTGGGCTGGTTATAAATCTTTCATTCATATTCATTGAAATTATAAAGAGAGTTCACAATTAGTTTAAACTTTTATTTATAAAATAACAAAAGTAGGTACATATTATATTTTATTTCAATGAATAATATGAGCTATTTACCCAAAGATATATTTTTTTTTTGTGACATCCCTGATAATATGCATGCATAACGAAGGATATTGAAAATATTAAAATGTTTACACTTGAATAGGTCAACGAGTCGCTCACACAGACGGCACACAACCGTGCTGTGCTATTTGTCGTTTGTTATTTTAGTAAGTCTGATTTATACACTTCAATTGTAGAATAAGTGAAATATTTGAAGAGCTTCTGCTTAATACCCTACACACACACACAATGGGATTTAAAAATTTTGGCATTGTGCAGCTCAAAATATAAAAAAAGTATCTATGAAATAAACAAAAAAATATCAGTGTAAAAAGGAAAAGTGTATTTAAAAACCGTTGCCTTAGTAGACAAAAAAAATAATTTGTCTTTTTTATTTTCTTAGAAATTTGTAGTTGTAAAAATTTTTGAACAAATTTTTAGTCCTTTTATTGTATTAAACGAAACGAGCCACTTCATCGCATTAACTTTTAAGCATAAATACATCTTTTTTGTTGCTTTAGGCATAATACGTTATGTTTTTTTTTTTTTTGTGTAATTTATATTAATAATTTGAAGAAAAAAAAATATTGAATTTCAATGTAGCATATGCTTCAGTCTAGTATAAAAATATTAACAAAATACCAAGAATAACTACGACATAAAATTTAATACAATAGAAAAGAAGTAAAACAAAGAAAACTTTAAAACTATCCCCTACCTTCCGAGTCGAACTGAATTAAAACGAACAATATTAAAATCACTTAGCCAAATTGACAACATTTATCAAATTCGAATACTTTAATCTCTGCAAAATCTCAATGTGGTTGTACTCAGCAACTAATTAATCAAAGAAAAGTTTTCACAAGTCCACTCGAGCCCAAACAATCAAATCCCTAAGTTACATTAAGAAAAAAATATCTTAGGCTTTCGCACGCTGATGCCATTCAACCTAATTTTGATTGTTTAACCAAAGTGCAGCGCCCACTTAGGAATTGGAACGAGAAAAACATTATACATACTATTATAATATTGTAGTTCATTGCGCTTTCCATATCACTGGAGACACTTGAAATAAGTTGAATGGAGCAGATTTTTTAGTAACATCATCAGTGTCTATTGAGAAATGCTCTATAGAGAGCTGAGCATTATTTATTGTTTCAACAACAACAACAACAACAAGAAAAAGAAGAACAAAATGGCGCCAATATATGAAGTATGAGAATTAGATGGCTTCACTTGACTGCACGCTTTTTCTGCTTCTTCTTCATCTTCTATTGTTCTTTAGAGAAGGAGTGAACGGGTTTCATTTTACAATGCGTTGTTTAGTAATACATCAAACGCTTCAACTTGTTAAGCGTGGTATGTGCTGTTTATTCTATGAAGAGCATTGAACGAAACCATAGCATTGTGTAAGTTGATTGCTAAATAAAATGCTTCAGTGATTCATTCAAAGCAAAACGTTAACATTGTCGTCATCGTCATCGTCAGTGTTTTTGTTATTATTATTATTTGTTAAAGTTGTTGTTAATTAAATAAATTAGTATAGCAGAAATAATTGCTTGTGGCGCATTTAAACGTTTCACGCGCGCATCATAAAAGCTAACGAAATTAATTGATTTACACAAATTTCAAATGTGGCATGAATGAAATTCAAGAAATGTGCGAACTACAAAAGTCTTAAACAAAAATGAAGAAACCATGGCGTATGCGTTATTTTGTTTTTAGCTTCAAGTGTATTGGAACTCAATTATTTTGAATCTTTTTATACTTTTAAAGTAATACAAAAATATATGCCTTGGTATTTCTACCAGAAATAATTTTCGTTTGAAAAATATTTTAATTTTTTAAATGTACACACACACACACTCACACTTAACATGTTTTCCGATGAAAAACTTCGGCCAATGAAAAACTTCACTTAGCTACCTTGTAAAGTAAAAGCGTATACAAGACATTTAAAATTTTGTGGCATGCCTCATTGTAAGTACATGAATATATGTTGCCAACTTTTGCTGTTTTACATGCATGCAACATTATATTTATAAAGAAAAAATTGTTTAAGCAGCTTTTCCTTTGTCAACCACTTTGTCTGACGACAGTCAAAAGAATTTTTATTAAAAAAAAGGAAAAAAAATTATAAAGAGAAGTAACGAACGTTTTCTTCACAAAAAAAAAAATCGTCAACAGCATAAAGTGGGTGTGCCAACTAACAACCAAGCAAAAACCACAATGAATGTTAAAAACTTTTCAAGATATTCGCATGGGGAAAGAAAAACTTTTTAGGTTCAAAAGCGGTGCTTACTTTTATTACACGCTTCGATTTAATAAAAGAAAAATAATTTTAAACCTAAAAAAAAACCATTTAAATGCACAAATTTTTTGTACGTGCAGAATTATTTTATGTCTTCGCTGCTTTTAAAATAATTTCTTTATTAAGTCTGTATAAATTGTTTAAGATTTCCACATTGCTACTAAAACAAAATGTTTGCTTATTATTAGCAGCAATAATTGAAATTGAGCGCGGCGATGTAAATACAGTAAATATTTTAGAAATTTTCAAATAGATAAATCTCGTTTCTTATATTTTCGAGTGCTACAAATCGTAAAAGATATAAGAAAACACGTACAAAGGCACAAAATTGAAGAAATATCTGCATTAAGGCACATAAAGACATTTTTGTTTTATGATGCGCCCTCAACATTCCTGGCATTTTATCAGTCATTTTTGTGCTCGTTAATATTAAGTTGTACTTCACTGGCCTTTCAACTGGGCGTTCGTTCAGCCTACTTCTGACTTGCTGCTTGCTTTTTTTTTTTAATAGCCTTCCATGCGCTTTTTTATGTTCATTTTATAATTAAGTACTTTGTTTTTTTTTTTTTTTTTCTTGACCCCCGTTATGACATTGAAAGAGAAAAAAATGAAACTGAAGCTTTTTCGATTATTTTCTTTATACAACATATTTCTGTCATGCCACAAGAAACAACAAAAAATAAATAAATTAAGGCCACAAAAAAAAGTATGCACAAAAAAGGAAGAAAAATGTAGAAATCATCAACTGACAATTTGTGTTTGTCTTTTTTCTTTCTTTTTAAATTTACTTTATAAAAAAAAAAAAAAAAAAATCCCTTGCTAAACCGTTTTTTGTTAATATATTTTTAATTATATTTTTTTTTTTGACTGCATTTAACTCATTTTTTCTGATAAATTATTTCAACATTTTATATTCAACTCACTCTTTTAATATTTACGTAAACAAAAATTATTACGTTATTTTTAACTAAATATTTACTTTGGATCGTAAGGTCAACGGGTCAGCAGAGCGCCCTTTCTCATTTTGAAAATCAGTCAAAATTACCTCGAATCAAACAAAAATTTTTTTTTTTTATACCCGACACACGTAGTATAAAGGGTATTATCAGTTTGTCGGAAGGTTTGTAACGCATTAAAAGAGACTTCGTAGAAACCATAATGTATATGAGACGAATCGAAATAGCCATACCCGTCCGTCTGTCTGTTGCGATGCGTTTCGCTGAGAAGGATCGGGCAAATATACATAATATAAAAGAGATAGAAAGCATAACATACAAACTTGACCAAATTCATTGTGAAATTTTATCTAAGCCCATGGTGTGACGGGTATTTTGAGCTTCGATTGCACCGAAGTTAATATTTTTTCTTGTTTCATTTTTGGAAGTTATCTAACAATTTGTACCTCGTTGTTTTTTTTTTTTTTTTTTTTTTTTTTTTGTGCTTTTATCTGCACACAAAAATGAACATTTAATAATTTTGCTAACAAAACAGAAAGTTTTATTTAAATTCTGGGAATATTATAAAATAAAGCTTAAACAAAACAAAAGAAAAAGAAAAAAAGGGGCGCACGTGCCTCATACTCGTACTTGTATCTTTATGTTTTCGAAATGTTTACATAAAATACAAAAGCTATCACAACTTATAATCAGCATCATCAAAGTATTTCCTGAACGTTTAAAAAAAGAACCTAGTACCAACGTAAGCAAAAAAAAAATAATAATTTTTTAATAAAAAATAAATGATTTTTGTTTTTTTTTTTTCTTGTTAAAATAAAGATATTTGCATTTCCATAGCAGCTGAATTAAAAAATAATATTAAACGAATTTTGCTGCTTCACAACTTTTCCATTTGATATTTGGTTTACATATGTATAAACTTTTCAGCTGCACAAAAAAAATGAACAAAATATACAAAAAAAAATTGAATTAATAATAATTGTTGCAATGCAAAGAGGGAATTTCTATTTATTTATGATTTTTTTCGAACTTCGACTGGCTTTATTCTGAAAAAAAAAAAAAATAAAAGAAGATATGGAAAATGTCTGCAGCCATAATATATACGCCGCTACAGGTGCAGTTTAATAAACACAGAAAAGCTACATGCGAAATTTATTTATAAAAAATAAAATTAACTCGTTCAGATACAAATAAAAATTAACACTCGAATTCAAAGTAGTTCTACAACATTTAAGATCTCTGCTGTAATAAATCATAGCCAGAGTCAGTTTGTAGCAGCGCTATTAAAAATTTATTCGCTACATTTAATGTGACTGCACAATTTTAATGTTGGTCACATTGTCTTTGAACAAACCTCGTTCAGCAATCTTTTTTAAAAAATCCTTCTTGTGGAAATACAAGCACGTAGCACAACAATTTCGATTTCGAGCCATATTTTTGTTTTAAAAATAACCATACGCACCAAAAAAATAATAATAAAAATAAAATGTTTATTTTGTGTCGTTGACAGAAAAACTTACTCAGAATAATTTCGTTTGAATTTACTTTTTATAAATAAAAACATGTTACGTAAGCCTTATAAATATTTATTTTAAATTCATGAAAAGTTCTGTTATATTCAAATCTTAACAAATTGTTTGTAAGACAAAAGGACAGTTTATATAATTTTTAAATTAAATATTTACAATCATCAAAAAAAAAAAAATAAGATAGGATAGAATGTTAAATTTTTGTCAATCTTAATTGGCTACATGCGACTTCATTTTTGCATGAAATCGCAAACAACAAATTCATATATTGCTACAATTTCCGCACAACAATCAGAAAGTGCATGACGCGCAGCGGCTTTTAATTTTGAACGTTTCTATATCCTAAAGCGATAGCAGAAAAAATGAACAACAAAGGACATGCTTGTTGTATGTAAAAATGACTGCAACAGACATAAAGAGAGAGAGAGACAGAGAGACACACAGGAAGGAAGTAAGCGACAAAGAGTTGTCTTTTTCGCGAATATTTTCAAGCTTTGCGCTGCGAAGAAAATGATGCAACGAACAAAGTCTTGGAAACATTTTACAAAAAAAGAAATAAAAATAAACACACACACACATGGAAACATCTACTACGACATTCATATAATCGAACGCGTTGGCACTCATTTCCGCTGAAAATTGTATTCGAAAAAAACTTTTCTGCAATGGCGCAGATATTTGTTGCGCACAAAAGGATCTTTTTCATTTGTGTGTTTATGTGTGTGTGTATACATGAAAACGGAAGTAAACTGTATGCGGCAGTTAAATGTAAACGAAATAAATGAAACCTACATACAACAACAAAAGCAAGCAGCAGCAGCAACAGACAAAGTTTAAACATTTGTTAAATTCTCAATGTGTGTATATGATATATCAGTTTGATTGGCTTATCCATAGTATAAGCAGAAATATATATACGAGGGTAAAAGGGATGTGCGGCAGCACGTAAATAAAGTCGTATGAAACGCTGTCGATCGAAATTAAAAAGAATTTTATTTATATTGCAGCGCGTGCGAATGTATCTTTTGTTTCATATATTTTTTTTTTTTTTTTTTGTTTACTTGTTCCTGGCTGTTGATTGTGTTTGTATATTTGAGTCATGTTGCAAGCACAATTAAACAGACTGCCTGCAATATACTCATATATTGTATATCCTGATTTCGTGGCTATAACAACCGCCAAGAGCTATATACACAGATATAAGTGCCAGATTGAACTACAATTATTTATTTACAATTTAAAATGAAACGAAACGAACCGGAATGTTAAGAGTAGAGTATACGACGAGTATAGTATAATGAAATATTAGTAGATTGCATTATAAACGATGCAATTTTTATGCCAATTTAAATTAATCTTATAGTAACTACTGAGATGTAGTACACATATCTTTTAGTGACGAAAGCAACATGAAAATGTAGAAACTCGTTTAAATTTTCATACGTACACATCGAATAAGTATTATATTGCTGTTTATTTAATTTGTGTTAAGTACACGTGTCTTTTCTTATACATATGTATGTGTAAGTCTTATGCACACTCTACTCTACCACAGCTCACATGAATATACATACAAGAGAGGTCAACATAATATATATATATGTGTATAATGTACATAATGTGTATAAGTATGTATCAGCTGTTGTATTTGCTGAGTGCTTTTGTGGCATTCAATTGGGCTGTAATACTGTTGGTCTCCTCCGTTTATCCTCAACATTGATTCGAAACTGGCGGCTGCCAACAGTAAACACGTTCGTTAAAATGCACTCCACTTTAATTTAAATTTATTTAATTAATTTCTTCGAACGTTTTATGTGTTTTTGCTCCTCTTTTTTTTATATATTTCACTTAAAAATAAAATATACAAACGCTTGGACAAGAAAATGAAAATGTAATACAAACGTAATTATTGAAAGTTAAGTTACATCAAGTTCTTCTTCTCTTAAACGTAAGCAATAAATTGCCAAAAAGACCAGTGACAATGCCTGTAAGTTTCTTAAAAAACAAATAATTGGAACTTTATTTATTTTTTCTTTTTTAATTAAGCTTACACATAAACAAAGCGTCAGATTAATACGCAAATGTCTATACTCATCTACAGCTAAATGATTTTCTTTTTCTTCATAGTGAATGCCAAAACAAGTCATAATTTTTATAAGCAACAAAACAAGTAGCCCGAATATTAGCTGCAATCATAGCAAATGCTTTTTAGTTAGCGTTTAAGTTTTGTTAAAATTTCATACAAACAATTGTCATATGTGACTGTTTTGACTGTACCAAAGCCCAAATGCCGTAGAGACTTAATGGCAATGCCAATATTGAGAAAATTATATTTATAAAACGTGATATATTTTCATTATTTTCTGTTGAGCTAACTAGCACTTCGACATCTTTGTAAAATTCGTATACATTTGTGCACTGAAAAAATATTTTACGTTTGCATTTAAATACAAACTTATCAAAATTAACAATGGAGTATTAAATTGTTACCAATAATATTATTATGATAATAACTGCATCAATTTGAAGCAAAGGCAACGGGCAAAAGCACATTTTTAATTTAGAATTAATCGATTGTTTGTATATTTCTGTTTTTAAGAAAATTTTTTCTCAAAAGTTACTTGATTTGTTTTTGTTTCTTTTTAACTTCCTTTAACTTGGAAGTGAAGCTATAATATAATGTATAAGTATTACAAACAAATCGCTTTCAATCATTGAAAAATCTGTATAGCTTATATAAAAGAATTTTACATTTGCATTTTGCATGTATAAAACGTAACCTTTTTAGAAATATTTGCAAAGGTAGTACGAAATGTTCTGTGTTTTTCGAAATACACTCTTGCACAATCAGGCAGCAATGTCTGCAACATGGTTACAAACGCTTACTCACTACAACTTCATTGCTACACCACAGATTATGTGTAAAAATGCGATTTTGTTGCAAGTAGCAAATTGCAAATAGCAACGTTGATTTGCTACAAGTACGCTAACAAGAAAGCTTTTAGTGCACATAATACAAGCAATAAAAAAATACAAAAGATATTAATGTTTACGCATTGCAAAACATAAAAAATAAAATAAAAATAATAGCAAAAATGTGCGCACGCCATTTTGTTACATTTGCATTTCAGCTTTTTGTTGCATTTTTGTGTTGCATACTTTATAGCGCAAAAAGAAAAATATGCCAGAAGCTAAGAAGATTTGTTTTGTTTTTTTTTTTTTTTTTTTTTGGTTCTACACAAAGCAGCTCGGTGAATTGTTTTAATCTTTTAATTTATAATTCGAGCCTAAAAGTTTCATTGTTTCAAACTTTCGTTCAATAAATTTTAAACTTATAACAAACGCTTGTATTAAATTTTGAATGAAACACTTTCAATGCAATACAATTTAATATTTAATTAGTCATATACATATATATAAAATATCTCAAAAGCACACTAATGAGAACATGTAATGAAAAACTTTTTAGTTAAGATAACAACTGACAAGTTCATTGATATTGTTTCCAAAGGCGCAAATCTTATTTTGTGTATTTAACTGTTGTATTTCATTAAGTAGCGATTTTCAGAATAAAGTTTTTCGTTGTTTTCTTTTTTGTGTGTTATGGTTTTATGTACAATATGAAAACATTTACAAAAGTTTAACTAAAGAGCGTTGGCATATAAGTACAATATTTTGTATTTGGTAATGATGCAAAGCTAAAACTTTTGTAAAACTTTAAAACTTTTGTTGAAATGAATACATTGTTAACGTTAAATTATCTTATTTTTAATGTTATTAAAAAACACAAAAAACCTAAAATAAATATAAAGTATATTTATGTACATTTGTAATATGTATAACATTATAAATATATATTTATCCATGTTTAATGTATCAAATTTTATTAGTTTTTATTGCAATGTAAACAATAAATTAAATATTCAAAATAGTTTCATAAACATTTATTTGGTTTTTGTTTCCAACAAATTTCAGCAATTTTTATAAAAATTTCGTAATAATAAATTTTATAATCAAATATCAAATAACTAAAATATCTCAATTAATTAAAATCATAAAAATCATAATATAAGCTGCGGTTCAACCGAAGTTAACGTTTTTTTTTTTCTTGTTTTTATATTTTATGAAAATTATTTTTGTGAAAATTGATTTTCAATGTAAAAAGTTTGTACATATTTACGAAAAAAATTTATATTGAAAATGTTGCAAAAAGTAGAAGAAAAATATTGAAATAAAATATACGATTGAAAAAAGACTGCACTCATCAAAGTTAAAACTTGTATACGCTTTAGATGCAAAACTCAAATAAAATAGTGTGGTGAAAAAAAAATTCAGAATTCAACACTTTTTTAATTTTACCTTACATATATTGTGTTGAAACTATAATTATTCACCATTTATATGTTGTAGTGACTATTAAAAATCAAAAATAATTAGTCAGATATATGCATTATAGCAGATATAAAAGCATATTCTACTCTAAACAATTTCTATTTTAAAATAATTATAAGTGTTCAAGTTTTCAAAAGAACCACAACAAACAACAATATGCAAATATTGTAAAATAAAAAAAAAGGAAAAAACGTATTAAACTAAAATTATGCGCACAAAATGTAATTAACTAAAAATATTTTATGTCAAAATCAGCTAAAAACAACAAACCAATAAAGCAAAAAAACCTTTTTACGGAAAATAATGTTAAATTCAGTTAATTAGTTTGTAATGCGATCCTAAACAACTCAAAGTACAACATTGTTAACTCCCCTTCAGCTGCAGAATATCAATTATCATGTACGGGATTTTAGATTTAATAAAATTTTATTTCACATGCACACTACTAAAGCACAACATTATTAATGCAAGGCAAGCGTAGCTCATTAAAATGCAACCGTGGTGTCGTGGTCGTGGTTTAAACTGTATACAAAGTTGGATTTGTATTTTATATAGTGGATTTAATTGTGGCCAAAACTATTTACATACAATATATATATTGTTGTAGCATCAACTGAACAAACTGTTGCTGTTGCTGTTGCACTGCAAATTAATATAATATAATAAATTTGCTTGTTTTTACTAATGGCTTAATTATATTTTAGTGTAGCACATATTTTATGAAACAAAAAAAAATGATTTATATAATTAACTTAAATAAAATAAATACTTTGGAAATTATAAAAAAAAATATATTTAATAGGCTGCATGGCCATTTAAATTAATTAACAAAAAAAAAAAAAAAGATATATGGAACAAACTAAAAATTAAATTGTTCACATCTTTTTTTTCTTTTCTTTTTAGTTGAAAATCTCATTAAAATGATTTATTTTAAAATCTATTTTTTTTTTTTTTTAATTAAAATTTTTTTTACACAACGCGTATGATTAATATTCAATTTTGCATAAATAATTATTTATGTCAATTAAAAAAACAAATGTTTATAAAATTACACAAAACTTTGAATAATCTTTTCATTTTTTTTTCTTTCCAAACTAATTAACTGTGCAAAATTTCATTATTATAAATTTAACGTTTTAAAGAAAATTCGAAAAATATTTAAAATAAAATTCTGTCAAAGACATTTTGGCGCTATGAAATAAATTCGTCAAATTGTCAAACAATTAAAAAAAAAAAATTGACAAAATTTGACAATAAATTTTGTATTAATACGCGTGAAAAATAATTTCTGAATATATATGTCAAAAATGACTGTCAACATTATTTTATACACTACACAAAAAACACTAATAAGGTATATAGGCGCATTCTGTGAAAATGTAGCAAGCAAATAAATAAGTCATACAACAACAACATTTGTTGAAAAATATCTTATACCATAAATGCACCTAAATATCTATAGCGTATCTAGAGAGAGACTATATACAAAACTTTCGCTTTTGTTTTGTCTTTGGTTTTGTCAAATGCAAGAAGGCAGCAGCAGCATCAAAGAATAATATTTTTTTCTGGCATTGGCAGATTCACGTAAAATATTTAATCTGCTGAAATATTTATGCGAATTTATACAAATTTTATTTTCTATTTAGCTTGTCAATCAAATTGTTGTGTTGTGTGAATGCCAAAAATACAAAATAAAAAAAATAAAAACACGAAGAGTTGAGTTCGAGTTCAGAGCAGAACAGAGCAGAACAGAACAGAGCTGAATGAACGATGTTCAGCTGTCATTTCTGATTGACATGCACAAGTGAGATTCTTTAACGCATCCATACATGCTTCACTTGTAATTTTTGTTGTTTTTTTTTTGTTCGTTTGTTGGACCGAAATAATAAAATGTACGTAAATGAAAATTGAAATTGAAATCAAGACGTAGTAAAATATATTTACAATACACAGTCTGGCTGACTCAGTGTCTCAGTGTGTGTGAGTGTGTAAAGTAAGTGTAAATATATGTTTAGCTGCAATACTCAAGTATGAAATGTCAATGCACTGCACTTATTTTAGCTCTTGTATATGTATTTTTTTATTTACACATTTCATTTAAGTGCTGCAGCAATGACACAGACAGACGGACGGACGTACAATTTGGGGCGTATACATAAATACTAGACACGTTTTGAAGATACTATATATATATACTCGATATAGATATACACTATAGATGCTGTCTGCAGATAGCTGCTGCTGCTGCTGCACAAGTATAAAAGTAAAATGTCAACTTTGCACAATTTCAATTTTTGCCATAAAATCAAATAGTGCCGCCCCCAGACAGCAGCTGCCCATTGTTCGGTTCACACAATATAAATCAGTTAGCAGTGATAAATCACACACAAAACTACAACACTATGCGAGTGTATAGTATATAAAATATATCTAAAACAGCATTTGAAGCTACAAAAATTCAATTGTCAATATTTATTTTATTTTTATTTTTTTATTTTTTGCATGTAATTTTATTTAGTTTGATTTTACTTTCACTTCTTATACTACCAGCAAAAAGTCAGAGCCAGACAATACATGTCAAAACTTTGTTTGTTTTTAGTTTTTTCATGCAATGCTTTGATTTATATATTTTCTCAGTTCGAAGAGCTAACTACAAAAAAGATACAAATGTATCTACAATCTGTTGCTAGCAAAAATCTTGATAAATATTTTTGCGACTTTTTTCAAATTAATTTCATTTTCAAATTAAATATTTGTTTAAGATTTTAAAATATTGTGCAAATTTATTTAAATAAATAAATAAATAAATATTAAATTGGAGTATTTATGTTTCTAATAAAATTAAAAAATATTAAAACAACAAATCAATGCAGTGATTTGCAAAACCTCTCAAGCTACATATACACAATTTGCATGGCTAAGTCCATTATTGTAATTTTATCAATTATGCTTTCAACTATAATCAGCTTTTATGTGGCATATTTTGCAGATTTTCGTGAGTTGATTACGTTAATTAGACAAATCTTTTGTGCATTTCATCAGAATTATAATCAAATCTAGAGCGTTATGCCAGTACAGTTTAGGTATTTGGGACGCTTACCTTGCGCTTTGCGATTTAATACGATTAATGGCTATAGTAACGCGTTGAATAGACATGTGCAAGCTTTTATCATGCAAAAAATAACAACAAAAACATAAGTATATGAAAAAAAAAAAGAAAAATGATGTAAACAGATTCAGTCCAACTGACAAACAAAAATTTGTATTTTTTTTTTTGTGACCGAAATATTTATAATCAAAAAAATATATAACAAGTCATTCATTCATTAGCTAAGTCATTTGATAACGCCGAATTTATAGCCACATTTTTCTCAAATTCCTTTCTTAGAGCATCAATTTTTTACGCTATTTTCTTTAACGACTTCAGTTAACTGTTTTATTTCAGCATCTCTAGTAGTACGCAAGGTATCCATTCTCTCGACTAATTTTAATTTTTCCTTAATTTTTTTCCAACGCTCTTGAGTTGTATTCGATTTTTCTTCAGACATATTTTTGTTTTTTACGTTTATCGTAACTAATTGAAATTTGCAAATAATTTGACAAATTTACAAAAGGCGTCTGAGCATGTCTCATAAAAAATAAATAAAAAATAAAATTTTGCAATAAAAATCAAAACTTGTCACAATTTTATTGCAACTCAAATAAAATCAAAAATATTTCTTCTAAAATAAAATTCAATTCAATTCTTTTTTTTTTTTTTTTTTTTTGTGAGTTTTGCTTCATTCTGCATCTGGCTCCTCTTTGTCTAACTGTTCACGATATGTCTTTATGGTAGTTTGCATATCTGCTCTATCGGCTTCCATTTGATGCAAAAGATGCACTATGCGAACACCCAAAGTAGATGTACGCTTTTCAATTTGCTGCAAAGAATTTTCTTCATTTTCCAATTTGTTCATAAGTTTAAAAACTGTTTGCTTCCATAAATTCTTTATGTTTGGTGTTTCAGACATTTTGGTTGCGTTATAGTTGCAACAAAAATTTCTTGGAAAAATATCTATAAAATTTGTTTGTGCAAAGCTGCATATGCATATAAGTAGTATTGTTAATTTGAGAGTTTTGTAAAATGCTACTTGATTTTTAATATAAAAATTGTGAGAATTAGACTGTGGAAAGATATTTTGTGTGAATTTTTTAAAGAAACTATTCAACCAAATATTTTTTGTGCTTAAATTCTCAGTATTTAAATAAAAAAAAAAAAAAAAAGACAGCAGCACTAAGCTTCTTGAATCGAACAAAGAGTTCATTATTTTTTGAATGCGTCACGCAAATTTTAATGTGTTCATTAAAAGCTTGTCAGATTTTTCTTAATTGCAAATTTTTAGTTTGACTGTAAGTCAAAAAGACAAAGGCAGTGCTGCTGCTGCTGCTTCACTACAAAGCGTAAATAACAAAGCAGACAAATGAACTGCAGTAAGCGCATATTAAATAAGACAGCTCTTAACTTTTCAATTATTTCAACCATAAAAAGTCATTAACCAAAAATATTTGGCATATGTCAAAAACCCATGCACGCCATTTGTCAGACAAGCATGATTGAGGTTAATATGTCCCTTTTTTTTTTTTTTTTTTTTTTTGACAAAAAATTTGTCTGCGTATGCGTGTTTTTATTTGGGTATAATTACAAAAATATATAAACACATTAAAAGCGATTGCGGCGTGCTAAAATACTTAAATACAATACGAACCATTCTATTATTTCGAAAACGCAACATGGTCGGTCAAGTTCAAGGTTCTTTTAATAAAGCATAAAATGCTATGAATAATGTGAATTTTGTCTAGTTAACTTTTTCAGCATTATTAGAAAATAGTGTAAAACAGCGTGCTAAAGCTAAAAATTTAATTGTTATTAATTTATTCAAGCCAAAGTTGAGACTTTTGCATGCGACAAATAAGTTCGCCTAGAAGTATGCAATAGAAATTTTCAATGACGGCAACACAACACAATGAAAGGAAGGGAAAGAAAACGAGCGTAAGCAGCAAAATGTCGTCGCTGCACGTTGACAACACATTTGAAGGTTGTGAAAAATGGCATAAGAAGAGCATTGAAGCAAAGTGCAAAGTAAACGAAAAGTATTTGGTTTATTTCGTTTAGAACTACAAAAAGTGCGCTTTTATATTTACTTTTATGTGCAATTTTCTATATGCAAAGACTTATATAAAAGTTTCTGTAATTTATTGAAAAATGTAGCTAACAACAAGAGTCAAATATACAAGTTTTAAGCATATGCGAATAAATATTATCAACATAAAAAAGCAGCAGCATCAACAGCAAATATACAGTTGTGCACGACAAAAAATAAGAAGCACAAACGCACCCCACCAAAACACAAATAAAAGAGAATTATTATGAATAGAAAACCATTTGCACACAAGTTAGTTAAATGCAAGTAAGCATGCTTTGCCTACAACAAATATTTCATACCCTACACATGCATTAACCCACCTACTTGGCACAAAAAAAAAAAAAAAAAAGTTGGTCACAACTTACTTTCGAATGCTGCTGCACATTGACAACATAAAGAAAAGACTCAAACGTGCAACTGAATGGAAAAGCAAAGCACTTGAGTACCAAATACTCAAGTGCTGCTCCTGCTGCTATTGCTGCTGCAAAAAGTAAAAGCAAAAGTAGTAGTAGCAGCGAAAAAAAGTGCTAAGTGGTACAAAAAAAAAAAAAAGAAAAAATGTTCTTCGAAATGGGAGCAAAGTTATATGCGCAGCAATACTCGTCGTCTGCAATGTTGGTGAAGTAGTTCGAGTTTAAAAGAAAAAAAAAACATATATAATTTTTAAAACTTTTTTTATTCTCTTTTTTACAGATAACTCCTAGAATCAAGATATATATACGTGCGTGTATGTCTATTTTATTCATTCATTCATTCATTGCAGCATTAGTCATATGAACTCGCATATAAGTTCACTACTCAAAGCGCAAGACTCTATACACAAAGCAAATGAATGTTTAAGTGTCATACAACAGTAGTGCAGTGCACGATGTTCGAATACTCGAAATAAAGTTCAGTTGCGCATAGCAGTGTGGTAAAATATTGAAGTGCCGCAGCAATCTGTCGTCGTCGTTGTCATTGTTGAAGTGTTTTATTGTTATGTAGCTTGAAAGTTGCATTTGAATGCAAAGATATTTACGGATAGATCAGTAGTTGACAACTAGATACAATACTTTTGTAGCTGCAGCATTTAAATGACAACAACAATGTGCTCATTCATAAGTTTGAAATTTAGATAATAAAGTTGCTCAATTTATTAATTTAAGTCTACTTAGAATGACATTTACCCACCAAAATTTTGTGCTCTAATTTAAAGTTCAAAATTTTTAATATGCATAAAATATGTATAATATCTTTTGCATTCCATCTTAAGAAATTTTATTTTTTAATACCAAATAGTTACGCAGTTAATGCAATACATTTTCAGTGCAACATCTTCTGAAGAGTTTTCCGTTTGAATGCATAATTCCTACATACACGTATAATAGCATTCCGGAACTGTAACGGAAATCCGCTTTTATTTGATTATTCATGCTTCATGTAAAAACGTATTTTCAGTCTACTCATCATAAAAAACCAAAAACAACTCTCTGCAATTTTATTTGTTGAGTATAAAATACTTTGGCGAAACAAAAAAAAAGAAAGCAATTTTATTTCCTTTTCCTGTAAAAGCCTTTTTAACAAATTTAATTTTATGCACATCATTACATATTTGGTAGCTCAAACTGCTGCTGCTGCTGCTGCTGCTGCTGTCTGTTCATCATCTTTTACAGAGTAGGTATGTATTCGAAAATGTCGACGAAATTTTGGAGAAAATGTAATTACATTCGTAATGTAAACCAATTGAAAGCAGCAATGAAATGCAGCAGCATGAAAAGCATGCCTTTTAGCATGTGATTGTGTTTGTAAATAAGTTTTCACATACATATGCCATACACAAACTTAGTAGCAATTACTCTGTTTCAGTTGCAGTTGCAGTGGCACTTAAAAGAAATTTGTTTTCTCAATGCAAATCATACGAAAAGTGTACATTCAAGGTTGTATCTTTTGCAAAGTAATAAGTTTAGTGGGCAAATAAAGTCTACAAGATTTTATCAATTTTACTAACGAAAAGGCAGAAATGCAGACAGACGAATAAACGACGATTGATCATATATTGCATCTTATAATAAAAGTATTCATTTTAATATCAAATAAAATCATTACAATCATTTTTTTAAGACAACATTATGTAAATTTTATTTCACTCAAACCTTAAACTATTTTGCAAAACAATAAAAAATCCATAATGCATAAGCAACAGCACAAATTGTTTGGCAAAAGATTAAACGCATTGAAATACTTTTTCGACAATAACGACGATTGTCGTTAAGGTTCACTGATAGAGCAGACAAGACAAGACAAGACAATAAACAAAATGATGGCGACGACGCCATTGCTTTGACTTAAATAAAAGTGACAACAGACAAATAGAATACTCGTACACACTCGTACAATCAAAAGCAAAATAATCACCAAATCAGAAATATTTTCACACATCGCGCATCATCAAAAATGGTAAATGTCAAAATATGCATTTTTCTGAGCACATTTTGCAGCTTGTTGCTCAAACGAGCGCATAATGCGAAGAACTTGCTGCTGCTGCTGCATCATTGTGAAAATGTGGCAAAAATGCAATTTTCATACTGATTATGTGCAGCAAAAGCAACATTTTTATATATAAAAACCAAAGAGCTATTACATGCATGCACACATACATATACAACTTTTATATAAAAAAAAAACTTTTGCAATTTTTCTACATTTTGTAGTATGTGCTTCTGCCTCTGCATTTGCTCAATGAAAATGGCGTCAAAAATCGTATGCAAACTTTTTTCATTTTTATTATTATGGTTATTTTTTTTTCTTCACACATACATATATGAGTACTTCAAAGTTACTTCAAAACTGCTTAAGTATAAGCTGAACGACAGTTTTCCACTCGAGTACTTTTCTTGATTTAGCAAGATTTTATTTTAAATTTAGCACACCTAGTACAAAATTTGCACAAAAATATGCACATAAATTTTCAGTTTTAGGTAGTTAATTAGAATATATCCTGCAAACACTGTGTCTGTCTGTCTGTATCTAGGATTTATGTCATTAAACATAAAACAGTGCCAAGATTTATGCAGGTAATTTGTATTTACGAGGCGTAAATCTTAATATTTGAACAATTTTATAAGTTATGATTTGTTACTGAATCTGTTTAAACATTTAAGGTTTTCATTAACACGATTTTTGGATTATTTTTAAGTGTGCAAAATTTAAATATTTATAAAAAAAACGTCGAAAAAAACAGCTAATGACATATGTTAGATATGCCATATAAAACATTGTTAGTGCGAAATATTGCACGCTATTTGGTACTAAAAGTATTTGTGCTGCTTTTTTTTAGTTTTGCAAAAAAAGTACTGCAGCTGTGCGACTGAGGAATTACGCGTGTAATGCATGCCACATGAAACACAGAGACACAAAAGCGGAACAAAGGGGAATATGCGACGACAGTGACAAATGATGCAGGCGATATAGTACAACTTTAAAAACAACAAACGAACAAAAATGACCTTCTAAAATGAAAAAAACCAAAACTTCAATACGCTTTACAAGTAAAATTTTACACAATATAACTGTATTGTACTGTTCTGTACTTTATTGTACTCTATTGTACTCTGTTGTACTCTATTGTACTTTATTGTACTTTATTGTACTCTATTGTACTCTACTGTGCTCTAATTTACTCTTCTGTACTCTACTGTTTTATATTGTATTCTAATTTACTACATATGCATACTATACTCTATACTATACTTTACTATGATTTGTGAAGAATAACTTATGAATCATTAAGTTTCTCTCTCTCTCGACCACTATCTGTGTAGGGTATATCAAGCAACACTGTATTCTCAAACGCAACAGGAATTAAACAAAAAAGTACAAAAAATAGAAGAGTAATGACAGCTGTTGCTACAGTGTTTTTTGCCATTGCACACACACAAATTTTTTTTTATTTTTTTTTTTACGCTACATTTTAAACTTGGTTTTTAGGTCACGCGGCCATCATCGTTGCACAAGGCAAGTCTAAGTGCATTGAACTATAGAAAATTGCAATATAAAAAGCAACTACTGCTACACAACTTCAACAGAAAGCAAGAAAGAAAGAACAGCAGCAAGCAATATTTTTTGCATACTTTTTGTCCATTGTGCATTTTTGTGTTAACTTCAGACAGCAAAAAGTTTCTAGCTACTTTTATGGTCAACTGTAAGACTTGCAAACCGTCGTCTTCGTTCAGCAGCAGTTAACTTCCGGCTTTGCGCCAAAGTTGTTGTGGCATGTACAACTCTCTACATGCAGCTTAGTACGTCTACTTAGAAGATATTGCCAATATGGCGCTTGACAGCTTTATATTACCAATGCAAGTTTCTGCGTGCCATTATTTGTTTGTTTGTATGTGCATGTTGTGTTGTGTTAAAGAAAAGTTACAAAAGCAAATTCAATTTGCCATAAAAATTGGCAACAAGTGTGTAGCATGCGTCTATCTCTTTCTCTCCTCCCCTTTCCACTTTCTTAGTTTTTAGTTTTTTGCTGCATTTGTAGTTTGTTGTAATAAATCGAAAAGTTTTTGCCTCGAATTGTCTGCGTTTAAAATAAACTTAATGCCACTTCATTCCTTTTCACTTCACTGCACTCTATGCAAATACATACCAGTCATTTCAGGCATTACGCATACGCCGCGTGTAATTTTGCTGTCTGCGCATTTCCGCTTTGTGGCTTTCCCGTTTTGTATAAATCAGTGAGTTGCGGTTTTCTTTTTATTTTTTTTTTTTCCTTTTTATTTTTTGTTTTTATTGTTAGTAAAAACTTATTGCTCGTTGTAGTTTTTAACACTAATTAAAGTTGTTGTTGTTATGCTACAAATTTATTCATCTTGATATTGTTTGTAGTTTGTTAAGTTTTATTTGCATTCATTTGACTTTAGACTGAGGTTAAAATAACAATAATTACAAAAAATCGGTGCAGCTGTAGTAAAGTTCTGCACTTAACTAAAAAACTAAAAACTTTTTGTTTGTTGTTGGTTTTTATTTAAAACCTTGATACTTTTCTTGAAAATGAAGAATACTTTTTCTTATTATATTATAAAATATTACTCAAAATTGAGAAAAAATAGAGCCCGAAAACATACAAATGCGTACAGCTGCACTGTGAAATTTTTTAAAAATTGCTATGCGTGCTTGGATAGTATCTAAGTATCTTGTAGATACTTAATTAAATATTGACTAGCTTTATTATTTATATATAAAAAAAAAAAAAAACAGATATATGTATATTTATTTAAAGTCAATTAGTACTATTTTTCATAATTATATTCATTACAGTACACTGTAAACGCACTGTAAACTAACAGAATGAAAGTGAGAGTAAAACCATTTGAAGTTCATTGTTAACAATTTAATGAACGCTATGAGAGAATACGAGAAAATATTCACTCTGTTATGTGAGAGTAAATTCATTGGAAAGAAAATTGCAATATGACTTTTTCCAGTAAAATAACAACAAAGACAACAACTACATTGAGACAGTCACAACAACACGACGAGACGCGACCTACACATGCATCATCAACAACAGCAGCAGCAGCCGCAAAAGCAATAGCAGCTGTTGGAACAAAAACAAAGATACAGTTATGCGACGCGCGACAACGTTGACGCAGTCATATTCGGCACCGCGTCGCGTCTATGTCGTCTCTTTATAGCGTCGACGTCTTCGTCTGCTGCATTCGTATGCAACGCAGTGCATCAAACGCAAGAAAATTTTGCCGGCAAAAAACTATGCAAAGCGCATCGCATCAGTATGCAAAATAAAGCTGAAACGTGCAGTAGCAACTTAATCTGAGAGCAACTTAATCTGAGAGCAACAGTCAACAAATTTCAACGCCGTACGTTGTCGCCATTTTATGCCGGCGCAACGGAAATGGCAAACATTAAAGAGAAAAAAATAAAAACTGACAATAAGAATAAATTCAAAAGTGTAAAAAAGAATAACTAAAAATTTTAAAAATCCAAAACAAAAAAAAAAAAATATTTCAAATAAATACAAGCCAATATATACGAACAAAAATTTATATACATAAATCAAAAAGTGAAATGCAAATAAATTTAAATGTATTGCGGCACCGTGCTGCTAAGTGTTTAGAAAACCTTCAATAAATATAAATTTCGAAAAAAAATTAAAAACACATTTGAGAAAAAACCAAACAAAACGAAATGAAATGAAAATGTTTTTTAATTTATTAAATGAGTGCATAAATGTGAAATTAATTTGCTGCTAATTGAATGCAATAAATTAAAAAAGAAAAAACCATTGCTTGGTTGTATACATTGCAATGTATTGCAGCAATGTCTTAATTAGCCTCAAACTTTTTGAACAATAAAAACTTCATGCAACAAAGTGTGCCAAATGGAAACTAAAATTAAAATTGTTTACCACAAAAACAGCAACAGCAACTCAATAATGTTGACGACAACGACGTCGAAGCTGCTAAAATTGATGGTACGTGCCTCTTCTTGTGGGTGTCACTGATACTAGTTTTAAGTTGCAAATACCTAATAAACTTTTATCTAGAAATATATATATTGCTATATAGCGTATGTAAATATATCTCAATGATATTACATTGTTGCATGCAATGCACTGCTGAAATAGCATAGAATGTCTGAGATAGATGGATGAATGGAGTCAACGAAAGAGCAATTGATGAAATATTTCTGTTCTTCTATACATTTAGAATTACATTTATGTTTAGTAGTGCATAAAAATTCCATTTTAGTAACATTTCTTATTGGAATTTATAAGATGGTCCGGCGATATGCCACTATGTATATAAGCAGCTTATATATGTCTGTCCGTCTGTCTGTCCGTCTAGATATTGTCAGTTATTTTATGACTCGTGTTGCACACTATAAGGTCAAAAGGAATTAGATTGTACTTGAACTTTAAAACCCATTTCGTCAGAAATAAGAAGCTTTATTTTGTTAAACTTGAATTTTAAAAATTGAGACAGCAATCCAGCAACGATTTTTAAATTAGCAATTCAGTGCTAGATAAAAATTTCATTAAACACGTTACTCTTATAAATTCTGTTGGAAGATTACCAAACTGTTATAACAGCGAGTTTTTTTCGATTATTCTTCCATGAAAGCTACTGAAGAAACCAAAAAAAGTGACGAAAGTTTTCATTGAAGTGTACACAAAGTTCTTCAATACTCTTTATAGTTTTAGCATCATATACCCATACCCAAGTTCAGTTATCTGTAAAAATGTGAATGAATTAGCAGCAAGCTGCTGATAAATGCGAAAAAAGGGTTCAACAACTCACACACATAGAAACACACTCATGTGCACATTGTATCTTTTACTGTTCTTTCTTTTGAAAGCGCCAACGTTCTTTTTGCTGCCTTACACAGTAAGTAGAGTATGTGCAGAAAAGATGTATAAATACCAAAACACTGTGCACAGAAGCATGGAAACAAGAAAAAAAATACAAAAATAATATAAAAAAAAAATGAAAAAAAGGAGCAACAAACGCAACTTTGAATGTAATTTGTCAGACAGATTTCTTTCTGCTTGAGCAGCGAAAATGTTTTCTTTCTTCCTTCCGGTTTTTCTTTTCCCCTTTTTAACGCCATTTATATTCCAATGTTTTTTTCATTGTTCTAGTTTTTTTTCTCTCTCTCTCTCTCTCTTTTCGCTTCACATACGCACAGAGTCTTTGACATTTCAGTGTAAATGAAGTGATAAAAAGGCAAAAAAAAAAAAAAAAATTTTAAACAAAAACAAACTATCTAATACAAACTGAATGTGTTCGAAAGGCGTTTAATTTGATAGAGTAGCACTCGATGCATACTGAAATGTTGTAAAAGAATTTCTTACAATGAGAATTCGAAGTGAAACTATGTACTTGAAAACTAATTAAGCCAAATAGAAGTGTCAATAACACTTTATACTACGATATTCAATTTATTTTGCAGCCACTTAATAACTTTGAAACGCAGTCTTTTGCACACTTTACACATAACGCAAACTTTTTTAATTAATTGCTGCAACAAGAAAAAAAAAACAAAGAATACAAAATAAATCCAACATAAATCCAAATGCAAGTGGCAGAGGTCATTTGTAAAAGAAGATTTGCACATTTACCAAGGATCAGTCGAAATGAAAGAAAGCAATTAATTTTACAAAAGTTCATTGATTTTTTTTACATGAAGTTCAGAGCTGCATGGCAATGTGTTGGCATAGATTTTTATAGATGCTAATGATAACACATTAACTCATTAAAAACTTTACTTAGCCACAATGCAATGCAGCAAACAACTAGCTAGCTACTTCTCATGGCAAACTGTCAATTAATTATAGATGCAACTGTAGTCAACTTAATGAACAATAATGCCGACCAAATGGAACGACTCTGTACAATTTACCTTGGCCATTGAAAAAAAAAGAATTGCAAACGAGTGTTGGTGAAGGTGTTAACAATTTTTCAGGAAATTGTTTTCCTTTTTTCATTTCTTTTTTTTTTTTTTTTTTTTTGCTGGATAAAGTATGCTGTCAGTTAAAATCGAGAAAATGAACTAAACAAGAATGTAGAAAAAAAATACAAAGTGCTAGAATAGTTACAAATAGCTATAAAAGTTTCTCGAGTATATAACAGATTACTGAAAAATATAAGGAAAAAAAAGAAACAAATTATAAACAATTACAAATTGTATGAAATCAAAAAACGAAACAACGTAGCAGTATGTTATCGAAATATCGAAAGCTATAGATACATAAGCGGTGTATCGAATGTTACACATCTTTAGGATATTAGAAAAAGAGTTGCAAATAAAGCAGCTAAATATGTCTAAACAAAAAGTAGCAAGAAGAAGAAACACGTCTTGAATTGAAATTTAAATTCTGTGCTGTACGAACGAATAATCCGGAGCACTAAAAAACAAGTTCGTGTTTGAAATATAATCAACTCTTGTATTCGTCTAATGTTGCATCAGCTGTGGACTGAGCTAAGAATCGTTTTTCGGTATTTTCATTCACCGTCTTTGTCCACTGTACACCAATACGTTTTGTAGTTCACAAACACCTCGAACGCGCTTTGTTTGAGCTTTTGAGCATCAATTGTCTTGATTGCCTCGCTAACTTTTTTTATTTCATGACTTTATTGACTTTTTGAATGACATTTGATTGATATTGTGCGCTGTTCTGAGAAGCAAGAGCCGCAAAAATATATTTTTTTGTTTTGCTTAGAAATAAAGAGCAGAAAAAATAAATAAAAAATAAGTCTTTGAAAATGAGTTTGTTATGTTTCGTTAAATGAAATCTGAAAAGATTGCTTCGCAGAATAACTTTCTAAATGACATTTTACCACGAAATTTAATTCTTTTCAATAAAAATTTTTTCCTATCAAATGCAAATATTACTCATACGCCTTGTTATCTATTTGACAATTTGTTCGAATATTGCCAATATAAAACTTATTATACATTATAAAATATTTTAATTGCAATCTGTTTGTGTATGTGGCGCTCTGAGCATAATTAGTTAATTAATATTTGTCACAACAAAATGTACACGAAACCTTGACAGCATTTAATGATTTGTTTGTGCCAATAATCAACCCGTTGGCGGCTGCTGCTGTCACATATTGAACAATTGCAGCGCTACTTAAACAAACAACTTGCCTAAAGAGTTAGATAAACAGTATTTTGCCATTAGCACCATTTCATTTCAGTATTAACTGCGCTAATCAATAATAAAACAAAACAAAAAAAAACACAAATTCGCTGTCGATACGATACAATACAATTTGATGTATGAACTTCACTTGCGATACTTTTGTGTAATTCAATTATGAAATTATTGCTTGTAAACGATTATGAGTCATGAAGAATGTGAGCAGGCAACATGTTATCTTAATATGCTATCTAGTCTGTTTGTATGTTTAAATCTATATACAAACTACCTATGCCCTTGAGGTATAGTTTTATGTCACAGATATGAAAAGTATATAATTTGGCACTCGATACCCGTTGGAAAATATTTAATTTTTATCATTATTCATTATCATTTTCATAGTAAATAGTTGCAATAGTTAATCCTCAAGTGAGTAGTGATGTGTAATAGTTTTGAGTAACAGTTAATCGAAAAGTAACAGTAACAGTTTTAAAAAGTAACAGTTAGAAATTTTTTAATGCAAAAGCTTCTGTGAGTTTAAATATTTTAATAAATTAATAACAACCTTGACATTCGTTTACTGCTACCAACCAAGTAAGATGGAAATCTTTCATTTTACATTTTTTAGCAACACTGTTTCTAGTTATTGTTACAAATTTAATATACATCCGTCTGTCAGTCCATCACTTTTCCAACCAGAGATTTTCTATTTTACAAGCAACAGCAGCAAATTTTCTATATTATAGTTTGCTTATATTGTTTTTCTTTTTTTGTCGTCATTAACGTCAGCTAGCGTTGTTTAATTTGATCATTAATCATGACTTGGCTTGGTTTAGCTTGATGCACTGTAGAAATTTTATTCTACGAATATTTGTATGTGTATGCATGGTATATGTGCCTGCGTATAATGCTAGATTTATACGCATTGAATCCTTTGTGTCGTCAGTTTCTTTTTTTTCACAAATTTTTTTTTTTCAACGCTGACAGTCACGCCACAGAACGTTTAGATGCCTTTCAACAATATGGCAGGAAGCACAAAGTTTGACGACAAGCGGAAACTCGTTTGAAGTCATTCATGTTGCAGCCACGCGGAAAACTAATTTCGACTTGTATAGTATGCATGTGGTATGTAGTTTGAATGAAACTACAGCAACATTCAAATAGTTAAATAAAAGAGATAGTAGCAGTAGTAGTAGTAAAAAGCATATATGTACTCGTGTGTATAATATTTCTAAGAAAAATATAGAGAAATGTTATGTTTTAAAAAAGTTTTTTTTTTCGATTTTCTTTCTAAAGCTAATTAAAGACTACAAATGAGTTGTATTCAAACAGTCAGCTTATATAATACAATGAAATGCTCTTTTGCTGTTTTGAATTATTTTGAAAATTTATGATTTCAAAAAATATGATTGAAAATATTTTAGTATTTCACTTTGATCTAAAACGCACAGATTAGCTAAGATATTTACAGATTCCTTATGCTCATTTAAGCAGCAAATTTGGTATTTGGTAAGCAACGTGTGCGAAATATGAAATATTTTGAGTTAAATGTGGCTGTGGATTGCGTTTTAAGATTTCACAGCTAAAAGGCGGTCAAGCGTGTTCAAAATTTAACTCGGAAATCGCTTAACAAAATAAATAAACCAGTTTTTTTTTTCTTAGAACTGAGTCTCTTCTTCTGTGCAATCAAGCAACAAATTTCTAAAAAATATCGAATTGCTTAGCTACAAATATAAATCAACATTATGCGTAAAAAAAAGAGCCCAATCAGTGCTGCACTAAAATTTGAATATTTAAAATACAATAATTGTAATTCGATTTATTCGATTGAAATCAATCAGTGAAGTGTATCTCATTAAATAAATTGTCTTGTAAATTGTGTTTTATTTTGAAAGAAGTAATTAGCAACGCTACAATTATGCCAATTATATTTCCAGATTCTCAATTCAATTTCAATTTTCTTGTTTAATCATTCGTAACATGCATTTTATTAATTTATTCAACTATTAATTTGTTATTTTAAGTTTGTTTTTGTTTATTGTATTGCTTTCAAAATATGCATTTAGTGTCAAGTGGTTTGTTAAATGTCATTCTTATTACAATTGTACGAGAGTCAATTTGAAAGCTTTTTATCTAAAATATAACAAGCTTACTGTGACGACTTGAGTTATTTTTATTTTTACTACAATTCACAAGTTTTAGCGCTACTCTCGCGCTTGTTTTGATTCTACACTTGTTGTTCTCATTTTTCATTAAATGAATGCACACTGAAGTGTTTTCCAATGATTTTCCCCTTTTTTTTTTTTTTTTTTGCCCCTTAGAAATTTTGCAGCATTCAATTATGCAGTTATAATGAAAATTTTTATACAATTATAATTAATTGATTTTTAAACGAATTTTTTTTTAAAAACTACTTAACGCTTTAGCAAAAAAAAAGTAAATTAAAATTGAGTTATAAACACAAACAAAAGCTAGCATCGTTTATTTTTTATAATGTTATAATCCAGCATAACTTCTAAATGCATATTTTATTGCCTTCATATATATTATATATATATGATAATTTGATAATAAAGCAACCAACACGTTTTAATGTCTTTATATATAAAAAATATATACATATATGAATATGTATACATATACAATATGCAACCATATGCCAAATATGAACAGCAGGCAAACAAATTTTGAGTGGTGCCATTATACGCACTAAAGTCAATAAACCCATTCAAAATAAACAAGTGCGCCAGTTGAAGGCCTAAAGCAATACACCCGCATATATATAGACAGACAGACAGACAGACTGACAAACTGACGACATATAAGCAGATATTTTGGCTATTAAACATTATGGTTATTATTGTTGTTGCAAATATTATGGAAGCTGTGGTTTTTCTTGTTGCTGTTGTTGTCGTTGTTGTAGCAATTAATATGTGTAAATCTTCACAAAACCATTTTATGAAATCTGTGAATATTTAAGCTGCAGGGTATATATTTAATTTATAATCCCACATATTTGGTAACCCAAAATATAAACGTACTAAAGTACAGTTAAAAAATATGTGTATACACAGGTGGGTAGTTTAATAAATTATTGTATAATAAAATATCAAATGCATATAAAGTGCAACTCATAAGAGAACAGCACAAATTTAATAGAAACTTCACTCGTAGTTTAGCGAATTAAGTTTTAGCAATAATATTCACTGATTTTAGATTGAGCCAAACCGCTTAACAAACATGCCATATTCATATAATAAAATTTTATTCAAATTTTTCGTTACTATATGCATACATACTTCAATTACTTAACAGTTTCGTTGGGTTTTATACATAAATAAATGGCAAATTTGCATATATATATATGATATATATATACTCGTAGTATATGGTATTTTAGCAACAATAAACGCCCATTTTTACCCATTCTCTGTTATCGCTAATAGCTCTGACTGCGACATGGATGCGCGCAATGACAATAAACATATATTTTGGTGCTAATTTATGCAAATAATTGCATTGGGGAAATGTATCGCGAGATTTTAGCACAAATACACACATACACACTTACACGCATGTGACTAAATACTTTAACATTTAAACTTATGGTACGTCTCCACTCACTGGGTGTGTGTGTTTATAGAAACCGCGCTAATACATAAACTAAACGTCTTAAATTTCAACTAAAACTATTAAAGCTCTTAAGTATGCATGCTGTGCTGTATATTTACAAGATGAATGCTGCGACTAATTGGATATAATTAGCTAGTAGCAGCATGCTGCATGAGTAGCAAGATAAGTGTTAATTTGGGAAAATACGTATTCCCAGGTTAACAAAACTTGCTAAATTGGGCTCAGCTGAATATTTTAGTGAATTATTGTTCCTTGATGATTTTCCATTTAATTGCTACAAAATAAAGAGAACGTAAGATACATGGTAAAATTTAATGCATTTTAAATATTGAAAAACCAATTAATTTTTCGAGCAAAAAACTTTTTGAATAAAAGAACAACAAGGTAGTATATATTTTTTTAAGCTTAAATAAAATTGTAGCTTCTTTACTGCTGTGCATGAGGCAACAGATTTTTTTTATTTAGAATTTTAATTTGTTTTATATAACTTTTCGACACAAAAATTTAAAAAAAAAAAAGAACAAAAATAACAAACAAAATTTCAATATAATAAAATTGTTTTTGAAATATAAGTTAATCCGATTTTCTACAAAAATAAGAGAAAAATACAATACACGAAAAATCAAAATACGTAATATGCTCAAAACTAAAATCTAAGCTTAAAATTATATTTTGCAACAAATCAAAAATACAAAACACTTTTAGGAGTAAAATGTATACATTTTTCATTCAATACACTTTCCAAAGCCAAAGTAAACAAGTGAATACGCTTAAGATGCTTTCGAAGTATTGACGTCAAGTTGAGCTTCTGTAACGAAGTGCATGTATGTAAACTGACACAAAATTTGATATATTTTTCTCAAACTTGCATAAAATTGTCTATGTGCATGAAGATATAAAAGGCTTAGCTGCTAGCTTGATGCCTGGCTAAGTTAATATTGTATACATATATGTTTGCACATACTAAAAGGAAAAACATACATAAATATTAAGCTTTTTGAAAAAATGTTGCCAACTTTTAGGCGCACAGCATAAGAAAATCTGAAGAAAAAAAATGAAAAAGAAAAAGAAAGCCAAAACAAATTTGCTTTTTTCGTTTTTAAACTAAAAATGACAGCGAAGCGAAGAAAAAAAATTGTCACAATTTTTTTCTGTGAATATCTGAATTCGACAGCTTAAAGAAATTAGTTTTTAGATTAGAAGTTTATACGAAATTTGTTTTTATAAAGCGATAAAAAAAAAAAAAAACTAAATAAAATATGACTTTTGAATAAATAATAAATTTCAAGGCAAATACAAAAAGTAATTTACTATGTGGCAGACTACATTGACATTTCTTTCAATAAATATGAAGCATATACATGCTTTGTTCTGACATTCATGTCTTTTCATTAGCAACCTTTTAAAAAAAGCCTCAAAGCCAATATACAAATAACAAAACATTTTTTTAGCACTACAAATTTGCCAAACTCAAAAGCCAACACAAAATGTTTTCCAATTCATTTGTTTCGACTCTATTTTTTTTTCTGTATTTCTTTTCCCTTTTTTTTTTTTTTTTTTTTGCTTAATTAACAAACTGAAATTGTATGCGTTCATACGAAAAATGAACAACTCTAATCGAAATCAATGTAAAAAAAAATAACTAAAAATTGTTTAAACGAAAAGCAATCAACCTTAGGCATAACAGCTAACGATTGTTGTTCTTACATACAAAAATATAAACTGAAAGATAGATAGACAGATTGCTATGCAAAAGTTACACAACAAATTCAAAAAAAAAAATGAAGAAAACCAAACATAAAAAACTAGAGTGCAAAAATATGAAAACTCTTTAGACAGAGCAAGTGTCGAACCTATTGTTTTTATTTTTTTTTTTTAAGTCAGTCTGTTTGAGCAGCCTGAGACGCCTCAATTCAACCACAATTCTTTGGTCAGTCAATTTTACTTGAAGGGCTGTGGAATGTATTTAAAGAAAATTGTGTTGCTGTTAAATTTTTTTATCTTGGCACTTGTTCTGCAGTGTTAAAATTCATTTTTACTAGTTGTGTATGACCGCATGAGTTGCATATTTAGAAAGCGTAGTAAAATAAAAAGTCAATGTCAATACCGAAAATAATATTCACCATTGTAGGTAACTACAAGACATGAAAAAAGATTACAAATCTATTTATGTATATATAAAAGTAGTGTTTCTAAATTACGAAACATAACAGTGCGTATGCGTAATTCTAAAAATTAATAATATTACGTATACGTAAAAGATGAATTAAAATAATTGAATTTGTTTTTAATTAACGAAATCTCTGTAATAACACTTAATTTTAATAAAAGCAGCTTTAATACACTTTATAGATGTTAGACTAGTGCTATTAATCATGTACACTACTTTAGTTATTGTTTCACTTTAGTAAACACACTTTACATATGTGTATGCATACCTACAACACAATTTTCTACTTAATTAATTAAAACTTAACACATTTCTACCGCAACGCAATGGCGCTGAAAACAAGCTTAAAGTATATATTTTGCTGTCGGTTTTGAAAATATTGTTTACAAAGAGAGAGAGCACAGATTATCCTTGCAGTGGCAGCTACACCAGCAGCCGCATTTAAAACAAAAAAACAAAAAAAATAAAGCATATAAGCAAGCATGCATGCACTAGTCATGCTATAGACAAGCAGACAGGATCAGACAGTAAAGATGAATGTATATACAACACAAACTGTACATTCCATGTGACTAAGTCAATATGAACAAAGGATGCTTGCATTTGGAGCGTGTAAATGTTTATGCTTGCACTTACACTTACACATACACACACACCCACACAACAACAACAACAACAGTAGCAAAAAAATAATTTAACAAGCACTGACTATGCTGTGTGTGTGCGCCTTTGGTAAAGCGCATAATTTTTGAATAAACAAACAAACACACAGAGTATACGCATAAATTTACATAGTGGTTGTATATGTCTATGCTATGCTACACACTTATGAGCATAAAGATACTCATTTTTGACCACATGTTGACTATCAAAGCAACAGTCTTTCATAGAAGTATAATATAGTAACATTGAAAGTTTCTCTCGTAGTCAATTGCAGTCACGGCCGTTTGTTTTGCTTTTTTGGTGCTAAGCACATCATAAACAATTGGCTGCTACCTTTGGCTATAGTGGCAGCACTTAATCTGTGCTAGGGGCAATTTTAGCTTTCTATTGGACGACAATTGAGAATGTTGTTGAAGTAGTGGTGGTAGAAATTTATGCTTAACCTTTTTCATTACCTTGGCATAATATTGCGTGCATTACAAAACCTCACACTTGTTGTGCTTTTGCATGGAACCAAGGAGTACTCGAATCTATATATATATAAAGAAGTGAAAATGTTTCTATGTCCGCTATGAACTTGGAAACCATCTAACCGATGAGTCCCAAATCGGTTTCATTCGAATGGTAACAAGGCACAGGTTCATTTTTAAGTCAATTTTTGACTTTCCAATATAATAATTTTTGTTTTTTGTATTATATTAGCCACCAACACATTTGGTATAAGCCACCAACATATTTGGTGACGCTGCAATCAAAATTAAAAAGTATAAAAATGACACCAAAAAGAGCTGCAATTGAAAAAACAGCGAAAATAACAGCCAAAACACCCGTACTATACTATTTATATTACCCATTTAAAGGGGTAACTTATGTGATTTAATTTTTTCTGCATGACTTTTGTGTAATGTTGCATTTTTGCATTATTGCAAGATATTTTGAATACGTTAATAAAATTTTATTTTAAATCTCTAATAATTTCTGAAAGACTTTGAAATAGAATTAAGCAATAAATATTCTTTTAAAGAAAAACAAGCAATTCATTTTGTGTGGATATTTTTCTATACGAGTACATACATCTCAATCTGCATTTACCGTTCGCGCTTACTACACAATGTATAACAACGACTTTCACAACAGCAATTTTAACGCAAACTATACATATCAAAATAATTTAAATAATTTATTTCTTCAACAACGAACATAAATTGAAACACACCGCATAAATTTTCAAAATGAGAAAAGTCTATAAAAACCGACATCAACGTACAATACGTACGTATGTCTAAGAAAGATACACATTGAAAGATACTCGTAGATATAGTTGAAGAATATATTCAAGACACGTGCAGTGTAAGCGCTCATTGTCGACTATCAAGCGCATAAATTTTTAATAACAAACCAAATGCACTTGTCATCACTGTTGCATTATTTCACACTACTGCATATAAAGCAGTGAAGCAATATAGTAGTAGACAGACGGACTAAGAGACAGACATACAGACAGACAGACGGAAAGAATTGCCAAACCATAGCTGTTGCATAGCAGCAGCATGACGCTACACCATTGTACACAGCATAGACAGACAGACAGATAGACACTACCCAACCGAACATATAAACCACTCCACTTTTGGTATTTTCTTCTGTCGCCTTTGCTCACCACTACAAAAGCTGTCAGTTTAAGTTGTCTGCGGTACAAGCTTATGAGCACGTCGTCATCATCATCGTCGTCATCATCACCATCGTCTATGTCGTCATGCAGACAAGTAGCGCACAAATGAATATACTGCAGCAATTTTATGGTCAGAGCAACGTTCACAAATACATATGTACCTATGCATGTTTGTACATATGTGCAAACATACACATGTATAGATAGATGACATATAAAGAAACCGACAAAGGTTTACACTAACCAACCAACCAGCCATCTATCTAGTCAAATATGGCCCAAATCCAACGAAACCACATATTAAGCCCACTTTTTACTGTCATCATCATCACCATCATCACAACTGTTTGTCTAGCTGCATTTAAACCAACGTAAACACTTTAACCAATGTCAACGGGCTCGGTTCGTTATAACTGTATGCGAATTTGTGGCTGCATATATCAACAACAAACAAACAAACAAATAAATAAATAAATAAGCCCTTTATTATTGTTTTTGTTTTTCTTGTTGTTGTTGTTATTGTGGTTACAGATAGTAGCAACAAAATTCAATACTACTACTGATTGCTTTCAGTTGTAATATTTCAACAATAAAATTTTTCATAACATCAACAATAAATCATTAAAAATAACAATATCACGATTAGAAGAACAGTAAAGGAAAATGTAGCAAATCACTAGATGTGTGCTGTAGATTGAATAGGTCCAACGAAAAAAAAAATAGAGAAGCCTATTCGAATAAAGTCAATTTCTTAACACAATTTAAATATGTAAAATGTATTGATATATAGTTTTGAAAATTAACATAAAAATAGTATTTTTTTGGGTGAACTCTATGTGTATTTATATAAAAACAGAACTTACCACAATTTAGAATGTGAAATGATATGTCTCTTCATTTATTACAAATTAAATCTGAAAAGATATTGAATAGATTGAACATAAAAATAGAAACTGTCTCTGACAATTTGAGAAAAAAGTTTTCATGTGAAAAAACTTACTCACTCCAACTCCGTATGTGACTTGCTGTATCGCTTGAAGATTTTTTAAAAGCCATGAACTCAAAAACAACAAAAAATATCAAGGCTCATTAAATTTTCCAATACACAACAAATCTGTAAAGAAACAAAAGAGAAAACAAAAAATTGAAAAAAAAACTTTTATATTCAATTTCGCGACTAAATTATCAAACAAAATATTTTAAACCACTTAAAAGATTCATTTTCCAGGAAATTCATTAAACGCGCCTAAAAGTATGTCAAACATTTAGTTTTGTATTTCAACTTATTTAACATAATTTTAACACAGCCCCTAAAATATTTTAGAAAATAAAAGCATGAATTATGTTAATGAAGCACAGCTATTCATTCAATTGCAAAGGCGGTGACACGTTTTTGAGACTTGAATTTAAGAAAAGAACTTAAAAAAGTTTAAATTTCAAAGAAGATTTTTTTTTTTAGTTAAACAAAAAACTTTTACTGCAATCAATTAGTGTTATGCTATTACACTTCTACTATATTTACACAAGTTTATGCAGCTATTCTTCTATTCCTAGGTCTGTTTTGTTCAAACTTTAGGGAATATTTTTAAGATTGTGTTGCACATCTTTAATGTATAACATTTTTGATTGCACAATATTGATATATTGCACATAACAAATATTTAATCCAATTAGTAACCCACAGAGATGTTACAACATTTTCTACATACATTTTAAATGCAATTAGGTTATATCAAATATATAGTATATAAATTTACTTCGTATTAGTAAAACAAAATACATACATATGTATATAACTATGAACTCTTCATCACTTAGCCACTCAGCTTCATTTGAAAATATCTTGAATTTCCTTTTCATTAAAAATAATTCTTGTTAGTTGCATAAGATTTTGTATTATAAAATTTTTATAATTTTAATTCTTAGAAAGATGAAAGGTAAATGTAATTTGATCAGCACAAGGATTTCTCTCAATTAGTCTCTGAGTGGAAAAGTCAAATGCTAAATTAAATATTAAATGTCAAATTATAACAATTCAATTTAAAAAAGGGTCTTAAATATGCCAAAATTTGAACATTATATGATTATTTATGTAAATTTTAATGCAGCTACTCAGGTTTCATAATTTGTTTAAATTGTATAAATATTAAAAAAAATAATAATAATAATAAATTTATAGATAAGATGGCTACTTTTTTGTAGATAAAATAATATTGTTTTTTTTTTGCTTTAAATTATTGCCTTTCATAGAAAATGTTATTAAATACAATCCCCAAACCGTTGCCTACTTTTAGGCTTTTATAGTATGTAATATGCAAAGTGTTAAAATGTAGGACACATAATAAATATAGTAAACAATGTTAATAAATAACAATTAATTAACTTGTCATTGCATAACTAAAATTTGCACTATATTAATTTTATTATTCTAATTTCAGTTAATTGAACTATGGAAATACATAAAACAAAGCAACAACAACAACAATTATAATAAAAGCAACAACAAATTAAAGCTTTTCAGAGAGCTACAATCAACAACAACAATTATTCAACCAAAATATAATTAATTTAAGCCAAATATGTATACAACAAAAGCAAACTGCAATTACAACAAATACAAATTTAACAACAACAACAACAATTTAAAATAATAGCAATTACCGCAGCACAAGCAACAACAAATATTAAAAGGAAGATAACGCTATAACCAGAAAATTATCAGTAAACACAATAACCACAACAAGGACAACAACGAAGGCAATAACAACAACAACAACAATGAAGCAAACACTAATAAGGCAACAACTGAAGCAAGAGCAGGAGCAGCTCATTTGTTGTCGCAATGCAAAGAATAGAAGCAGAGGCAGCAACAGCAACAGCAGAAATATGTTGCTCATCATCAGTTTTAGCATCATTATTGTCAGTAGCAGCATGTTAACAACAGCAACAACAATAACAGCTACAACAGCAGCAATAACAAATGCACAACAAACAATAACAACAACAACAAAGACAAAAACATTAATGCAATTACGACAAAATACGGTTACACCACATTCACCAATAATAACAACAAAACCAACAAAAATAGCAGCTGCATCAAATTGGCAACATGCAACAACAACAACAACACTAGCAGCAGCAACAACAACAATTGCTTCCAATAGAAATTCAAATGAAAATCAAAACTCGCATACCAATTTCAATTCAAATTGGCATTCTACATATGCAACTAATTGGAGTGTAACAAATTTAAGCGTAACACTAGCAGCATCAGCAGGCGAAGAAGAAGAAGAAGAACAAAAAGAGTTGCTAGTGGATGAGGATGAGCTACAGAATTTATACGATGATGAGCTAAGCTTTCATCAATATTGCATAGCACATCGAAATTCCTTCGCCGATCTCTTTACGCTTGTCCTCTATACAATTGTTTGCATAATTGGATTATTCGGTAATACTTTAGTCATTTATGTCGTATTACGATTTTCCAAAATGCAAACTGTAACCAATATTTACATATTGAATTTAGCCATTGCCGATGAGTGTTTTCTTATTGGCATACCCTTTCTGCTCTACACAATGCGTATTTGCAGCTGGCGTTTTGGTGAATTTATGTGCAAAGCTTATATGGTCAGCACTTCGATAACACAATTTACTTCATCGATATTTTTACTCATTATGTCCGCCGATCGTTATATAGCAGTATGTCATCCGATTTCGTCACCGCGCTATCGTACATTGCACATTGCAAAGATTGTCTCAGCGCTGGCATGGTCCACTTCGGCGATACTAATGCTGCCAGTTATACTCTATGCCAGCACAGTATCGCAAGAGGATGGCATTAATCTTTCGTGTAACATTGAATGGCCCGAATCGTATAAGAAACATTCGGGCACAACATTTATACTTTATACATTCTTTCTGGGTTTTGCGATACCACTTTGCTTTATATTGTGCTTCTACTATCTGGTCATACGTAAATTACAATCTGTCGGACCGAAAACCAATAAATCCAAAGAGAAGAAACGCGCACATCGCAAGGTAACACGTCTAGTGTTAACTGTTATTACAGTGTATATTTGCTGCTGGTTGCCACACTGGATATCGCAGGTTGCGCTCATCAATTCAAATCCAGCACAACGTGATCTTTCACGTTTGGAAATTTTAATATTTCTGCTGCTCGGTTGTCTGGTTTATTCCAATTCAGCTATGAATCCCATTCTATATGCTTTTCTAAGTGATAACTTCCGTAAGAGTTTCTTTAAGGCATTCACCTGTATGACCGGGCATGACATTAATGCACAGCTGCATGTTGAACCAAGTATTTTTACCAAACAGGGTAGTCGTCGTCGTGGCGGTAGTCGTCGTTTATTAAGTGCACCACAGCAACCTATATTAGGTGGTAGTAGCGGCGGTGGTGGCGATGGAGTTGGTGCTGCTGCTGCTAATATTGGCAATAATAACTCATCAACTACAACTTCCTCGACGACAACTGCAGAGAAAACTGCTTCAACTGCTGCAAATAAATCGACAAGTTCAACGGTGGCCGCCAATGGTCGTTTAAATAATAGTTCGGGTATAACTGACGCTGAGAATCTGATCATACGACTCGATCCACAGCAACAGGAGGCAGTTTGTGCGCTGGTTAGTGTTAGTGGAGAAACTGGTAACCACTTGCATAGTGGACGTCGTTGGTCTTCAAATGTGCAACAAACCGATTTATAATGTAAAATTTCAAAAAATTATGAAGTTTTAGTTTAAAATTGTAAAACGAAACGAAGTTTGCTGATATAAAATGAACATTTATAGGGATTAAAATGTGAATTATTTTACATTTTAAATGTACGTATGTGTGCGTGTGTGTATCTGTGTATAAGAGTGTCTATGAAATGCTGAAATTGTGTTGCGTATTACATTTAAAAAAAAAATACTTTGTATAAAAATTAATTAATAATAAAGTGAAAACTAATTTTATGTCAATGAAAAACTCACTAAAGTTTAATAATACAATTCTTTGGTTGTGACAGAAACAAGTCACATAAGTGACTCACATCGGAAAAAATTGTCACTTAGTGAAATTTGTTTTTGTAAAATAGTAAACTAGTCATCGGCGATAACTCAGAATAGAATTTTAGACCATTGCCAATAAAAAAAAAAAAAAAAATTTTTCGAATGCATTGAGCATTAACGATAAAAATCATAAAGATCTCTACAACCAAACTGGCTCCCCGCTAAACGAATGAACCTAAATATGATCTAAAAGAAACGTTATCAAAAGAAAAGCCCATATGCAACGACTGAACGAACCAATTAAAGTTTAACTTTTCTCTTATTTAAACTCTAATCCTAATCATAGTCATGAATATCCTCAAAATATATACTGCCCCTATTATATGTATACGTATCTATATATAAATATTAAATTATTATTTAATAACTATTTTATATATATTTCAATCTCAGACATCCTTAAACTTTATTCAATTACATAAAATTGCCCAAAGCATAACTTTTACTCTCACGAAACCGAAAGCGTATTACAAGTTGAAAAGTTTCTTAGACATAGTAGAGGCAAGAGTCTGAACCAGCCAATAAAATTGCATTCTACATTTAAGTAATATGCATTATGCATTACTTGTACTTTAATGTTTCTTTAATCGATTTCCCTAACTGCAAATTTGATTTAGTTAGCACGGAAATGGCACAGCATAACAGCAGCAAATATTTTCAAAATAAATATTGACATTTTTGGTTAGCCAAAAATATATGCTAAGAATTTAAGCGTGTGTTTAATTTTTGAGAGCAACAAGTGTGAAAATCTTTTGTAAACTAAACTATAAATTATAATAAATTTTGTAAATTCAATGCTTTTGCATTTATATAAAATCAATTTGTCGAGAAGAATATTAATAAAATGAAGCAATAATCATTATTTGTGTCAACTACTTAAAACTTGATGTATTGTATTGTAATTAAATGTAATTCATGTTTATTGTGTAAGTCTTGCGATAATAAAGTAACTTTTATATGAACAATTCATTTTTTCTTTATTTAAGCCTATCGCGTATCTAAATTTAGGAAAAAAACATAAAATTGTCGAAATATCTTTAAAACATCGAAATCGCTTAACAACAAATTTATACATCTCATTTAGGCATGGCAAACATCAAAACCGCGCAAATAGTTACCATTAAAAACAGGTAAAAGCGTTAAGTGCAAAATCTGATCATACATATGAGTAGCAACGAACAAAAAACTCTTTCAAATAATTTGCCAGACAGCTTAACTATAAAATTCATGCGGAAAATTCAATCAGTTTAGTTTAACAATAAGAAACATAGAACCCGAACGTTTTGCTGCGCGATTCAATGTGAAAACAAAATGTATAATGAAAAAATCATTGAATGAAAGTACAAGCTTACCCAATTAGTCACGAATTTCATGTTCCAATGAAACTAGAATTTTATTAGGTTAACCAGCAAACAATAGCAACGAAAAAAAAAACCAGAGTGTCATTATTTGCTTACATAGCAGCTTCACTATAAAGACTCTGGCTGCATTAAATGCCACGTCCTTTCCAAATTACTTCATGCTGCAATGAGAAGAAAAAAAATAAAGTCAATAAACAAGTTGACATATTGCAAGCGCGCCAAACGCAACACAGTGAAAAATTATTACCTACGTAATTTGCGCATATAGAACTAAGTTCTACGCTCCCATCATGTCCTCACAGTTGCCATTGTTGGTCTCATCGTCATCATCGCCATCGTTGTCGTCGTCGTCGTCATCATAATGACAACATCGAATTTATGCGCGTACTCAGCTATTCAGTCAAACTGTCCACAAAATTGCTGAAAAAGTAAAATGGCAAGGGAGAACGTGCAGGCAGGCAGCAGTATCTGTGGGTATTGTACACCGCCATATTGCATCCGGAGGGCATCAGTCAACCTACGTACGTACTATGTATGCACACAATGCGTCGCGATTTTCTGCATACGATAGATTTCGTTCTCGTTTTGAGTTTTTTTTTTTTTTTTTTTTTGGTTTCCGCTGCTGCTGAGTCGTTGCTGTTACTTTGACGTGGCATGTCGCCTATTTTCTGCCACTATTTTCTGACTGTAAACGTTGCAACATGCCGAGTATCCTTATCAACCACATTGCCATGGATAACTGTAGCTTTTTATGGCGCTTATTACATGCTTATGCATACATACAAGGGCTAATTCAAGAGTTGAGTTGGTACATTTTTTCTGAAATTTATAGGAAAAACTTTGTTTATTATTAGAAAATTCATTTTCATATAAGAAATCCCATTTCAACTTACTTTTTCCCAAAACCATCTTGCAGCGCAGTATCTCGAATATTGAGTAAACCACGAATGTATAAGAACTCGAAACATATAGGTTTAGCCATGTTCATATCTTATCGGAACTATTTTGCAATAATTGGTGCCTGTAACATAAAAAAAGTGGTTAATTAAAACATTTTCTAAAATCAATAAAATAATTAAAACATTGTAATTGTACATATGTAAGCCAAAAATTCATAAAATATACAACCAAACAAAGTAGTCAAGCGTTTAACATCCGAAAAGGAAAGTAATTATTTATTTTTCAATCATTTAAACGAGATCTTAAAAAGTAAGTTATACAAATCTTTACAGATCTTTACATACTTAAACAAAAAAAATCACGCATTCTCTAGATACTTAACAAATCAAAAATACATCTGTTCATCCGGACAGCCTTAAAAAAAATAACCAAATAAATGGACAATAATCAATCAGATCCGTCAACAGAGCCACCGCCTCCACCTTCGGACGATTCAGGCAATAAAGGTTCATCAACTGCAATTTTCTTTGGTGTTATGGGCGCCGCTTTTGCCATGATATTTTCTGCTTTTGGTGCTGCTTACGGCACTGCAAAATCTGGTACTGGAATTGCTGCTATGGCAGTAATGCGACCCGAACTTATAATGAAATCTATTATTCCGGTCGTTATGGCCGGTATCATTGCAATTTATGGATTGGTCGTTTCGGTATTGATTGCTGGCAATATAGAAAATAGTAGTTCGTATGATGATTACAAAGGATTTTTACATTTTGGCGCTGGTATAGCTGTGGGCTTTTCGGGTTTGGCAGCTGGATTTGCGATTGGCATAGTTGGAGATGCTGGAGTACGTGGTACAGCACAACAGCCACGTCTATTTGTCGGCATGATATTAATTTTAATTTTTGCTGAAGTATTGGGTTTATATGGACTGATTGTTGCGATTTATTTATACACCAAGTAATTTAAAAGGAACGATCTTTTTATTTAACCGTTTGTATTATTAAATGAACAACAAAGAATTCATTTAATACTGCAAAAGATTAAGTAAATCGTTTACATTTAAAAAAAATATACAAATCTAATAAAAAATAAAAACAAATTTATAAAAAATAAAATTGCATTTCTGTTTTGCCATTTGAAAATAATAAAAATGATGTTAAATCAGAGACTTTGCAATATAGATATTGCATATCATACATGCAAAAGAAAAAAAAGTTTTTTAACAATCTAGATCCCATTTTACATTAGCTGTCATTGCTCAAAATAGAAATTTATTCAGTTTAACACTAGCAGCTCTAGAGTAAACATCAGTAGGGGAACACATTATTATTTTAGTGAACCATACACAACGCTAAGTTTCTTCAACGCGAATTTAGAACGCGTTACACTCAAAACATATTCCTTTCGTTATTAACCAAAACAATAAAATTATACTGCGTGAATATGGAACAAGAATTAGAAAAACTTTTGGAATGGCTACAAAAAGTTTTAAGCATTGAACTGGATAATTTTCAACAATTGTGTAATGGTTCCATTTGGTGTCAATTGCTACATCTCATGCAGCCACATGCAATACAGCTAAGCAGCGTAAATTTTAAAACTGAACACAAAAACGAAATACTAGAAAACTATAGACTGCTTATTCAGGGTTTGGAGATAGCTAAAATGACATATGAAGTACCAGTGCAGCTGCTAATCCAAGGAAATTTCGATGAGATTTTTATATTTACCAAATGGATGAAATGGAACTATGATAGCTATGAGTATGATAATTGTTCTTATAATGCAGTTATGGAACGACAAATTGCGATTTCAGCTAAAACGCGAGATGACATGGAGCAACACAAGAAGCAAATGTTAAAAAAAGCAGCATCGACAGAGATTGTACTATTGAAGACTTCATCTAGTGAAGACGAGTCAACAATAAAGCTGGTATCACAAAACATATGCTGCAGTAAGCTTCAAAATGAAAAGAATATTATCGAATTAGATCAGCTTTTTGAGCATCGTGAGCGTGCGAAAAAGTATACAAAACGTAAATCAAGGAAATACGCTAAACAAACATCTTCAACGGAAACACTTTCAACGGAAACATCTTCAACGGGAACGTCTTCGACAGCTACCACCGTGTATTGCATTGATGTACCAACAAAATCAAAGCTTACCAGTTAAAATTGAAGCTAAGGAAAATTCTAAGAAAATGGAGAATATTGCTGAATGTTTGATGCTCAATAACGAATTTGAACTGGAGACGGAACTGCAGCAGCAGCAGATACAAGAACGAAAGCATGGACATAGACGCACACGCGAACAGGAGCGTAAAACAATACAATTTAATATTAAACAACTTGAAACGGAACAAAAACGAGTCTGTGATAAAAAGTCGTGCACTGGTGAGCAATCTAAGAAAGTTGGCACAAGAATTGGAGTCCCAGACGAATGACATTGATGATAGCGTTGCATTTGAAGGCTTCCAACTGGAAGATGACGATAATAAACGTAAGATTTTATTGGAAGATTGAAAAGCCAGAGAGAAAAATCGACGTTTACAAATATTTCATACCAATCGAATCGAATGAGGACGTAGACGATGATTTTGATTCCAATACGTCACTAAGCAAAATTATACAACCAATGCTCAGGAATTTTTCATGCTATAGACGCGAAGAAGTAAAGAAATTCTTTACAAATGTGGATGAAGAATACTGTAGCATGCAACCAACATCAGAATTGACTGAAATTAAACCGGAAAATAAAGATCTTTTACGTAAACTGCGCAACATTGAATATTTGTGCTATAAATTTTTATTGGTACAAAACTCTGAATATAAAAGATGTCACAAGTGTCAGAAACAATTGCGTAAACGTATTGAGCGTTTGATCAGATGGCGTAAAGGACAGCTGGCTAAGGCTAAAATAGGTAGTCGTGGTAGTGGTGGGCGTATGTTCACAAATGATTAATACTAAACAAGAAACAAAAAAATTAATATACTATATAAATAAAGAGTAACTGAGTGTTTCTATAAATTATTTAGAAATTCTGGGCTACCTTTGTAAAATCAATAATTAAAAAATATATTTTAGTTTAGTTATTTATTTCGTAAATAGATAAATCGCTACAATAAGACCATACAGACCCAAAACTTCAGCAAATATCAATATTAATATAAATCCAACAAATAAACGCGGCTGATGCGATGTACCACGTACGCCTGCCTCACCGATTAAACCGATTGCCAAACCAGCAGCCAAACCAGAGAAACCAACCGACAAACCAGCACCAAAATGCAAAAAACCACGATATTCACTGTATTGACTTGTACTCTCCAAACTGCCGGCAATAAGCACCGAAACGACAAGTCCATAAATGCCAATAATGCCTGCCATAACAACCGGAATAATCGACTTCATAATTAACTCTGGACGCACCACAGCGCTGCTGGCAATACCCAGACCCGATTTTGCAGTACCATAAGCAGCGCCAAAAGTCGAAAAAATTATGCCTGAAATGGCACCCATGACACCGAAGACTATTGCTGTTGTTGAGCCTTTTGTTTGTATTGTAAAATCGTTTGGCAATATGCCATCTGTTATTTCAAACATCTTGTTAATATTGTAAATAACTTTAAATGACTTAAAACTTGTTTGCTAAAATGCAATTATTATTTAATAAAAAAAAAAAAAACTATTTACCCAAGCTGTAATTTTCCAACCCTCCTTCTTTTACTTTTTAATCATGTCAAATGTGGCTAATCAAGCGATTACATTTTAATTAGATGCAGCTGCGGTTACTTTGCTACACTTTAAAATGGTTCGTGTAAATACTCACGAGTAAAGATTTTAATTTTACTAAACCACAAATCAATAATGTTTTTGCGAAAGTCAAAGTTTTGCCTTTGACTAATTAAATTAAATTTCGTTTTGTTGCAATGCAGTGCATTTTTTTGTTTTTATTAAAAAAAAAACTGCAGAAATTTTACCTAACAACAATTTTTGTTGCCTCTAGCTACTGCATTATGATATTTGAATTACGTTGAAAATGAAATGTTACCGAGAAATAACTCAAAAGCAGCCAATTTTTTTTCACTTAAAAAAATTGCCAAAGAAGGTGCAAACGAGAATAAATTAAACGAGCAACAGAGAAATAAAATGGAGCAAAAAACCACATACCGCATTTGGTTGGCAATTTTTCAAAAAAAAAACAAAAAGCAAAAAAACAGAAATGGTTTGCCACAAAAACGAAAAGGAAAATAAACATGAACTGCAAAGAAGAAAAATGTATCATATAAATCTTGGAAATACAAATAAAGGCAAATAAAAGGTTTATAAATGGGTTGAACAACTAGACTGTGTTTTCATGCAAAAAGACTTTAAATATTCCAAGTGATAGTTTAAAAAAAAACTCGGCTTTTTCAACGCAAAAAAATAAAAAAATATTTACAGCAAATATATAAACTGATAAGAAAGGCTTACACACAGACACTCTCAAATGAAGAGCAAGACAGATCACAGCAAAGTCGTGAGAGAAATTGTGCAGTGCTCTCATTTCAATTATTAACAGTAAGTTTGCTTCTAAGTTATGCAATATTATTTTAATATTTCATTATTTAAGGCAATTATATAAAACCAAATTTAAACTTTTCTTTTGTTAAAGTAAATATAATGAAAACCGCAACATTTGTATTATTATTTAAAATTTATTTTTCTTAACTATTTTCAACTTTTTAGTTTTCATGCTAAAAATCCATTTAGTATAAAAAGCCAAAAAGTAACCACAAAAGAAGTTCAAGTTTCAATTATTTCTCACTCAATAAAGTTTTAAAGTAACACTTCTGAATACACACACACACACACACACACACATATTTTGCACTTAATAAAAACTACCAAAAAAAAAAAAATAAGAGAAAAAATTATTTAGTATAGGAGACATTCATAAATCTCAACGAAAAACTATGCACAGCAGCATAAAATTTATAAATGCCACAAGAACTAAAAAGTCACGTGCTGCCACCAAAGTAGAAAGTTTAGTGTAAAAAAGAATAAAAATACAGAAATTCAAGAGGACGACGAAGTAGTCCAACATCATTTGACATAATGCCCCACCAACCAGAGTTGAGCTGACCAAAACTCAACTCAAAAACTTTTCTGTATTACTTTGTAAAACGGATGTCGAGAGTACGAGAATTTGTTAGCAACTCTATTAAAAAGTTGTCTAACATATCAATTACCGAATGAGTGCACAAAATCTAATAATACTGAAAAATTAAGTGATAGCAAAAATATATGTAAAAACTTTTCTTCGGTTTTCGTTTTTTATTTTTCTTTTTTTTTTTTTTTGAGAAATTTCAAGTTTAAATTTAAAAAGAACCCACAAAAATTTAAATATGTTAAATTTATTAATTTTCGAAATAATTTGACATATTTTTTTAAAGAATTTCATGTGAACGCAAACAACAGAAATTCAACATACTTGAAAAAAAAAAATGAAAAAAATGTTGAACCATGTGTATTTCCGGTTGTGTGAGGTGTTAGCAATTCTTCACAGCAAACAATAAATTTTATTTTATTTTGAGGTTTCCATAATTTTTTTCTTTGAAATTTCTTTCAGTGCGTTGCATTGAATATAACTATAAGTTTATAACTTTTTGTGTAAAACTTATTTAAAAAATAAGCTGGAAATACTTATAAAATACTTTTATAAAATGAGTTTATTCCACTTTTGATCAAGCCACCCTCGAAAATGCTTTGAAAAAAGACTATGTTTTTGTTTTTGTTTTTGCTTTTGTTTTTTTTTTTTTACTTCATTGCATACGAAATAATTAAAATAATAAAACGGTTTTTTACTTTGCAAAAACAAAACAAAAACAATTCGCAAAATCATTTTTTTCATTTAATATGCCTTTTCAGCAAATTAAAAAAAAATATGCCAACACTTTTTGTAATGAACTCAATATTATCTATATAAAAAAAAAATTTTTTTATTCTTAGTTTATATTTGGTTACTTTACTTCACTCCTGAAGCTGCGAGCGAGACAGAGCAAAATTGATCAAACAAATTTTAAAAACAACAATCATTACAGTATGTATGCGAGCAAGTGAAACAGTAATAAAAAAGACTTACTACCATTTTGAATGTTGCATAAATGCGCTAAAACTTTAAATAAAAATTTTCTTTACGGTTACATTTTATAGAAATAAAGCAAAACTTTTGCAACAATGTTTCTTCTTGTCACATCAAATCAAGAATAAAAGAAACTTGACTTTATAATTTTTCTACATGTTTAATATGCCACAAGATAAGCCAATGTTAAACAACTAAAAGAAGTTTTGCAAAAGTTTTAAGAAAAATATGATAAATAGCAACCTAAGTTGCGACTGCTAATCGCTCAGAACTAATGAAAGTTACGAGGAAAGTTTTACTTATAACGAAATGCAAAAGTTTAAGCAAATTTAATTTTTTTTAAATATACAAAATATTCAATAAAATAAACAATTAATATTTGCTTCATATTGTACATGTTACAAATTACTTTGTATTAGGCTGCTCCCCATCCAATGGCTCATCGTTATATTCGTTATCAAAATCCTTTAATAAAGCTTCAATTTGTGGTCTATTTGCCTCCAACTGCACTAGCTGTTTCTCAATTTCAGCATCTAAGGCAATAATACGTTCATATTCTTCACGTATTTTAGTTTCTTCGATTTCTAGTTGAAGTATTTCATCGCAGTCTGGTATTTGTTGGTTCGGTGTGGTACTATTTGGATCAGACATTTTATATGCAATTAAATGCTAATAAAAACTTTTATTTATATATTTGAGAAAGTTCGTAATATAAAAACTTATAAATGTTTGACAGTTTCACGTTAAGTAACTGAAAGAATACTCAAAGTATTTATTGTCAGCTTAGAGACTCTTTCTATTTTAAAAATTCCTTTTATTTTCTAAATACGATTATGTATTTTCCTATTGTTTACAAACAAAAGCAGCAAATTATAGTTTAAAATATACAAGTTTACCTAGAACACAGTGTAGACTCTTATGTAATTTATACATATAGAAATGTATCATGACATTGTTTATACTTATAATGTAGTTATATAGTTATATAGTTGTTGTCAAGGCAATTGTACAACTGCAGACACCGAAGAGCTGATTTAAAAGTTTAAAAAAATTAACTAGAAAAATGTATGGTTTTTAAAAAGATTAGCATGGAAACAAATTCCAAAAAACTTTATAATTTTTAGAATAAAAAAATTAAAGTTCAGATCACCGAAAAAATTAAATTTTTGTATGTCAAAAAAATTGAGCATATTTTTGTTGAGAAACTTTTAAAATAGACTAAATATTTTACGAATAAACGAGTGTCATGATAAAACTAAAACAAAAACCTATAACATATATTTTTTTTTTTTTCTGCATCACAGATTTGCGTAGGTGCAGCTGTCGTATGCAGCCCAATAAAGTGTCAGCCTTTAAAAAAAAAAAAAAAAAAAAACATAGTAAAAGAGCTAACAGCAGAATCAGATTTCATTATTTGTTAAGTTACCAAGGTGACAATACACGCGTATATACAAAAGAAAACTGTCATTTACATAAATATGTATTTATACAGATATATACGATATATGTATGTGTGTATGTGTGTGGGCAGACAGACGTAAGTTATGCATTCAAAGAGATACAAATATAATTTATTGCGTAATTAAAAATAATATCTTTTTTTATATAACATTTCACAAACATTCTTATTTAAAATTCGACAGAAAAAATAAATTGTGATTGCTTCTTTTGTATGCAAAATAATTTTATGCTAGATTGGCTTTTTGTTTTTCATTTAATGAGAAGTTTAATATAATACTTTTCAAGAGAATGTTGCATATTTTTAGGCGATATCAGTGTTTTTTTTTTTTTTTTTTTTTTTTTTAAGAAGGTTTTAAATTTAACAAGAACTATTTTTTTTTAAATGAAATATATAAAATATAATAATTTTTCAAAAGATAGGGGAGAAATATATTTAAAAAATGTTTAATCCTAAAAAAAATAAATTTCCTGGAAAAATATATTTCTTAAATTTTTTTCAACTATTCTCCGTTACAGCTTATTATTTAAGTTTCAAGGTTTTGTTTTCTCATTCATTAACTCTTTCCTTTTGCATTTTACTTTGAATTTTATAGCAATTGTACTAATGAAAAAAAAAAGCTGCACGACTACGATACGCTACACTCAACCAATATAAACTTTATACTTTGAACCAAATTGGGTTATTTTATTAGGTTTGTTATAGACAAATCCATGCTTAATTTAGAGTTCTTGAAAAAAAAAACAGGAGTCTTAATTTCAAGTTTGATGGTTCTATCTTATAATACGGTTTATATGGTAGACAGACGGACATTACAAGATCGATTCAGCGTTCGACATGCTTTATAGGATGCCTGTTACATACATATGCCCAAACTTAATAAAGCCTCTTACCTTTCAGCTGCAGGGTATAAAAAGTATCTTAAGCAGTAAAACGGAAACACTTTACAGCTTAAAAAAGAGTTCAATAGGTAAAAAAAAATACAAACTGAAAAAGAATTTAAGATTTATTCGGACAGATGAAGCACAGAATAAATGAAGAAATCTAAAACAGTCAAAATAAATGAAAAACAAAAGTGTAAGAGCCTTAAATGAGTTGACCGCTAATATTATAACTAACACAATTTTTTATTTTTTACTGGAAATTTTGGAAAATACTTTTAAAAATATCAATTAGATGCATTATTCTTAGCACATTTGTATAGATTTGCCTAAGGAACTGTTGACCGCCTAAATGTATATGTATAACTGTGTGCTGAGTATAATTATATAAATGAATCTAAGCTAAAAAGACAAAGACATTGAGTAATTCAATCAGCAAGAGTTTTAAAAAATAAAGGAAAAATTTTGTAAGGAAATACAAAATTAATGAATTTCGTTAAGAATAAAAAAAAAGCTGCAAAAAAATCTCAAGAACTTTATATAAAATAGACAAGGCCAACGATGGCAATGAAAATGACAACAACGGCAAAAAAAGACGAGCAAAAAAAAAATCTTTAGAATAAGGTGAAATTGCTGATTGAATTCATTGAACAGAAAATCATTTGAAGGCAAGCTGTTGAAATTAATAAAGTTTGCAAAAAGAAAAAGAAAATTATATAGAATATGAATACAAGAGTTTTACGTTACAAAAAAATTTAATATAAAGAAAAAATTACTATAAAATAGCACAGAATTAAAGATTTAAATTTTTAACAAAAACAGCAAATAAAGGTTTTTTAACAGCATTAAAATTAAGTTTTTGAAAAATTCTATTTTAATTTCCAATTACTTAAAAACGCTACACATGCCCAAAAATAACTTTAAACTTATAAACAAAAACTATAATAAATATTTAATGCAATTGCATTAAGCTTTTAAAATTTTCTAGTATACTACTTGCTTTTCTACAGAGTTGAACTTTTCTTTTTTTTTAACTTTATGCAGATAGTTTTTAACAAACTAAAAACAAACTAGCTATGTATAGTACAAATAAATTAGAATGAAGCAAAAATAAAATTACGAAAAAGTTTAGAAACTTAATTGGTGTTATGTACTGGTCAAGTAAGTGAGCAGCAGCAAACAACAATTCAACTCGACAAACCACTTTATGCTGGTGACAATCAAACTAAATTTAAGTGCAAAAAAGTTAAGAGCCTTTTGGCATGCCAACCAACGACAAAAATTTCGTTTAGGAGAAGAACAAAAAAATATACTCGTATATTTTAGTTTTCCACTTTGCAAAAGGCACTGACAGACAGACGGACGGACGGAAAGAACATGAAATATTTGTCGTAATATCTGCTTATATTGTTGACCAACAAAACATGAAAACGAGAATACAGTAAAAAAAAAATAAAAAGTCGAGTTATTTAATTAAAAAAATTTCGCGTTGCCATTTCGAAAAAAATTGTTTAACTTATTCGAATTTAACTTCACATGAACTTAAAGTTCTATGAGATTCAACTCATTAGAGCCTTATTTTAAGTTGAAAACAAAACCGCTTATTTCAGTAGATTTCATTTAATATTCAAAAATTCTAGCTAATTGTAGAAAGCGGATTATGAAGCAACGCATAACATTAAAACTTTTTTGTGAATTTATTCCAAAAAACTTTTCGTATAAAAAACCCAAATTAAAAGACAAAAAAGTTTAAAAAAAAATCCATTACAACATTTAAAAGTCTTAATTAATATATTCAAACGATTCAAATAAAGGCATAATTAAAACGCTAATTGCTGCAAAGTAAAAGAAATAATAATAAACATTAGCAGAAATATTAACCCTGTCGAAGATGAGCCATAAATACGATGTTTTTAAAACAAATACAATAAGTACACTGAGTACAATGAGTTATTTGGTATACACTCGGAATATGTTAATTCGAATCAAACTAAGACTTCATAACACTCTGCGTAGTTCACTTTTTTTTTTTTTTTAAACGAATTTAGTTAAAATTAAACTCTAGTTGAGCATTTTTTAGCATAAAAAAAATTTGATACAGTAAACAAACTGAAGAGTTTAAAAGAAGCAACACTTTAATCATTAAAAGGCCAAAAGAACATCAAAGCGTAAAGAGCATTACATCAAGCCCCATTTTGAGCTGCATAGCTGCTTTCACGTTTATTTAAATTTGGTTTTCAGTTAATTAGAAACTGATTTTAGCAAAGCATAAATACCAAAGCAAAATGTTGTTCATTTATAATTGAGCAGCATGCTCCCCTAGTTGAATTTTAGACGATGAAAAAATAAATGAATAAAAAAATGCTAAAGTTCCAAAGAAATATTTAAAAGCAAAACCATGTTAAGCAGGAGTAGGGAAAGCTCCAAAGCCCCTGCCATGTCGCTGAGAATGTGTGCCACTGACTGGCTAAATGTCAACTAAGTAGTATTTTGTTTTATTTTATTTTAAAACGCGTGATTTTTTACCCCAAAGCGCACAGAGGGATTAAAATATATATATATATATTTTTTATTCGCGTTGCCATTCAGTTCTGTAATATTGCAACCTCCAATTAACATTTCAAGCATATAAAATCGTATTTTAATAAAATGAAATAAAAATAAACGCTCCGCGAGGACAAATTTAACGTTTTATATTAAATGTCATTCAACTCAGTTGAAATTTTTCTTTTTTTCTAAGGCTTCAAAATTAAAAATTAAATTTAAAGCTGATCTATAACAAAATTCATTCAATTCATTTTTAAAGGATAAAAATTCATAATAATATGCTTCAAGTTAATGAATAAAATCAACTCAGCATTTATCTGGTACAAACAGCATCTAATTTATTTATTCTATAAACTACAACTATGAATCATAAATAAAATTCAATTAGAATCATATCAAATGCACTTATATACTAATGAATAATTAATTAGTTTTGTGTAGCAAGTGTGTTGCAAGCAAGGTCAGAAAAATACAAGCAGTAAAAGTGTATAACGACGCGAGAAATGTGGCAGTACTTAAGCTCAGTTTACAACAAAAGAAAGAAAAAGGATAAAAAGAAAAACATCAAGGATATACTATAAAATTATGCATAAAAAGCACAAATTAGTTTGAACACGAAAGATGCAGCTAGCTTCTAGGCGCAGCTTTCATAAAAAAGGGTAAAAAAAAAAGAAAACATCTTTAGATATTCAGTTAAGTGCAGCAAGGAAAGTGTTGAACATTTTTAATGCATTTTGAATAGATTTCGCAAACAATTTACAGAAGCGCGCCTCACTCTTAGTATAAAAAAAATTAAGCCGCTTGAAAAGTGCTTGAAATATGCACAAGTGTCTTGAAATGAATCGAAAAATTTCAATCCTTTTACTGCAACTTTCGTTGACCTTGTAATGATATTGTATGAATTTAGAAATTCGCATAATTTATATATGCAACACTCAAATTGTTAGAAAAAAATACAATATAAAATAAAATATTTAGTTTAGCTAAAACCGAAGATTTAGTACAAATACTTTTCAAATAATACAAAATCATGCAGACACGTGACTAAAATTGTAGATATTAGAAAAAAACATCGGTCAAGCTTATTTGCAGACACTGAGTCATTGTTATTGCACAGCTTATATCAAATAAATTTTATTATTAATATAATATAATAAGATACGAAAAATAAATTTTTTTAATTATTTACTACTAAAAAAATTTAAGGATGTAGCAGTTTTATAGTCTTCAATACTTTTGAAACTGTAACTTGGAATACGCATAGGCCTGAATAAATGATATGCGTCTCAAACTGTAACTTGAAGCTTAGAAAAAAAAATATATACCATGTGTTGGAGCGAGACAGCTTACTTTGAGCGCCGTACTTTGCCCTTGAAAATGAGACTAGCAAATTCGAAAAAAAAAATGCAAATGAAATTATCTAATTGTTCAACAAAATTGTAATTTGGCACATATTAAAATATTATGTTACATACATACATAATTACGTGTTTGATATATTATTATCTAATTAAATGAATTAAAAGGAAAATGATGTGCATTTTGTTTTGTTTTTTGTTTGCTACACCGGCGCTGCGCCAGCATTTAGCTAATGAGCAAATTGCATTTTTTCTCAAATATATAATTATTAAAATAAAATATATAATTATTTCTAAAACTACGTACCATAAAGTTAAGCACGAAATTATTTAATAAATAAAAGTACATATGTACCGCTCAGAAAAAGCGCCACTGCAGTCGCTATAGTTTTAATGCTTTTATTCTTTCACTTTGCAATGTTTAATGTATTCTAATGTTTAACACTTTGCAATTTATTAAACTTTTGACATATACATATGCACTTAGAATACATTGTTAATAATATTAAACACACCAGTGGGATGTATTGTGCCGCTGCAGTGTAAATGCATTTTACAACACAAAACTACAACTTCAGTTGCATAACACTGCTATGGTGAGATTAAAAGTGTATATATGTACATACGTAAAAGTCAAATTCAATTTAATTTTTAATTAATAGAAACGAGAGTAGCTTAGAGAATTAATTTAATTATATAATTAATTATAGAGCCTAGTCAATGGTTAGTTGTTAAATTTGTTTAAAATTGTATTAAAGCTGAAGAACGGAAAGAAAAGAATAAGCCAGAAATCAAACAAATGCCACATCAAAAGTACATAAAAAAAAAACCTCAAATCAAATCATTGAAAACCTCAGACCAAAGCAATCACAGCAAATACTCAAAGAAGCGTTGACTTCAATGTTGAGACAGAAAATTCCATCGAGACTGCCACATTTTCTATTTAAGCTTTTTTGGTTTTAGAGGCAAAAAAAAAAAAAAAAAAATGAGCCTAAAATCAAACACATCAAAGCGTCAAGTAGCATTAATAGACAAAATCTATTACAAAAATGTATAAAACCAATAACAATAAAGAAATAAGAAAAAAAAAAAGAAGCAAATATGCATTGGTCAACTCGAAAATGCTATAACACACATCAAACGTCCACAGTTTCTGTCTGATTTATATAGCTACACATTATATAACGATAAAATGTGTTGTTGTGTCCTTCAAATAGTTTTAAAATACGAAAGCAAAGATATGTATCTGCGCAGTGTTGCGTCGATGATAGGATTTGCTGTAGTGCAGCAAGAAATCAGAAAATGAAGAACGCAATAAAATATTTTTTCTAACCAAAGCTACATACTCACATATATCCTTAGATACACATATATATATAGTATCTGTCTCAAGTTGAGTATATTAAAGTGTTTTGTTGTTATACCAAATATGTACTACCTTTGGCTTGACTTGACTTCTTCACATGGCTTAGCTTTGGCACTAATAGCTACGACAACTTTGGCTTTTAACCCATTCTATGCACTTAAAAGCAGAAGAAATAGAAGAAGAAGGTTTAAAAGGATATCAAGCATATGTTGCATAGGATTTTTTTGGGAAAAGCTTACTTTCAACCATTTTTATGCTTGACAAATGGCATGAAGTGTGATTTAGAGAGTTTGTGTTCTGTCAGTGCAAAAGTTTCATTTCAACTTGACACCAACTAACCAAGCAACCTGTTCGGTTTGCGAGGTATTCCCTTTAGTTCTGACTCTGCAGCAGCACGTACAATATGACTTAATGTGTTCTGCTTCATCTGTAGCTTGCGTACTTAGCTTTTTAAGTCATTTTAAGCCATGGCCAAAATCGTCTCCAAACGTTGATTACTTCACAACGTAACTGGTTTATTTCGTTTCATTTGGTTTTTGTATAAAAATTTTAGTAGCGTATTTTTCGGTAGTCAATTTTGATTTTATGTGCTTCAAATTTTATTTGATTTACGATTTAGAATTTATGTTGCCAATGAAAGTTTGCTCGTCTGGAAAATATATTTTTCATTGAAACTTCTATGATTTGTTATGTGAAATAAAACCTCGAAAAGTGTATTACTTAAATTCCTTAAATATAAAATTCAAATAATTTAAGTATTCATTTCAACGCATACCAATTCAATCGTTCGTTAACTTTAACTAAATATTTATATTTTCATAAAATAAATAAAAAAAAAAAAAAGAAAAATTAAAAATTCATTTTACTGCAGCTGAGAAAATCCATCGAGCTGTGTAACTATTCGAATCGACCTCAACCTTAAAGCTGCTGCAACAACGACGACGCCCAAGCATTTGAATGTGCATTCTTATTATTATTTTTTTTTTTTTTCGTTTTTTTTTTTTCCTATAGTAATCATCAAGTGACTTAATTAACTTTTTCCTATTCCACTGAGCCGTGTCGTTGCTCTGCATTTCCGGTTGCTGCTGCTGCAGCTGTTGGAAGTATCCTTCTGCTTTTTACGTTAAGAGCATTGTTTACCCGCGTAAAATAGAAAAATAAATAAAAAATAAAAAATGAGCAAGCGCAACGAAACCGGAAAAACAAACAACAAAATCGTCAGTGAGTAGCGCAAGGAACAATTTTATTTAGAAAAGAAAAATAGAATAATTCTATTTTATTTTTTAATATTTATAAATAAAATAGAAAAATAATAAATAAAATAAGTAATGGAAAATAATAGAAATACAAATAGCTTTAATTGCTTTTGTTTAAATTTCTCATAAAAAAAATCAAGTAGCAGGGCTGAATACTATACAAAATTCGGAAATATTTCTTCCACACAATGAACATTTTTTAAAATATTGCTGCCAGAACTAGCGATTTATTTCTGATTTAAGTTGTTTTTTAAGAGCTTATGCGAATATTTAGAAGAATAATTTTTTAGGGACTATTTAAGTGGAATGTTTTGAGAAATAACTACCCAAAGTGTTAATATATTCCCATTAGAAAGACCTTTCATTATGGAATTTCTATCGTTTCGGTCCATTATTAAACGTTGTAGCATTTTTTTAAGATAATTTCGAACGAGAAACCGCGTCGTATCATTTCCAAAATAGCATCTGGCTACACGGTTTAGTCCTGGAAACTAATTCCTGGAAAATATTACAAATATATTTTATCTATTTGAATTTTTGAAACTTTTTTGAAAAAATCGAGTCGGTACTTCACTTTAAATAAATTAAATTTCAATAGAAAACTATACCATTATATAGTATATATTATTTTTTACTACATACTTTACCATTTAGTCTCTTAAACCCTGAGCCAAAGTGTAACTGAGCGATCAACCATGAACACCTTTAGCGGTGACACTATTTCTTTAGTCTTCCATCCAACACAAAGCAATACAAAGCAAAAAACCGCAAACAATGAAGCGTAAAATACAGGAAACGGAAATTAAGTGGTGCTACTCAGACCAGCAGTGGCAGTGGTACTTGATGCCGTATACCCTGCCGTGACTTAAATACAAAACGTCCACACATTATGCTGTTAGTTAACTTCTGTGTTGAGTTGAGTTGAATTGGCTTGGGTTGGGTTGGGTTGGCTACCATTTGTTGCTCGATGTACGTCCGTATATAGAGCATAGTGAAATCTGTTGTTAAAGTGTCCATCACGCGCAATGACCATTGTCCATTTGAACAATTTTAACGCGATTTCTCATACCTTTCTCACTTTAGAGCAGTTAAATGCGATGAACAAACGGAACCAGAGCGGAGCAGAGTGGAGTGGAGTGCAGTAAAGCTTTTCCTGTTAAACGAGAAATTGCATAAAGCTGTGCAAAAAATAATGTTCTGCTCTTTTGTGGTTTTGCATTTTATTCTTTTTTTGCCAATTTGTGGTATAGAAGCACAATTTTGTGTTGTAGCATAAAAGAAATTTATATAAAAAAAATCTGAAAAAAATGTTAAAAATGTAAAACTTGTGAAAATGACATCGCATAAAATAAAATCAAATGAAATAAACACATATTTTGTGCTTAATGTGCTGTATAAATACAAGTTAATTGTAATTAATGAATTCATACATCTGATTATAACAATTTGATTTGTCAACGAGCAAAGTAATTAAAATTTAATTTGTTTTATATTAAACTCGAAGGTTATGAAATAAAAGAAAAACAATTATAAGGTGTCCCAACTAAATAACGTGAAATTATATAAATTCACCACAATATGCATACTCAACAAAATTTGTTACCAAATTAGAAAGAGACAGTAACGGAATATGTAACCTGGCATTCATCCTTAATACTAATAATTATAGAAATTATAATTTTGATTTCATTTGAATGGATGAAATGCCCTGGCAGAATATTCAAGCATGAACATGTCTTTATCTGTTTATGCTTATTTAATAAGCGTTAAGAATAGGCAAGATATCCCGTAGCGACTGAAGTCATAAAATTTTACGATCGTACTAAATGACGCACAGCAGAGACTGTAGAACAATTACGTTGTCGAACAACAATGTAAAACCTATCTTTATTTTTTTATCAGTGTAAAACGAAACGAGTTGACGAATTATTTATACAAATTAATTATACAAAAATTTTTGGGAAAAAAAGAGATATGAACTTTTTTTAATTTAATTTTTCATTTTTCAATTTTTCATTTTTAAATTTTTTTTTTTTTTTTATTATATAATTTTTTTATTTTAATTTTTTATATGATTGAATAAAACCTACGACAATATAAAAAAATATTAAGTATTATTATGGGCAATCTTAAGTATAAATTCTTTGAATGTGTATATAGTATGTAATAAAATAATTAACATTTTTTGGTTTTTAAATATTGTCGCTAGTTAAATACAATAGAAAATTATTTTTTTTTAATGATTATATTTTCTGGGACTGCTATAACCCGAATCAGCGCTGCTAATGACCACGCAGGGACCTTTTAGCACATTCACCGTACTCTCTGAGCGCCAATCGCATTCGATGGGTATAAATTGACCCTTCCTCATGATCTTCTTACTTTTGGTAATGCCATACCAAGCATGATTAAATTCATTACGTGTTATCGGTATACAATTCTCATAGATTTCCACAAGCTCTGGATGCATAGAGTCCATAGAAAAGTTCTTACCGCACTGTAACTGTTTGTGCAACATCAAAGTGGAATACTGCATAAATCCGTCAGTGCAGTGTTCACAACGTAACGGAGCGGCCAACATGGTATGCTGCAATGCTTTGGGCATTTCATGGAGTCGCTCAAAGTTGCCCATTATATCCTCGATAATGAGATAATTCTTGTTACGTACATTCGACTTCATCGTTTCACTAATGTGATACGGCACAACGTAAACCTCTTTTGTGAGCATACACTGCTGAAAGCAATACAAATTGGCACCGAATGTCGACGGTAGAAAGCCAAGATTTTCACGTTGATATTTTACGTAACGCTCAGTTAGTGCAGCCAGTTCAGCTTTGCATTCGGCTTCTTTCAAATAATTCGACTTTCGTTGAGCTGTTAGCTTACTGCGATACTGCAATGGCAATGATAACACTAATTGCTCCTTTTGCTCCAACTTGTCCAAATCCGGTTGCTCCATACGTCTGCTTTGATTTTTACGCTTAACGCAAACTTTAACGCGTTGCACACTGCATTCGTCGATTTCCAGTTGATACTGGCAACTCAGATAAGTGTTTATCTGCTTCATGAGCATTTGGTAAACCAAACCAATCGATTCATCAATATCAAAATGATGCTCAACACTGAGACTGCTACTCTGGAATTGATAGACCTTTCTGAAGACATGCACATAGATAACCAAACTGAATTCCAGTTTTGGCGTACTACGAAACAACCAACGCAATAGTTCATTGAGACTACGTTGACAGGTTACGGTCAGAAATTGCATTGCATCATCGTTGGCGCTCTCATCGCATATAAAGAAACTCTCGATATTGCGTGCATTACAAATATTCATGACAGCCTCTTGTTGTCGGGATAGTTGTAAACCATGATGTTGACGTTTACGTGTCCAGAGCTGACTGTACGGCTCATCAATGTCCGCTTCACTATAGCAAGTAATGCACTCATGCGCCGTTTGTTGATCATCGATCAGTTTGTGATGAAACGCTTGAGTATCATGTTTCGTAGTACTAAAAACAAATTTTGATTGATACTCGGACATTTTGATGTAGAATTTCTTCTTCTGTTAAATTTTAGATTTTTTTTTTCAAATTTACTTTGAAGTGTTCAACTCAAACAATGATGTTGTACTGTATAACTTCTGCTCCTGCACTGCGAATTTATACGAATTGTAAGGATCCTGACAGGTAATTAAGCCAGACGGCACATACACAAGCCGCCGTTTTTATTTTCTACCTGCTTGCTTGAGATATTTCACGATGTCATAAAATCGCTCTAATTTGCAAATTTTCCCGAGGCATAGCTGTGTGTTATAACAGCTCCGTTTTATTGCACAGCAGGTGTTCACATGTAATTTAGTAATTAGAAAAATAGATTTTTATTCTTAAAAATGTTGAAATTAAAACTAAAATATTCCTGAGGCCGAATTATGGCTAGAATACCTTGGAAATATGCATACAAAGTTTTATAATAACTTTCCATTAGAAACTTTATTATTTTATTTGTGCTTCTAAATAAAAAAAATATCATTGTATGTACTAAAATTGTGGAAAAGATGTTAGAAATACGCTGTCTTCATTTTAAAGAGCATAAACGGACAATAGAACTGACAACAAAGTGAATAGACAGACGGACATGAACTTAATAGAATATATCCAATAAAATAAAGTGTATGAAAAAGGTAAAAATATTTTCCATTAAATATCACAAAGTAAATTAGAGATAATTGCTATACTCATACTTAAATATATAAAATATCAAAGTCCATTGCTCCTCAGTGCAATGCAACAAAACATTTGCCACCCACAAAACAACACAAAAAAAATCGCACACACATACACAACAGGAAATTATTTCAAACAAAATGAAAAAAAAAAAAAAATACTAGAAAAACTTTTCAGACAATTTAGGGATTTAGTTGTGCGATTTTCGCAGCTATTATTAAATGAAAAATGTTGAAAGTGGCAACCAAAAAAATAAACTTGCTGTATATAATAATCAAAAAAAAAAAAAAAAGAAGAAAAAAAATTAAACAAAAAACTTTTCTAGCTGGCAGAACACCACAAGTAGCAACACTAACAACAACAAAAAAAATTCACTTCGTAATGCTCCATGTTGCCCGCAACGCAACGCAACTCATCCGTAGCAGCCAGACCAGACCAGAGGCTATTTATTGTGGTTTTATTTTTGGTGGCCGCGAGCCAAAAGCGCGCACAATACGATGCGATACCCCAATGCAAAGATACGACTTCTTGCTGCCACAGCAGCATCTTACATCTTTACTCTTCGCCACTCCTCATTGAATTTCAAATGCTCCAAAGCATTTTCGAGCTAATTAGCACAAAATATGTAATTGATAATTGTTTGTGTGCAATTTAAATATGATTTAAGCGTACTTAATTGGGCGTTGGTGGCATAAATTTTATTGCTTTTTAAAAGTTTCACGAATTCAAGGTGTTGCCGTATAGCCACGTTTGGTCGGTGTTGTTTTCTTTGGGTTGAAAATATACGAAGGAAAATTTAGAACAAGTTCATTGAACAAAATAAAGAATAACAAGAAAAACCTTAACTTCGGTAGAACCGAAGCTTAAATACCCGTCACACGAATCTTTAAAGAGTTTATGTGTGATCATCAGTGGTCACCCAAGTTTACACACAATATTAAGTTCAAATTTTGAGCTAAAAATACAGATATGTATAACAACATATTTCTCGAATATATCTGGAAATGGCCGGTAAGGTTGAATGCAAGAAACACCTGAAAATGGGCGTGGCACCATGATATTGGAAGAGTTTTTACCCAATATGGAGTAAATACATGAATAAATAATAACCATTTTCATACAAAAATCGAAAATGGTCGGAAAGTTTGTATGGGGGCTATACCAAAAATGGGCGTGGCACATCTGATTTGACATTGGATGACATTAAAAGTGTTTTTAACCAAATTTGAGTGAATATATGCATAAATAAATAGTATTTTTTTTAAAAAATCGGAAAAATCGGAAAAAACGGAAAGTTTATATGGAGGCTATGCCTAAAAGAGGGCGTGGCATTTTGGTTTTGACACTGGATGACAAAAGAAATGTTTTTACACAATTGGGAGCGAATACATTCATAAATAATTACAATTTTTATACAAAAAATCGGAAAAAACGGTAAGTTTGTATGGGGGCTATACCTAAAAATGGGCGTGGCACCTTGGTTCTGGTATACAAACTAACTAGGAGCACAAAAAGCTTAAGTTTCGAATTTCAGGTCAATATCTTTAAAACTTTTCGAGTAACAGCCATCGCAACAGACAGACGGACAGACAGACAGACGGACAGACAGACAGACGGACAGACGGACAGACGGACAGACAGGCGGACATGGCTAAATCGATTCGTCTTATCGAGCTGACCAAGAATATATATACTTTATAGGGTCTCCGATGTCTCCTTCCATGCGTTGCAAACTTTCGGACAAAATGATAATACCCGTTCACACTATATGTGACGGGTATAAAATTATTGATAAAAATTTAAAGCTAGTTTAGTAAGTTTTTCATAATAAAAATGAATCAATACCATCGATTATGTTAGCAGGCATTTGGAACGCATCGAAATAGAGTGTCAAAAGACGTAAATCAACACGTTAGATTGGATTATTTTGCAAAAGAAAAAAGCTGCAGCAGTTCTACTAAAGCAAAAAATCCTGCGAAGCAAAGAAACAACAACAACAACGTGACTGATGCGAATAAATAGAATATGACAGCAAAAGAATGAGTGAAAGTTCCTAAGACAAATACAAATGAGTACAAAAAATATGAAAACAAAAAAAGAACGCTGAAGTCGTGTATGCTCGACTGAAAGATACTTTATACCCAACCCTTATGTACCTTAAATGAAGTTTATCTTAGTACACGTTTATTTATTGTTTTTACAAAAATTTTTTTGGCCCTTTTGGATCTTCATTGGGACTATCATAGGCATAATTTATACTAAATTTGCAGTTCCTAGAATAAGAAATAAAGAAATTTTTATGCTAAAACCCAAAATGTTTTCGGGTAGATTTTTATGGGGGTCTACCCCTTAAAATGGCTCTGGAAAAATCCGTTTGTAACTGTCCATTTGACGGCATAGGTTTCAAATGTAGTAGCTCCATCTCTTATAATCTCTCTCATACGGCAGACAGACTGAAAGACGGACGGACACCTGGACATCGCTAGACTCATAAAAAAAAAAATACAAAGTATCCTTCAGATACATTTCACTACTTGAAATCAAAATACCATAAAATATATAAATACTTCGCATGCCATAAATAATCAAACCGATGATGTTCTGTGTAAATAGAGCAACAGCAGCTCTACTAGCGCTAGCTTATTGACGTCTTTCGGTTTGCAGTAGCAGCAGCAAGTAGTCCTTTTCTTTTTTTTTTTTGTTTCTTGGACATAATGAATTGCACGCGCAATGCGTTCGACGCCTTTTACCATATTTTTTCCTTTTTCATTCTTGTTAACTCGTGTTTCTAATAAAGAAAAAAATAAATTAAATGCATTAAACGTAATATGAGCCTAAAAAATGACCGTCTTAGATAAATATGACAGCGAAGGCCAGTTAAGAACGTAAAAAATTTTAAAGTAGAAATAAAACTTTAAAAATTTTATACAAAACATACAAAAATGGCTTAAAGCGATTTATGTACTATCTGCTCAATGCGTTTCGTCTAGTTTAAACTAAGAAAGAAAACATAATCGATTTTACAGCTTTTGCGCTGGAGATTTTTTTAGTCAATAAATTATGAAGAAATGTCGACTCGATGTTTGTATGTCGTCTATGGTACGTGATACTAAATCGTCTGGAATTTACGCGCCGCCACTTTTATAGAATTGGTTTTCATTGCTTTTTTCTTTTTAGTATTTTCACTATTTTCCTTTTCTTTTTTTTTTTTGACTGTATATGCTGCAGCAGCAATAATAATTCAAAATATGGCGACACATTAGTTCCGCTATTTTGAGCAGACGCTTTGATAAATGGAGTCTAACTAAAACGTTTTAGTATGCGTACCGTATAATTTTGCTGGTATTAAGCAAACAGGTTGTTGTATTAGTGGTTTTTGGAGTTTTTTGTTTTTTGAAAGAAGAATATTAATCATTTTAAAGGATATGTTTAAACGAAATTTAATTTATAGAGTTTTTAGTTATAAAAGATAAATATTGTATCTTTGAGATACTTTCTATGTTGAGATACTTTTCTTCTGATTTAATAGTTTGCAGTAGCTTAAATAAGATTACATGAAGTTCACTTAGAATATCGTTGCACAGCGGAAATTTGAATTTGATTTAGTGTTGTCCGTCTGTCCTTTAGTCTGTTAAGATATGACTTAAGTTGGCATTTACATTTCTGTCTTATTTCTTGCTAAAACTAATCAACCAACCAACCAACCAACCAACTAAAAAAATGCAATGTAACAAAAATCCAGCTAAGGCAATCAACCGCAGACAAAAGCAATTTAATGAAGCACATCACATCACATTTAAACAATCAACAACGAAATCAAAATGAACATCAAGAAAAATCAATTTTGCCAACAAAAATTAGATTTCTATATGAGTGAACTCTGTTTCTATCTACTCAATTTTGTTGTCAAAAAAAAAAAAAAAAAAAAAAAAACAATTGAGAAAACAATGCAATTCAATGTGTAAGTACCACACATGCAGCACAATGGAAAATGTGTCTAGGATTTGATAAGCAAAATTTTGTTTAAGAAAATCAGCAACTGACATGAAGAACAGCAAAAAAAAATAAATAAAAAAAAAACTAAAGCAATTGTAGGCGTCACTATGTAGCAGTACTACAACGAGCAATAACTAAAATTAGAAAATCAAATGAAAGACTACGCAGAACTTTGTCAACGTTGATCATTATGATGCTGATGACGACTACGACTACCAAGACAACGTTGTATCTTGTCTGCCAAAAAGTGTTATGCGAAATGTGAAAAGGTGGCAGCAACTCATCTGTAGTGGCTGTATAAATAGCATACATATGTAGTTGCTATAGCTTCTATTAATACTTATAATAGTGCTGCACACTGTGCTTCACTTGATGTGATTTACTTTTGAATTTTCTTCGTTTTTTTTTTATACAGAATCATATCTTCCTTGTGAGCACTTGGCAGCCAGCGATGAAGGTAAATAAGCAACTTGAATGACAGGCAATTGAGTTTGAAAATAAGTTTCTTAATAATGTGAATGGGTTATGAACGCATGAAAGCTATAATACGCTACAAATGCAAATACAAATTTGGGGAAAGAGATAGTAAGCAAACACTACATTTTCTGTTTTTTTGCTTCGATTGCTTTGGTGCTTTTAAAAAATACTTATTTTTAAATTAATCAAGTAGCAGAAAAGTGGACATTTAGAAGGTGAAATTATATACTAAATTCACCTTAACATGCATACTCAACAAAATTGATTAGCAAATTAGAAAGAGATAGTGGCGCAATACTTGACCTGATATAATTGAATCATGCATACAAACATACATATACAAACGAAAAATACAGCACCATAAAACGTATTTATTTTAAATAGTTTCTTTTTTTCCTTTTTCTTTTTTTCAAATATAATTTGGTAAACAATTTGTTGTTTAAAATAAATGCAATACATTCCATTCATGTAGACGAATTAATTTCTCATTGCATGCATAAATATGAACATGGTTCATGCTTAATGTTTTTAATAAGCGTTTTGTTAGCCATTAATTTTAGAAGTTGTACAAGTATTTCAGCAGTAGTAGAGGGGGCGAATATTAATCATTCCGTTTTTGTGAAAGGCATAAACAAAACATCTGAATGTGAAGTTTCATGGGAAACAGGTGGAATTTGGAATTGTTGTACACACTCATATGTGTACGTTAGTAATAAACTCGACTACATTTTCCTTGGAATTGAGATATTTGGCCTAATTGACATACAACTGCAGTGTTCAATGTAGATCTAACATCAGACTACTTCAATGTTGTACTATGCCATTTAAGCTTCTGCAATTACAGAAAACTTCTAAGATTTCGCAAATTACACTGTACTATAGCTATGCTATATTCCTCGAATTCGAACAAGAAATTAACAAAAGCATAATCACTTCTCTGAAGCTAATATAGGCAACAGCAGGAGACTAGTTAAGTTAAAGACTAGAAAAGCTGTATGTTTTAGCTACTTCATTTCCAAAACCTTAAGCAAAACAATTATTTACAGCAATTTAATACTTTTTAAACAGTTTTCTGTAAATCTATTAAAATAGTTGCAGCATCAAGTTAAGCAAAACCAAAGCAAATGTGTCATTTTTATTATAGCCGAATTGTAACTTGGAAGAACTTCGAGAAATTGCAAAACGATTATTATTTATGGGCGCATTAAAAGTTTAAGTATTTTCTTGGCAAATAAATCGAAAACGATTTGTAAGAATTACACAAAAAAAAAAAAAATGGAAAGCGAATTACATTGAAAATAATAGAAAAAAGGGCGAAGAGCATAAAACTAAAGTATTTCTGAATTTTATATACAAAATGCATGTTATGCTTTATTACTATTTATAACTTATTTCATATTTAAGTCATTTTTATTACAATAGTTGCTTCAATTTCCTCTACTCACTTAGTTTTAACCAGGGCTGCAAACCGGTTTGATGTGAGGCTTTTTTATTAACCTGCGGTTCAAATGGCATCGTCCACCCCGAACCAAACCACTGCCAATTTTTTAAGGGTTTGCAGCCCTGGTTTTAGCACTGTTTCTTTGATATTTGTGTACGCTCAATGACCCATTGAACCGCAACTGTTAATTTTAGAAGAATAATCTTTTTTATATAAACAATATTAAAAAATTATTGTACTTACCCCATCTGGAACCCACAATTACTGGACAAACCACATGCAATGTGCGCGCATCACCATATCCAACATCATCGATATTATGCCACATTAAAGCTGAACCTTTTCTGGGAGTAACCGATTTTTCTAAACGTGGAAATACAGTAAAACCGCCTTGTTCTACATTGTTCAACTGAAAGTAGTAGAATATCAATGAATCAAAGAGGCACGAGTGTATTTGGACAACTTACAAAAAATAAAACCGTAGCCTTACGTTCATTATGTGAATTATAATGCATAGAACGTCTTGAAGCATATGGTTTGTAATCTGTATGTAAATTATGTAATCCACCAATGCCATAATTAATAACCTGTAGCGGATTTTGTACAACAAAGCCAGTCATAGCTGCAATGCGTTGCTGTAAACGTTGCGTTATTAGCGCTATCTGCAGCTTTTAGCCATGCAATCTTTGCAATACGTTCAGTAACATCCATATTAATATTTGAATTTTTCCTTTTTGCAAAATTTTTAGTAGCTTCCTTTTTAATTTGCATAATTTCTGTTTCATATATAATATCATGATATGCCACTATATAAGGATCCAATTGTATTATTTCACATTTTGTTGGCGCTAATATTAAAAAGGCGCTACTCATTTGATTAAAATAACAAACAACATTTCTATCTGGTTTATACTTATATTTTCGTGTACAAATGCTATTCAGTACGGTAGGTGCTGAGGTTGTACCCTAAACAAAAAATATAAATTAAATATGAAAATTATTATAATTTTTTTTTCTATTTTAATTACATGTTTTATGTTCCTCCTCCGTCCACTTGCTATAGTTGCTTTCAGTTTTTTTATCAAAGTTTTTAATTCAGCATGTTCTGGTTTATAGTACAAAGCATATTTGTAGGATTCCAGCGCCTTTTTGAATTCATCTAAATTACAAGTTTATTAAAATATTAATTTTTATTTGAAAAAAAATTATTACGCACTTTGAAAGACTAATGATTGCCCGTACATATAGCCAACAGCAAATTGTTGTTCTGCATGCCTTGAGGCACGTATTTTACATTTATGCGTGCTATTATCAATTGCCAAATAAAACCACCAACTAGCATCAGCATATTTTTTCTTTCGGTAATAATGTAGACCCATTGTAAAACAGTCTAAAATGTGTAAACGTTTGCTGAAATTATTTTAAATTAAATTATTTTAAGTTTAAGTATATTTTTTAAGCAGCGCATACTCATATTGCGTTTCATATAGTAAACCCGCAGCCATATCTTCTGCATTAATATTGTATGTTGTCTGTAATAATTCAAGAGCATTTGAGGCATTTTGTAGATCATATCTCTTGGGTCCTAACTCCAACATTGCGTAGTGATGCAATTTGATCTGTAAAATATAGCAACGTAGAGTGTGATGTATAAAAGTTGCAAGAATATATCTTATGGAATCTTTTCAAATTAATTTTATATTTTTACCCGTTGCAACATTATTGCTCATAAATTTTTGCCATTTTGGCCAATCCGACTGCATATGACGCATAATTGCAAAAGCATTTAAAGGATTGCTCAAGTATGTCTCTTCATTTTGTTGCCATTTCTGTTGCTCCTTCTCCATGGTTTTTAGCGCTCTTTAATAACAAAAAAAATTAAAAGTTTTATAGATAAATTGTTTAACTACAATCGTACAGCTGTATTGTCTTTTGTTTCGCACGTAATGCTTTTAAATACAAAGTTAAATTTTGTATAAATTGTTTTTCTAAATCCAAAAGTGGTATCATCGAGACTATAGCTGCTGCATAATGTTTTCTCTCCGGTTTGTTGCCAGCATTTTTATACGTAAAACATTTTGGAATTTTTATTAATAGAAAATAAATATAAAAAAATAATAAAATTAAGTTTTTCATTTTAGAAACTTTTGAGTACTAAAATAATTATAGAAAAAATGAAGAAAGACTGCATTAGTTCCATTTAATAAGGCATTACTAATTTAATAATAAATGTGGCACTATTTTCAACATACAAAATGTTGGGAAGTTTAAAAAGTATCTATAAATCTGAGTAAAGCATAAATGTATCTGCTCATTTAAATTTATGACAAATTATTAACTTATAATCGTATATCCATTATTTCACATAATAAATCATTTATTTAGCAGCATAAAAATTTCATGCACTACTTAATTCTAAAACCTTGCAGCAGTGTACACTGAACCGAATTTAACTGCAGTTAGTATGTGTAAATGTATAAAGAGTCTAGAGTGCCTTGAACTGCCGACTTTAACCTAAAAATGACATGAGTATGCGTGCCAAATACCATTTAGTAAAAGTGCACACTTCAATAGAAGTAGTAGTGCAACTGCAACAGCAGCAGGAGCAGCAGCATCAACGACACTAACAACAACAACAACAACAGCAACAATGACGACAACTACAGCTAAAGCAGCAGCAACAGCAGCAACATCAACATTGAGAACAATGGCGTCATATCCTTGAAGTATATGAGGAAGCATTTTTCGCTTCACAAAAGAACATTTCGAGCAAACAATCTGATTTTATGCAAGCACTCAAGTAGTGAATGCGAATATATATATATAGTATGCTATAGATTATATAAAAGAGACTAGATACTTTGGATAGATAGATGGTGACTGTGACTGATCCTACGCGCAAAAGCACATACACAGCGCAACGCCTAGATACGAACCTATTAAGCTAAACACTAAAGTCACTCACCCACTCACTCACTCTGCGCTGCGCTGCAAGTGTGCATATAACTAAGCTTAATTCAAGTGTCACTGTATCTAACTATTGTATGCATTGAATTTTTTTGTCTAACAAAAGAGTCAAATCTTGAAGTTAAACTATAGCCTATAATGTTAAAAAAAATAAAACTTAGCACTTGAATTGCAAAATTTGCATTTTAACTTTGGAGTAACTTGAACAGTGATGCTACACTGTGCTGTGATAAGCAGGCACTAATTGCAAAGTTTGCAAAATAAATAAGAAAAAAATTTTATGGAGAACATCTTTAATTGTTGGAATATTTTTTGTGTAACAATAGCAAAATGTGGCTAACTTGGTTTGTAGCGTTTGTAGCTAGCTTTGGTTGTCTTGGTTGGCTGCGGTTTGTTTCATTGCATAAGCAACTACGAAAATGAGTGGCCTATTTTCAAAACATCAATGTAATGGTGTCATGAAGTTGCACTATGGGTGAATGCTAAGAGAATGTGGCGAAAATAATATAAAACGAAAACGTTGAGTAGGCTCGGCTTCTAGTCTAAAAAAATTTACAACGAAAATTAAAGCATTTGGAAGAGCTAATGCTTGGTGCAACATTTATTAAAGGATCTAAAGGAAAGTAGTCTAAAGCCTCCAAAAATGAAAGATGACCTCAAAGAAGACAAAATAGAATTAAAAAAAAAAAATAAAATTCGAAAGGTTTAGATAAACGAAATTAAAATGAAAAAGCTGACGTACTTCACCACTGTCTCTTTCTATTTTGCTAATACATTTTGGTGAGTTTTACTGAGTATGTTAGAAAACTTAAATAATCTCTCTTCAAATATAATGTCTCTTAAAATTAAAAAAAAGTTTCTTTTCCATAGTGCGACACTTTGGTGCTTCTTAGGCAACTTAACATTTTCTCGACTCTGGCAAAAGGGGATAATAGTGCTAATAAGTAGCTAAGTCGTTGCAATTACTTCAAACGTAAATGTAACCACAAAACAAAATTGCTCTAAAGCGTTTAGCTAGAGCAACAACAGCAGCAGCAACAGTAATGGAAGCTTAACTTAAATAGGGTTTCATTTTAGCTCGAAAGTGTTTGAAGACAACTGCTACATGGCTAATTGTATATATATGTATTTAGCAGATGTTTTTTTTGTTGTTGTTTTCGAAAAGTATCTGAAAGAAACAACGTTTGCATAGCATTGTATCTTATAAGCAAAACTATTACATAGCTTGAATTTTGATCAAGAAAACCGATAAGGCATCTTTATAATTAAAATAAAATGTGCTCAAAGAGTGACTCCAAGCTAAAGCTTTTTAGTTTTAAAAAACAAATCACTTCAAATGGATTGACATCAACTTTAAATCTACTTTAAATCCACTTACTTATAAACACCTCCACTTGTAAATGCTGCTGCATCAAATATCCCTGAAGCATTGTACGAACGAACAAACAAACTATTCAATCCAATCCAAGGTACGTTTAAAAACGCATTCAATACGCTGCAGCTTTGCTCTGCTCTGCACTGTTGAATGCAAACAAACATTGCCCCAAGGGTATCAGAAGCAGCAGAACACAGCAGTAGAACTATGCTACTCAAGTGTCAGCATTGAATATATACATGTATTCAAGCCGAGCAATTTGTGGCTGAAACTAAACTAGAAAATAAAAAGTAAAAGTAGAAAAAAATGACATTAAAAAGAAAAAAAGAAAAGCAGCTGCTGCTTTGAAAAGAATCGAAAGAAGAACACGAATTTTTTGGCATACAATGCATATTTACACGAGAAATAAATGTTAGATCAACACAATAATGTGGTCGCTTTCCAAAATATCGTCATCGTCGTCGTCGCCTTTAACTTCGAACAAATTGTATAGTTGGCATATGGGATATTGATGCACACTTGTGATGATTTATCTATTCGCTGAAAGGATAAACAACTTCGTTGAAGTAACAGGATACGTAACAAAACGAAATTGCATGCAGTGCAGAGTTTTACAACCGCCAAATCTGTGATACTTTCAAACTAAATTTACTTCTTAAGTGATTGCATAGAAACTTTTGTGTATTTTATTTTTGCAAAAGGATAATGTAATGAAGTTTTCGAAAAGTGTATTAGTTTAAATGGAATACATATGTATATAACATGTACTATATAAAATGTAAATGTTATATTGATATGTTTATAAATTTATTTTAAAATGTATCTTATTTAACATTTAACAATAAAACTGAAATTGATTTTTTTTGTATCTTTTTGACGTTACTTAAATTTCATAATCATTATCATGCGGAATGGGCACATCCAGCGATGCTGCAAGCTCTAACTGATCGGATGGAATCAACGTTTGTTTATGATATTTGCAGTATGGACAAACACGCATATCCGAAAGATACACAATCTAAAATAAAAAAATTTAACTATTACAAAGTTAAAAAAGTATCTTAGAAAGTCTTACATCCATATGCACAAGACACGTTAGATATATACGTCCTTTAACAAAATGATAACAACGCGTACACTCGAACAGCTCTGCTGGACGTTCACAAATGCAAGTTAGTTCTTCAAGCTGCTTTTTTGCAGCTTCAAAAAATGTGCTATTTGGAGTAAAAAACTGCTCAGATGCAATGGAAGCCAAGCTTGTTTTGATCGGTGTAGAAGCATCGATCGCTGAAATAATTTAAAAAAAAAATGCAAATATTTAAAGTAACTTGAAAAACATTGGTGAGCGCGCGTGTTATAAATTGAAAAATGGAAAGTGCCCACCACTGCTTTACACGCCTATGCAATTGGACAGAATAAAACATGATCCGCTGTGCGCTACAGCCAAACAAAAACTCTGTGCAGCTGTGAATGGCAATAAATAATGCCAACTGGTGTTATTTGTAAGCTTATAACCAAACAACAGAATGCAAATGAAAAATACAAAAAAAAAATATGCATATTTTTTTTTTTTTTAATTTTACTTACAATTCTCATCAAAATCGAAACAATCCATTTTCGCTTCGAAGATATCGTTTTAACCGAATTGCTATGCAATTATAATAATTAAGTTTATGTTATAAACTGTCAAATTATTTTAGTTTATTTCAAAACTTAAAAAAATTTCAGCAGCACAAAAATAGCAGCACACTGCAATCTTTAAAAAAGTTGAATGTAAAAAGCATGATGATTGCTATTCAGAGGAATAATTGCATAAAGTGTTAGCGTGAATGGCAAAAATGAGAAAAATATGTAATTAAAACAAAAATATTTTTTTGCTTCAAAATATGTTTATGAATGTATTCATGTATGAGTTAACAGCTGGGTACTAGGGGCCTATAATAGAATATCTGCCTTGGCTAAGAATGGAGCTGTCAAGTTTAAAAATTGGTTAACAAGAGAGACAAAATGGCGACAAAGTTTTTTGTGACTGAATATCTCTCCAACCTTGAAAAATATTCACGAGTACTATAAAATAATTATGAATAGCGTTAAGTATTCATTAATTGCATCAATATGAAAACAAGAAAAAACGTTAACAGTGATGGTGCAGAATTTTCTCAGGAGTTTTTGAATGATTTTAACAGATGACCGGTGTCTTACTTGGAGTTTGAGTATTAAACAGACTGTTTATTAATCAATAATTCCGCCGACATAATTGTACTGTTTGCCTATCTGGGGCACTGCGGCTCCCTAAAGCATAAAAAGAGTGCAAGTACTTCGAATCTGCACAGTGTCTTTTGAAGATATCATTGACGGAAGTAACCAAAAAATATTCATTCAAACTATGAGTATAATAAATACTTGTTAGATATAATATGAGTACTTAATGGTATTCATGAGTACTTGTTACATATTATGAGTACTTAATTGTACTCATAAGTACTTTCCAGGGCAGGAGTAGTTTCTTGTCAATTTGAAGCTTAATGCAATTTGTTTTTGTGTGACTTTGGACAACTTTCATACTGTTTGACAATTCAGTACACAGAAACTTGCTAGTCACATCAATTCCTGTCTATCCACACGTGCTTACAACAGCTCAACGAAAAATGGAAAACACTGCCAATATGTGTAAGTAAAAAAAAAAGAAAAAAAAACAAAAAAAATTGTAAGTTATATTCAAACATGCTAGCATTGCCTAATGATTCTCCAGGTGCATCGATGGAACTTGAACCTGACAATGGCAAACCGGCAACCAAATGTAAGTAACAATCTTTCCTACAACATAGTCCAATATATCTGTCTGAACACATTTTAGGCAGTGCACCGGCCAAAGAACGCAAACGACGTCATAGCTTTGGAAGCAAAACACATCGGGTCATACCTAAGTCAGTAAATGAACGCTTGGAAAATATACGCAATGAAGCCTACTGCATTTGTAAGCGTCCGTATATTCCAATCAAATGCTCTGTTTGCATGGAAGTTTTTCGGGGTCGAGTTGATGAAAGGTGTCCCGTACATCCGGACGTAAGTGAAAAAAACGTAACTTTGAAATTGATTAAAATATTTACAAAAATACTTCATCACAGGTTAGCTACTTAATGGATGCCTACAGCTGCATCAAGTGCGGCGCATCGAAAGATAAACTCGTCAAAGATTACAACGACGAGGAGGGTGCATTAAAAAATTGAAAAGTAACAAGTTCCTTATTGTGTCTTCTTCTTAATATAAAAATAAAGACAAACACATCGTATAAGTATGTTTTTTTTTTTTTTTTTATATGAGACATAGCAATAAGACTTCATTCCAGCTGCTTGTATACTATGTATATGCATATACATGAGACTTCAAGCTGTTCCCAGTTTCCTTCCAATGCAACCTATAGCACATATTGTATGTAGAACTTAAGACATGGTTTAACTATTCTGAAGTAATTCCCTAAACCATGTATCTATCGGATTTAAAAGTATTACCATACTGCAGATATCTTAAGCAAAGCTTTATTAGTGCTGGCAGCATCTGAAAGTCACGTCATTCTTATAATTGAATAACAAAACAAAAAATTAAACCATTTCATTGCACATTTTAACTGCATTGACTAAACTCATTCACTGACCAACGAACCAATTAAAATGCATTTATCACGTACTTCAACACAAAAACAAAAACAAAAATAAAGGAAAATGCAGAAGAAAATCTCATGATCAACATTTTTGCTAATTTCGTCTGCACCGTTGACCACAACTTCATGACCAAACATGGGAGTACAAATGTTAATACATAAAATACAAAAACTAGAACGAGCGATTACAAAATTAGAGCAAGCACATCACGTTTCACATGCTTCAACATTCGCGCAGAAAAACCGCAATAACAAGTCCTTCTTTTCCAACACCCAACTCTCATATTGCCTGTCGAAAATAGTTAAAAAGAAGAGCATTTCCGGTGCTTTTAGCAGCCAAACAATGTTCCAATTTGTAACCAAAAAGTGGTGTTGGCCAACAAAATGTGTGCAGCAAATATCATGTCGAAAAGGACACTTGGATGGGAGGAAAACAGAAAAGAAATCACAGCATCAAGCGGAAAATGACACTCAAAGTGGGATTTCCTTCCGACAAATTGGTAACACTTGAGTGAGTAGCCTTACTTCCGTCTTACTTTTTTTTTTTTGTGGTAGTACAATACATACGTACAAACAGATGCATATGCACATGTGTATGTATGTGTTGTGGTTATATTTTTTAAACAATTTAATGCATTTTTTTTTATGTGTGTTGTAGTATATAATTATGTGTGGTCGTCGAAAATTGCACACGGCGCCAGATCAAGATCGACTGTTCTCATGTTGAAGCGAGTGATAAATTAATGAGCAAATCATCAAGCACCATGGACAGCGTTAGGCATTTTGAAAAATTCGTCGAGCACACGAAAGAAAGACTTGTTAATAAAGTTATTTGGGGATATCAAGAAAGGATTAAGCGATGTTCTCAGCTGAGATTCGTTTCAATAAGGAATATACAGTATAATCGAAAACTACATCATTAAAACACTTACCACGCATTGCAGTTTCTATTTATTATATTCATTCACTCATAATACGGATCAAAACATAAATTTAGCACTCAGTAACAGAACAAATGAAAATTAGAAAAAAAAAAATTGGCAAGCACGACGAGCAAAGAGAGAGAGAGAGAGAGAGCAATAGTCGCCACAAGAAGCGCCAAGATTTATGCTTGCCAAATTGAACAAAAGTTTCGATAAAATTATTATCGGTTTCACTTTAATGCTCGTCTACACAAAAAAAATGTTTTTTTTTTTTATAAAAAATTTAAAAAAATTGTAGCTATGCTTCTGTTTTACGCAAATACCTTTGAAGAGTATATTTTTGAAGATTAAATAATTTGTTTTTTAAATGTAGCTGTTACGATTCACGACCGATGACTATTGAAAATTTATCGATAGTATATACTGTAACCGATAACAAAATCGATAGTAAATAGTAGCCGTTCAAATTTAAATAGCACACCGATAGCAACGCTAGTTATCTCTTTCACTCTACACTGATTTGGGCTGCAGCTTGTATAGAGACTTTGTCAGCTTACATTCAACTGGCTCGTTGGTCTAGGGGTATGATTCTCGCTTCGGGTGCGAGAGGTCCCGGGTTCAATTCCCGGACGAGCCCAAGAATTGTGAGTAATTTTTTTGTAGCAATATTTTTAAAAATTTGTTCTTTTTTCAATTAACAGTGACCTGACGGAAAACCAAACAAAGAGTTAAACAAAATTAAATATGGCTGCTCGTCTTTTTTTTTTAAGTTTTCGTTAAACTTTTCTTGCTTTTACAAAGTACTTTTTTTCTATTTGCAATTTTTTTATATTTGTTTTTTTTTTTTTGCTTATTTGTTTTAACAAATTAAATTAGCGCGCAAAAATTTTTTTTTGTATTTTTTTTTATATATATAACATGCATTAGCATTATTTTATAGTTTTTTTTTTCATAGCGTACATTATATTATCAATCATAATTTTGTTGTTAGTTGGTTGTATTTTTTTTTTTTTTTTTTTTTTAATGTAATTTGATTTTTTTTTTGTTTTAAATTGAAATACTAATAATGTAATAAATTTTATTTTTTTTCTTGTTGCATTTTGTTTGCTAATTTTTTTTCTTGTTGTTGTTGTTGTTGTTATCGTAACCTCTTCAAATTGTTTTTGTTGTGGTATTCATTGTTGTAGTTGTTTTATTGTTTTTATATAAATTGTTTGTTGTTGTTGTAGTTTAAAGCAGTCTATTACTCATATTCCAGAATATTTTTATGATAGAAGAGAAGATATCTACAAAGAAAAAAAAAAACAAAAAACCAAACAAAAAATATTGTAAATAAATAAAATTTAACTTTTTTTTTTTAAATGAATTTACCCCTCGCTATCCAGTACTTGTTTAAGCGTTGCTGTTGTTATAATATGATCATCACACTTGACCCACGTGTCCCTATGATGCCGTACATAGGCCGTATAATGACCGGAATCAATTGTACCCACATGATTGACGACAGCATAAAGCGAATAACGAAAATCGCCATAGGCATTATTTTTCTCCGACATGAACGGCGTCATATCGAACTCTACGGGAAAGGATATAAATGTGGAAATCTTACGATCTATAAGCGCTGAATGTTCGAAACGCTTTAAATGGAACGATGCCACGCTGGGCAATGTGCGCAGACTGAACTGCTTTGTCGACTCCTGATACGATTTACATGTTGAACATTTTATTTTTGCAGCTGAGCCTAAATGTTCCGCACGCGTATAACGCTCGAGGCAATCGATTAGCGATTTGGGCGTTACACCGCCATGTGTTGTTGTTTCACCCAAATCAAGTGAAATATCCCAGAATGGATCAATTGTGGTCGAGACACCATTACAGGATTGACAAACGACATCACTTTGTAGCATTCCGGTAAAAATCTGATCGATTATACAGTTACATTGTGTCGAACAATGCACAGCGCTATTAGCGGCTGCGGCTGCCGCGGCATTTGTATTAGAGCTAGATGAGGAATTCTTATTATTATTGGCACTACTACTACTCTCATGCTCTGCTTTCGCCTTAATACAGTGTCTGTGCAGTACATCGAGCGTTGCTATAAAGAACTCGTGCGCATCCTGTTGTTCATAACCGGCTAAATGTTTGGCATGATTCCATATTAAATGCAATAGACGATGCAATGAAAGTGGTGTACGTGAGCCACAATAGAATTCCTGTATAGATTTATATTATTGTAATTAAGATGATCAAATTATAGCAATAGTTTGTCCATTGTTTTGTTTTTATCGGTGTCGTCTTACCTGAAACAAACGTGATACTTCACAGACAAGACACTTGAGCGATGACTTACATTCATGGCGGTCAGATAGGAAATAATCGCTCAATAGCGGTGTATGTATCAGCGTCTGGAATAATGCGCTTTATTTAAAAAGACTGTCGCATGCGGTAGCCATTTTTTTTTTTTTTTTTTTTTTTTTTTTTTTTTTTCGTTGATGACTCACCTGCACAATGCAATTCATGAAACAGGTGGCACCCAGATTGAGCAAACCGCGTAAACCGACTGTCTCATTAGCGCGCACACGTCGACGTCTTGGATTTGCTATCAGCAGATTTGTTTCCTTCGGCAGCGGTATCCATGGCTGCCAGCTCAAAGATTTTTGTAAATCTCTTGCCTCTAACTTGCGACTGATTAACGCGTACTCATGACTTCGTGCATCATAGACGAAATCACGGCACGTATAGCAATAGAGTGTACCATATGAGAGTTCTAATGCAATGGCATGTTTCTTGGCACGCATGTGACCGTGCAGATGTGCACCGCGACAGGCAAAATATATGCAATGAAGACAGGCATAAAGTTGTAAGCTAAAAGTACCGCACTCAAAACAGCAACAGGAGGATGCCTACAAAGAAACCAACAAAATTTTTTATAATATCTCAAAAAAAATATGTAAATTTATACGTAAATAGCTGTAAATTTATTTATACCTTTTTCTCACGTGCCTCACGATTAATGCACGATGAAAAATAAGCGTCGATAATGCGATATAAATCGAGACTGTGCTCCTTTATATAGCTTTGATAGTGTTTGCAGCCCGTTTCGGACATTTCAATATGAAAAGTTGAGGCAGCAGCAGTAGTTGCTGTGGTTGTTGTTGTTGGCGGCTTAATTATAGTATTAGAGGAGGTTGTGGTGGTGGTGGTAGTAGTAGTAATGGTAGTCCTGTTCGCTGCTAAACGCTCGTTGACTTCTTGTGCGCTCAGCTGTTTGCTTAGTTCGTTGAGCGTCTGCAATGGTGCGGTGAGATCCTGCGCGCGCAACGTTACCGGTAGCTGCTGATTTTTCTGTAGCTGTTGTTGTCGTCGTGTACGTCGCAGTATTGGCGTTTTAATGGGGCTAGTGTTTGTGGTGGTGGTGGTGTTGCTTTTGGTGCTATCGAAATGAGGTACCAGTGGTTCTCCACTACTATTGTGTACTTCGTTGTAGCCGTTGCTGTCACTACTGACGTTTGGAGCTTCCTTACCAGCTGTAGCTGTAGCAGTTGCAGCAGCAGCACCGCTATCTTCGCCGTCGTCGTCGACGACGTTTATATCTACTGTTAGGTCACCTTTGTCACCGATACCGTTGCGTGTAACCCATTCAGTGACTTCTTCTTCTTCTGAGATTTCCTTTCCTCTTCCTCCTCTTCCGGCAGCGGCAGCAGTGACAGCTTTTGCGGCGACGTGAACTTTAGAAGTTGATGCGCCACCAATAAAAACTCTGCTACGTGCACTAGCACTAACGCTGGTGCTGCTGCCGCCGCCGCCGGTGCTATTATTGCTAGTATTACTATCAACGTTGCTTGCGTCTTTTGTTTTTGCTCTCTTTGAATATTCCGGCAGCAAACTTTTATCGCCCTGTCTCTGTTTTCGCTGAATTTTGGCAATTTTTTTTTATTATTTGCTACCGCAAACACGTACACCGCACCGCACCACACAGCACAGCACGTAAACGCTTATAGGAACTAGTTGTATATTGGCTTAATTAAAATGCACACATTAAGTGTCGTTTTATTGTTAAAATATAAATCTTTTTCAATTATCGAACATTTTCTATACTTTTTTTTCCTTATTTTTTTAATATCTACGCTCCGGCGGCTTTCGTTACAAAGATTTTTCTTCTCGCCTTTTGCAGATTTCTGTGCAATTGTGTGCGTATGTGTGTGAGTCGAGTCGCATGTTTGTGTGTAGTGCGCATAGTTTTAGCTTCTATTGCTATCTCTATTGCACGCTGACCTGACAGCTGTGCGATTGCCGGTTATGTAGGGTTGTCAGAACGCTTTTATGCAAAGCTTCAATGTCGAGCGCCAAGCTTCAAATCGACCGATTGCATTAACGGAATTGCCAAAACGGTTATTTACGTTATGGATTTGTCTATACCAGTCATCGTGCGAACGAGATATGAGATACTAGATATGTCTAACTCTGTTCCTCCATGAACAAGGCGGTGCGTCTTGGATATTTGGACTGTGCGCTTGGACCGGCCCCTTTGGAGTAGGGGGAGCAGGGCCTTACTGGAGACTTGTTTATATAAGCTCTTAAACCAGAAAATTGAATTTACATTTTACCCAGTTTTATCTACAAAAATATTCCGTGATCTAAAACAATGTGGAAACTCTGTTTTAATGATAAATACAAATTATCAATAAGATAATGTTAAATTTCGTTAACAGAATATATATTACTGTAATTAATTATTTAACATGAAAGAGCTGAAATTAACAGGAATATCTTTGATCATGAACAAACTAAATTTCTTCACTTATATTCTTATTCAGTTTTCACTCTATTTAAAATAAAAAATATTCAAAAAATTTACTCACAATCCTTGGGCTCGTCCGGGAATTGAACCCGGGACCTCTCGCACCCGAAGCGAGAATCATACCCCTAGACCAACGAGCCGTTGTCAGGGGCGTTGCACAATGTTTATTTTGAATAGCAGTGTGAGAGAGATGGCACGTTCTTAAAATATTGCAAAATTTAACACATGATCGCTTTCGTGTGTATGTATTTGTTTGCAAAAGAACTTTTTTTATATGTGTATGATTTATTGGAACGCTTGATAGAACGTTACAGCTATTTACAATAATTTAGTTTCAATATTTTAAATTAACAAGTAATAAAAAAAACGTTAAATTATCAGAGAAATAGTTTGATCAGAACGAGGGTGGTTCTTTGCGTAGATGGTATGTTTGGTTTAAAACGAATTAGATGTGGTGTGGCATGGACACATCTTTTGTTCTAATTGAATGTTTTCCAACTTGCAAAAAAAAAATTTAAGTTTTAAAATTCTGAAATATTTTAAGCAAAAAATATTTGGTTATGTGGGGTCGATCTGAACTAAAATCATCATTTATCCACTTCAAACTATCAAACTTAAGAGCTTGGTCATGAACTAAATAATTTAATAAATTGCCTAAAATTTGGGCTCTGACTCTGCTTATTATAGAAGTATCACTTCTCAACGACTTTTCAAAAAACTTTAAAAATATGTTGAAGAAATACTGATTTTTTAGCCAGGACCTTCTTAACTTGGGCTCGTCCGGGAGTTGAACCCGGGACCTCTCGCACCCGAAGCGAGAATCATACCACTAGACCAACGAGCCGCTATATATGTATATAGTGCTAAAAATAGGTTAGTTCAAATATGCGGAGTAAGTTCTTGAGTCCTTATGGATAAAGTGAATGTCCTTCGAAAACAAAATTATTCCTCCGATCTTTACAACTTTTTAAAGTTCAAGACGCCTGCGCAATCGCCGTAAGCGTTCATCATACCGACACAAACTGCTTCAACCACTACCAATTCCAACCGCATCCAATTAATGATACAAAAACAAAATAAATTACAAAATATCATAATACTCGTACAAAAATATCAAAGTTCCAACCTTTACAAACTACCCACGATCAGTGTATATGAAAAACTACACGAACTTAAAAACTTTTACTTCCTTTAAGTTAAAGCATTTAAAAAGCATCTTAAAACATAATTTTGTTTATTTTTTTTATTTTTTTTTATAGTGAATAAATTTATTTGCAATCTATCTTATGATGTTGACAAGTATCTGCAACCCAATTGGGGGCAAAGCTTTGATGGCAGGAACATCAGGCGATTTAGACGATTTGAGATTGCCAATTTCGCTAATCACTTCATGCATCTCAACTACAATTGTCTGAATGAAACATCTGTTTCATTCCATTTTGTTTACAAAACCGAATATTTATTTAAATATTTGTTAACTGTACTTTATTAGTACAGTAAGCAAATGTCAAAAAAAAAAAATGACAACGCCGAAAAATTTCTAAAAAGCTTTGCAGTCTTTCTTCTGAGCTTGAATTGAAAACAACAAAGAAAACTTCGCTAAATATTATTTAAAATTTATCAAAAGTCGGTTAAAAATTATTTCTTCGCTAAATATTATTTAAATTTATACGAAAAATCGGTGAAAAAATTATTTCTTCGCTAAATATTATTTAAATTTATACGAAAAATCGGTGAAAAAATTTGTGGAAAAAATATGTCGAATAACAGAATTAGTCCATTTATGTGTTTCGCCAAACATTGGGAGTCGCACCAAACACGTCATTTTAAAAAAAATGAACTTGTGCAAGAAGCTGGAAAAATTTGGGAGGTAAGTTATAAATTTTTGCACTTTTCATACATGATTTTTCAATCGTACGAAGTTTTTATTTTTTTCGACTGAAATAATCTGTATGGGTATTGGCCGGAGAGACTTACTTTTTTTTTTTTTTTGAATATTTCATTTTTTTTTAGAAATTGAGTGTGGAACAGCGAGCCCCTTATGTGAAACGTTCAAAGGAGAGATCGCTTAGTGAGCTGCACAAACGAGAGATAAAAAATTGCCAAGGGCAGTATCTGTGGATGGTAGAGAAGAAGATAAGGGAGAAACAACAAAAAGTAGTCGATATGCAACATTATATCAAACACACGGTCAAGGATGCATATAAAAACAATAGTAAGAATTGTATACATACTTTATTTAACATACTTAGAATTATCCGATTTAAGTAAAATATGCACTGTTTTGTTCGCAAACTTGTTGCCATATAGAAGGCAACTTCATTATGCCCCCTTATAAAACCCCTATCTGCTAATATACCAGTTTCAGAGTTCACCAAAGATTTGATTTTTAATTATATTTTTCAGCTCTTACGAAACAAAGCTTTTATTTCGTAATGGTATCGTTACTGGCCAAAAATGACGACAACTCGCATATACCCGGGGAAATTGCAGTTTGTGAATTTTCTATCAAGAGTGGAATAAATAACATATTTTCGACTTTAATCAACCCAGGTGCGTAATATCGAAAATATAAATTAAACTCATCAAAGCTTTTTTTTTTTTTTTGCTTAAGTACAAAATTACATAAACCCGATTGACTTACATATTTTTATGATATAGCTAACGAGAAGATCGGACCGTTATACGAAGCAAGTGAAAACTCCAAACTAACACATATGCTTCCGTTGCCGCCGGACGCACTTGGAGAAACTAATTTAAAAAAATTTATGAGTCGTTGATTACATTTGTGTCCCAAAAAAGGGGTTTTATAATGTACACATTTGAGGAGCAAATGGCGATTGTAAGCGCGAGTCTACAGTTCCTTCAGAGGCATGCACCGAAGGAACCACTCATGAAAGTATATTCGCTGCAGTATTTGTTGTACGTGCTACATCAACAAGGCTGCACTATGGCTAAAGAAATACTGCAAGACAAATTTTTTACTGATGATATTCTGTCGAAAGATATGTTTGCGTATGAAACCTCGATTGCATGCAAAGTGAGCCTCACTTGATTTTATGTAGAAACCAAAAACTTAATTTTTAATCTATTTTTTTCTATTTTTTTTTATTAGTACCACGTGGATGTGGACAGAACGCTCTATTGCGCACAGAGTAGAGTGTCACGCTGGGCGTATACTTTTAGTGACGTCTTGGTTAAAAACTTCAAAATTACACCAATTTTGTCTAGACACATGCCGGGCAGAACCAATATAAATGTTTTGAATGTTATGAACAACGACCCCAGCTCTTCTGGTAAGTGAAGACTATTTTAAAAGGTGTAATAATGTATAAATGACTTAGCACATAATTTAGATTCTGGCGAATTTATTGATGATCAAGAGTGCATCCAAAGCGAGTTAAATGCTCAAGGTAAGTTATGACGATACTTTTTAAAAGTACAGTATAATAACTTGCATACCATATATAATTTAGATTCTAGCAACACTCTTAATACTGATGATGGCACGCCTAAACATTCTAGTATGGACGTAACCTTAGGCGTATTCGAAGCAAGAAACAAGATACTCTTAAGTAAACATTGCAATGGAAAGAAAAACGTAATATCATAAATTATTCACGTATCACCTTATTTAGGCAACACTCTTAATATTCACGTTCGTGGGCGCATGCAAAACAAAGTAAATATTGACAGCGCTAACGGATCAGTTTGCCAACTGTTCCGGAAAAACACATCCTCCGAATCGGAAACCATAAATTTATATGGTCAGGGTCGGGGACAGAATACGACTAAACAGTGCCAGCTTAAATGATGGGATTATGGTATGCGGCAAAAATAATTTATTTAAAGATGAAGGTGGCCTTATGGTTAATCTAATAAGTGGACACGGCCGTGGAATCATTAGAACTCCTTAAAACCAACACCAACGCCAGACACCTTAAAAGCAACACACTTCGAAAGCTAAACAGACACAGTCTTTTCATTTTGGAGTGATTTAATTGCACAGTGCGACTGTTTCAAGTTTTTTTTTTTTTCAAAGTGAGTAACATGCCAATTGATGTTTATTCTGACTTTGGCGTTGATTAAGACTCATTAATTTTATTAATAATTTGTGATTGTGATTTGATATTGTTATTTTGTTTTGTGAATAATAGCAAAACAAATGAAAATATTTTTAAAATAATAAAAATTATTAGTAAATTATAAATATAAGAACGAATGTAAAAAAGGTATAGAAGTGCAAAAGAGAGAAGGTTCACTATGTGCTGCCATTTAAAAAAAATATTCTAAATAAAGTGAGATATCAAAAAACGGAAAAAAAAATTAAGTAAACATTTTGATTTTTTTATATTTAAAAAAATTTAAAAATGAAATTATTAACGTCGATAGCTTTTATCGATAAATGGTCCGATATTCCATTGTGAATGTAAATTATGAACTACTAAAGCGCCATCTATACACAGTAAACATCGTTATCGACAAGCATATGTTGCAGAATCGGTGCGTTGCCATGGACCGATATATGCATTGCTTTGCATCTGTTTGTTATTGTTGTTGGAATTTCAAAGCGATCGGATCGCGTTGTTTCGCGGATGCTCGTGAATTTTTGTGTTTTGCGTGTATGTAATATTCGCGTACATAAATATAAAAAAAAAAAAAACAACATTAATATTAAACAAAAAAATTGAATTTCTAACAATATACAAAATAAATTGTAAGGGAAACACTGTTCTAATGCAACTTGTTGCGCTTTCGATTTGTTTGTTTTGTTTGTGTTTAATGCTTATTGTTGTTGTTATTTTCATAATTTATTTTATTGCAAAGAATTAGTGCAAATCAAAAAATTGGCAACGAAATTATAAATTGCATTTAATTATTATGTGATAATGAAGATCATAATGATAATGATGTGCGTGTTTTGATGTGTGAATGTGTTTTGTGTTTATTTGTCTGTATGCGTGCACGTTTTAAAAATAGCAAAGAAAAAATATCAAAAAAATTAAGCAAAGGTAAAAAAAAAACAAACCAAAAGAAAAGTGCGAATGCAACAACAAAAACAACAGCAGCATCCAAAAAGAAAAAAATGTATAAATGCAGCACAAAAAAAATTTAGAAACGTAAAGAAAAAGCAACAATAAAAAAAAACGTAAAGCAAATAAATCAAAATCACAAAAAAAAAAAAAAAAAAAAAAAAAAATTTTTTTTTCTTTAAATTTTTTTAGTTTTGTACTTATTTTGTTTTTGCTAAAATGTAGCGAAAGTTTTGTATTTTTATAAAAAAAAAAATGTGTTTAAAAAATCATTCTCCGTTGCGCAGGCGCATAGAAAAAAATTATTAAAAAGCTAATCAAATCATAAATGAAGCGAATTGATAGAGAGAACGAGAAAGAAATAAAAAGAGAAAGGAAATTTTTTGGTAAGTTTTAGATAAACTCATTAAAAAATATATGTACACTACACCACACTTCAACAGAGTAGCCCCATCCCCTAGTTTTTTAAAAAATTAAGGAAAAACTTACTCTCAGTAAAGCCCAAAAACCCAAACTCGGTGCACGTGTGTTATCAATACATAGATCAATATATGGTATTATGGTGCGGACACTTCCAAAAAGTTCAAATTTCTGATTCTCACCACAGAAGCTGACTTTTTAAAGGAGTGAAGGGTTCTTATAAAACTCACGATTAATGGAAAATAGTTGTTATTTTTTCCCAAAACATAACGTCGTCCAATTTTTCCTATTACCAAAAGTTTTTGTTTATGTAATATTTTTTTTAACAAAATTGTTTTTTTTTTTTGCTTAGTTTTAAAACTTAATTTAACCAAAATTAGCATTTCCACTCTGATTTTATTCGAGTTCATGACATTTTAATTTTAATGTGAGTTTTCCCTTGGGAAAAACTTAATTTTGCCACGCATTTCTTTGCACTTTTCCTATGTTGTTTTTTTTTTCCCATTTTGCTATAAGCTATTGTTTTCATAAGAGTATCTATATGTATGCGTGTTTTTTTTTTTGTTTTATTTTATAAACTTCCGCATCAAATGAAGGTTTACGTACTTCCAAACGACGAGAGTACAGTACTTTATGAAAAGGAAAAAAAAATGAATTGTAATTAAGTGCAACAGCTGCAGTGCACAGTAACGCACTTGGGTATAACACTGTGCGGCATGGGCTATAGTGCCTCATGATATAGAGGCACATACAGTAAAATACAGAGAAAAAAACTCCCAGAAGAGAACTCATGCATACTCATGCACCTTACAAAAATGCGGCATAGGTTTTATGAGTGAATTATTAAACCTTCTATAAATTAAAAACTTAGAATTTTTCAATTATTTTCAAGTTTATGAAATTTCTGCATGATTAATCTGTACCACTGATTTTTATGCTCTTTAAATTCAGTTAAATTCACTTGCATGCATAACTTTGTAGGGTGTTTTTGTTTTTTTTATAACAATGCAGTTTGAAAATGACTTCATGCCCATAACCCCTTTTTATTTCGTTCTTGCTGTGTTACCAATTTTAAACAATAGCGAGCAGCAGCAACAGCAGACTTTGTGAATAAACAAAAAAATGAAAAAAGAAAAATAAAAATAAAATAAGAGAGGCAAGTTAAGCTTGGAAAACCGGTTCCAACTCATTAAACTAAAAATTCTAAAGCCACTAGCCGGATTCTGCTGCCAACATCCCAAACCCGCAACGCACCGCACCGCACCGCTTCCGCTTGCCATCATAACACGACGACAATACGACGATAGACCATAAAAAAGAATTTAAGTATGCTAGCAACAGTTGAACGCCCATGGGCGGTTTATACTACATATATATATGTATGTGTATGTATGTACGCTCCTCTATGTACCTATATAAATAAAAAAAGTCTATGTATATAGTTGGAAGTATGACTGACTGACTGACTGACTGTTTGGTTGCTTGACTGCATTTGTTTGCATGCAGCTAGCATTTTAGATTTTACCCGTTTGTGCGCGCATGCGTGCAATGCAGCACTTGTTTTTGTTTATGCCAGTTATTGCTGTCGTTGTTGTTGTTGTTTTTGCTGTTGCACTTTCATTAAATAAAATCATAAAACACTCTGTAGAAAAAGTTAGAAGAAAGAAAAAAAAAGCAAATTAAAAGCGGTAGTCGGTCTAGTATAATTTCGCTTCGAGACTTGAAAACTCATTTATTGAACGGACAGACGGACGGAGAGATAGACAGGTTCTCCATAATAATACGCTACATAGCAGCAGCAGCAGCAGTGAAAAAATTTCCTTTTCAACTAATTCGCATGTCGTTCAACACCTCCCGTTGACGCCCTCTGCTTCGGCTGCTATTCCTCAATCATTCTACATGCTAATGCATACATTTCAAAGTTGTTTTGAATTTTCCTGTTTTTCTAGATTTTCACTTGAAAGTTAATTTCAGTTTGGTTAGTTTATCATTCGTGCTAACATTGCATTTGGTTTGCCAACCTAGCAGCTACATATTTTATTATTGTTGTTGTTGTTGTTTTTGTTGTTATTGCATGTTACACATCCTGTTTTGCTTGTTTTTGTAATCCTTGACACACTGACATCCATTTCTGTTTCGATTCGCAAATAAATTTTATTGAAATTGTTTTATTTTTTTATATTTTTTTTTCTATTCGTATGACGCATCTTAAATTTCTTTCACTGTTTTTTATTTGCAAATATTTATTTTAGTATCAATTCAAATTGGTGTTAATTTATTTATATACCACATTTTTTTTTTTTTTTTTTTTTGCAATAAAAATTGTATTTAAACAATTCATTATCAAGAATGTTTATTTAATGTTTATACATTTTTTTTGTTGTGAACAGATTTAAGTTGATATTTTATTTGTTAAGCATTTGTAATGCTTATTGAACTAACTATGTACACACATATAGTATATCTTGAATATTTAATTGGATTTTAATATAGTTAAGTTAATTAATTTGTAAAATAGTTTTGTGTTAATTAAAATAGAGCAATCAATCGTATCATACGTCAAAAATATTGTAGGTCATAAGTTTTCAATTATAGCGAATTGGTTTGTAGAAAAGTGTTAGGCATGCAATGCGATAATTAGAGTGAATAATATGAATTCCTGGGTTTTCTTATGGATTTTATGGATCTTATATTGTATGACTTCTGAGCTAAAACTCTTTTAAATTAATATTCTTCTTTAAACTACTTCAAAACATGCACAAATTATTTTTGTTTTTCATTTACTACCAAAACATATTTGCTCGTAAAACGTGTAAAAACTATTTACTTAAGTGTGTATTAAATAAACCATTTATTTTCGTTAAAACTTGTCATATGCTAGACATATCACCTAACATTTGGTGTATCGTATAACAATAATGAAATAAAAGACTTTTCTTCACATGTTCTGAAATATGACGTTTTTATGTGACGCTTAAATATTTTCACATATTCGTTTTTATGTTTGAAATTCGAGAACACAACAAACAACACACACACATACACACAATATTAGTATGGTATGTATAAATTTCTCATTAATAATAAACAGGTGTTAAATGCTTCTTGGGGTTATATATTTGTTTGCCTTGTGCACATGTGTTAATTATTGGTAAAATTTGTTGTATTTTACTCGACGATACAAGTGGTTACTTAGTTCTACTAGGTCAAATTTTTTGAAACTTTGCTGAAAAATGTAATAAGGAATTGAAAGAAAAGAATTCAAGATGTCTCGGAAATCTTTTAAGAAAATAGATAGAATATTTTTTTTGACTTCAAGATTTTTGCAGTTAAGATTATTTTGAGAGTTAAATCTAAGAACCTGCCAAAAATCAGCTCAAAACTACTAAAACAGCTGTATTAAATGCTTACAAGTGTTTTTGTTGCTTATTTAGCTGAGCTATTTGAGAACACACTCATTGTACTCATTGTACTCTTATCCTAAAGCAGCATGTACGCTCAAGTGTGTAATCTTTGTAATAACTTATTTAAATTTTTATTTTTTCTGCTATTTATTTGTTTGTCTTTTCAATAAAGCTATTTTTACAAGCTACAACTTACAGCAAAACACTTTTTTTATAAAGCAACTTGTGGCATGAGAATAAACCACAAGATACTTTATGTATAATATTTTTAGAAAATATAAAAAAAAAAAAACTAGTTACAATTTGTTAATATTTCATTTTCAGAATTCCAACACACTCTTTACTTAAGCTGCAAAAAAATAATAAACTCACGAAATGCTAACAAATTGTAACGATTCGTGCAACACGGTGCTATATAATTATTACTAATTTAATTAGTTCCGTGTGAATTATGAACTCAAATAATGCACGCACAAACAAAATGTTTAACAAAACTAATGTACTCGTCTAACACACTTGCAACTTGCAAAATAACTTTTAAGTAAACTATTGTATGCATTATTTTACATTCAAAAAATAGAGAAGACCAATTTGCCTATGAATCTATGAGAAAATATTGTCAAAAACTTTTATGAAGTTTTTAGCATAGTTCGTATTGTGTGCGAACTTATAATTCGCTGGGATTGTTGCATTGTTCACTTCTTTATCTATTTTTTTTTTTTTTTTAAGTTTGGTAAACTTTTTTTTTTGCTGGAATTTTGTCGTTATAAGACCCAAATATATTTACTGTCAAGATAGAGAATGGCAAGCAAATCCATAGTTAAAGTTTATATTGGCACAAATGCCAAAAAAAAAACAAATTATAAAAAAACAAATTTAAACAACAGCAAGAAACGAGAACTGTGTGAAAAACAACTAAAATAAAGTTTGTTTATAAATTTTGTGGGTGTCGGAAGTGTAGAACGTACAATTCTGTTCTGTTCAGTTCACTTTGAGTGTTGATAAACAATTGCGGTTCTTTTTGTTGGCTTAATTGTGGTCGTCGTTGTGGTTGACTTGCTTGTTGTTTTTTTTTATTTAATATATTTATTAAATTTTTTTTAAATAAGAGTTCAGAGGTTAAATTATATCATAATTGCAGCAATTAAAATAAACTGAAATTTTAAAACATATATTTTGTTTGAAATTATTGGACTTTTATAATGTTTATTTTTCCGCTGAATGCGTGATTCATTAAAATTGTTTTATAATTTTCATTGCATTTCAGCGTTCTAATTGGTTTTGGTATGATAATGACGTTTAATGAGTAAAAGGTTTTGGTTTGTTTTATAAAATAAATAAAAATTCAGCATTCAGCGCTATAAATGGCATTTATGTTGGCAATGCTTTATCTCAACTGCTGCAACAATTTTAGTGGCTCATTAACATTTATACTTGATTACAAGTCATTGAAAAATAAATAAAATTATTAAATAATTATAAAACAATAACTTTTAATTTAATATTGTATTTAAAACTTTTCTTATATATGTATTTGCGCTGTTCACGAGGTCTAGCATGAGTGCATAAAAGTATAAGTGCAAACGTTTGCATATTGTAGCATCACTAATTATAAGCGAGCAGACTTTCATATATGTGAAACTCAATTAAAAAAATTAAATAAAATAATATATAAGAAAAACTACTAGTAAATAATAGACCATTTGTCAAGCATATACTTAACAAAAGCAAAAGCGTAAAAGTAAAAACCAATTCCAAGTCAAATAATTGCTTTAGAAAAGAAAAGCTTTTTTTTCTGGTTTTCTGCAATCTTAAACAACAAAAGAACTGAACTGATTGAGCTATTTGTCGTTCATTCGTTCGTTGTGTAGAATAATAATAAAGTAGCGCAAAAAGACAACAATTTTCAACTTTTGCTATTTAACTTTTCTATAAATTTTAAGCCTATTAACAGCCATTTAGACGGACTTTTTAAGTATGGTAAAATAAGTTAATATTTTTACAAGACAACTCATTGCACACAGGCATAAAAACAGTTAATGTGAAGTCAGAAATTTGAGACGTGAAACGTGTAACACGCGCAAGACCGGTCCTTTAGTTAAGTTTTGAAAAAGTTAATAAAAAGAAAAATAAAAAAACAAAAAAGATTTTTTTCCAAAGAAAATAAACGTTTTAAAGAAACTGGTATATCAGGTGAAGTGTATGAGTTTTTTTTTGTACATTTTGTTCAATTAATTTCAAAAAATTAAATCAAATTAGTTGAATATATTTTTTTTGTTTAAAGATTTTCTATGATTTTTTTTTATGCATGGAAGTTGTCGAAATATTTGTAATTTATAAGTAAAACTTTCTTTATTTTTCAATAGACTTGATACACATAATTAAGTAATCATTAATTTTAAGTCAGTGCTGGACACTTTTTCAATTTTTGTAACACGCGAGGCGAGGCTACAGAATTTGTATGTGCACCGCTTTATGTATTTGAATTGCTAAAGCTAGTTTCCAAACATTCCATTCACCGTAGTTACTTTGTTACGTCAAAAGTCACGGTTCTGCTGAGTTAATTATCTCGCTGACGCTTTTTTTTAGTTTGTATTTTTGTTTTATTTATATTTGCTATGATCTAATCGAAAACAAGTTGTTTATTGAATTTTTTATTATTGTCATTAATTATAGGTATGCGCCAAAATGTTTTGTTCGTTTGAATCATACCTATGATATGCAGTAATAACTAAATTAAACTCGATTGTATCATGATGATACTAACAATATTAAAGCATAAATTAGGCGTAAAGTAGTAGTTTTATAGAGTTTTAAATCTTGATAAGATTTTTATTTTGTTGTTGTAAACCTGTTAACGGTTGAATGAACTCTTTTAGTTATGGTCAAAGGTTGTTGAGTCATATTGCTTTGTAGAAATTTCTACCGTTAATACTCCAAATTTTTTTGTACAATAAAAAAAATTCATTTTATATTATAGTAAGAATTCATAATAAATCATGCAAGTATTTTTTTTTGCATTTCTTTTATTGTTTCTTGACAAGTTTTATTATTTTTTTTTTTTTGGAAATGTTTTTATCTCTACCGACCATGCTATATAAATAAATGAAAGCTGACGTTCTTGAGTCAAGCAAGCAAACTAGTCTTAGACTATTGTCAACTTTTGCGTGCTATCATAACACAATCAAAATAATTTCTAAAAAAAATAAAAAACATAAAAAAAGTAAAGAACTAAAATATTTTTCTATGAAAAGATACGTAAAGCTACACAAGAGGCATATTTTGTCTAATAAAATACAATGTTGTTGTTTATATTTCAATATCTAACTATTATTTATGCAATACGAGTATGCACGTATGAGGTAACACAATAAATTTTCAAATGCATTTGCTCATCAAGGTTAACAACAAAAACTATTTTGCATATAAATTGGTTTGATTCAAAAGTTTGCTTAACTTTGAAGAATTAGTTTAGATTTCACAGACACTCGCAGTACAACACAACAATAAAATCTATGCTGAAGATTGCTGTCTCCAATTACTTAAAATCAAATTATAAAAATGTGTTCTTGCTTTTTAGGCAAAGAAGCAATTTAAGTAACGAAGAAAGCCTAGTTGCCAATAAATGTTTCAAACGATAAAACTAATGAATTGAGCATATTTTGACTCGAAATCTTTTTTAAAAAAGTCTAACTAGCTTCGATTATTTAAATCACATCTTGCATATAAATATTTTGCATTTGTATATGAAAGTCAAGAGCCTCAAAAACACGTTGGTCATTGTTTATTGAATTGAGATGTGTTGCGTTGTGCTGTGCTGTGCTGGTTTAAGGCGGTAGGAGATGTCATTGTCAGAGTCAAAGCCAGCAAAAGTCAATCAGTCTGACATTAAAATATATATTTTGCAAAAATACAAATAAAAACAATGCATAAATGCCAATTTGTTGACAGTTGCTGTTAATGAATTTTCAAAAAAAAAAAAATAATAATAAAAGGTGAAAAAATGAGCGCAGATGAATGAAATAAATGAAAAATAATTTGATATTTAAATTTGAGCACTTTAGCGCATTTTTTTTTTTGTATCTTTTTATTAAAGTTTCCGAATTCAATTACAGTCAAGTGCAAAGTTTTGTTGTTTGGGTTAAAAAGTTAAATGTTGTTTAACTTTCATTCAAAAAAAAAAGTTAATAAAACCACAATTAAAACAGAACACAGAACAGTCTATAGCAGTCTCACTTACTTAATGTTACAGCATTTTATTGTTAACTTGTGCAAATATTTGCAATTCACACGATACCCTTTTCTTATTTTATTTCATTCATTCATACTCAGAGTCAGAGTGCAACACTTTCTTATTGTCAGAGTTATAGCTTGTGGCATAATGTTGTAAAAGTTTAAATAACATTGTTTACATCCTGTTGTACTGTTATTTGTGTTACATGCTTTATACTATAGTAGAAGCAACATTGTTGCATAAAAGTTTTAGTTGTAAAACAATTTAACAGTCTGCTGCTGCTGCTAAGGCTGCTGCTGCGGCTGCTGCTACTAGAACAATGAAACTATTCACAACAATATTTACATCAGCAGCGGCTTTGGAAGCAGCATCCTGAATATATCATCATCATCATCATCTACAGCAACGTTGACTCCTATGCCAAAATGTACAAAACTTTGTGGTATTTATTTTGTTGTCCTATTGTTCTTATTGCAGGCAGCCAGCTGAACAACAACATTGTTTGTATAACAAATTGCAATACAATGCGCTCGTAATACGCTGTGTTATATTGGCAACAATATCTTTTAGAGCGTACAAACTACTGCTCAGTGTTTGATTTTTGCTAGCATAAAGCATAAAAAGGATATTGTGTACATTAAGCAAGTTTTTTTTAGAGCAAAGTACAAGGTTTAGTTATAATAAAAGATGCATTTTAATGCTGTCGATATGCAAAATACTTTGATGATAGTTCGCTTTTTATATACATTAGGGTGGTCCAAAAAAAATTTTATGTTACCAGCTCCTAGTATTGTTCTATAACGAAATAAGATGACCTTTTTTTTTTTTTAATCAGATAATATTTAATGGTGCCGCCAAGCCCCTGAAGTATTGTGAAGTATTGTACATGGGAAAATAGCATTAGCAGTCTAACACTCTAATATACATATAAACCAATACATACTATTTTTCATTATCTTTTCTCTTTTTTTATATGCACAAATCTTATCAGTCTTTAATAAAAATGTTTTTTTTTGTGTAGCCCTGAGAGGTGGTTTTCTATAGTATTATTATATTATTAATAATTGCATGCGACAACAATATTGTTATGACGTCAACAAAATTATTATCACAAGACAAACAGACAAACGCCTAAAATCTCAAACAATAAGCCAATTGTAGGGTGTCGTAAAAACGAGTTTGTTTTTAGTAAAGTGGCTTTCAACACGCCATAAAGTAGCAAATTCGCAAATATAACAATACATATATTATATAGCTTCATATGTCTGTAGTATGTATGTATGTACGTGCACATGTTTGTATCTTGTAGATAAAATATACTTGAAGGTTTTGTTGTTTGTCTGCATTTCTTTGCTTTGGGAACGTGTTTAAGTGTGTGTGTGTGTGTGAGTGTGAGTGTAGCAACTAAAACCGCAGAACAAAAGGCAAATTTCCGCTTTGGCATAGCAAAATTGCAAAAAAAAAAAAAAAAAAACTGATCAAGTTTTTGTGTTTAAATCAAGACAAAGCTAATTGTTCTAAGGCATTGTAGCAAGTAAAAAAAAGATACATTTCAGCATAATTAGTAAATGAACAAAGAAAATAATTGCATAAATAAATTGAAGTACTTTTTTTGAGTAATCTAAGCTTTTATACTCTTAAAAGCTGCAATATACAATAATAAATCTGCCAAATTGAGCTAAAAAATGGGCAAAGATTTTTTTAAGGTCGAAACAGAATAATGTGCATTAGCTTTGCCAACCCTCGTCTACCCATTTTATCACAGTTTTTTATTTGTTTTATTTTTTTATTAATTCATTTAATGCTTTACACTTAATGTGAGTTTTTTTTTTTTATAGAATTTATATCAATCCATTTATCAATATCAATTTCATAAATACGCTAATAATATTATACAACAACAACAAAAAAAAAAAAGAAAAACAAACAAATACTTCTAACAAAATTAATAAACAAACTTGACACACTGTGCGTGAAATTTTGACAATAAGCGGAAATGGGATAGAACATACAGATAAGTGGGATAAAGATATTTTTTTTTGTTGTTGCCAATTTTGTTGTTATTTACAACTTCCACAAACTAAACAAAGAAGAAGAAGAAAAACAATTACCAATAAAAAAAATAAATAAAAATAAAAAAGACGCGCAATGATACAAAAGCCAACTGGCTTGACTGCACTGCCAGGCGGCTACGGCGGCGTGCAAAAAGCCAACTTAACAGAGACACATTTGCCCAAACAAACTTGAAATGTACCGAAGAGCGACCCGACCGACGGGGGCGAAGTGGAGATACATAGAGTGAAATTGCTAGTGGAATAGCATGAAAGACTCACTTTTTAGTAAAGTATGGATGAACGGAGAGTAGAGCAATAAAGCGATAGCCATGTGTATGTGTGTGTGTTTGTGTTTGTGCATGAGAGCGAATAAAAAATGAATAAATAAATACAAAAAAAAAACACACACACAAAGTGTTGCGTGTCTCTGATTGGAACTGTTTGGTTTGCTATTTTGGCCATTGCCTGAAACGAAAAAGTAGAGCAAAACTGACACAAATTTCCAAAGAATGGCTATGCTAGACTAGGCCAAAACAACTTTTGCTACATAAAAAAAAAAAAAATACAAACGAACAATTAAGTTAGGCGAAGGGAGCAGGTGGGCGTTTGCGGCGAATGAAGCGTATAAAGAGTCAAACCGGCAGTCAAGTTAGAGTAATGTAAACGATACGGAAACAATTTTAAGGCTATAAAAAGAAAACTAAGCTTAAAAAGGGTGTCACATTGGGTGGTAGTGTTGAGGACTTGGCAGCAGTTAACGTTAGTACGGAATCAGTTTTTATGTATTAAATTTTGGCTTGAAAAGCTGACAGCTTAAGGTGAACTCTTTGACAGCAAAGGCAGCAACAAAAGCAGCAGCAGCGCAACGTCGTTGACTTTACAGTTGTTGTATTTGCTATGCAGCAGCAGCAGCACCAGCAGCAAGTACCAATAACCAAAAACAAATATATAGCCAAATAAAATAAAATTTTGGCTGCAAAAGAGTGTGGTGGTAAGCAGCAGCATTTAAAAGAAAAATAAGAGAAAATGTGTCGTTGAGTGTTAACAGCTGTTGTTTGTTTGTTTGGTGCTCTCTCTTTTTCTCTTCGGCATGTAACCCAGTAGACAATTTAGCATATATGCCGTATTATAAGGCATTTGTGCTTGTTTTCCGATCCGTACTTTCATTCGTTCATTCATTTGTTCCATTGGCGCTCTCACAAAAAAACACTTGCTTACTGTTGTGATAGCACCCTATTGCCTCCCTAAAAACCATTCATGCTTTTCGTTTGTTGTTAGGGTTTTCGCTCTCAGTTGAGCTTTGTGGCAATGGTGCTCTTAACACAGGGTATACTGCATATGTAACGATTATAGCATTTATTACAATTTTATTATAAACTTTGTTAATAAAATATTAGCGAAAAATATATAACAGGATATTCACTTGAATACTACTCTCTCACATGTTCATGCATATGCATATTACTCTCTCACATATTCATTTGTTATATTTTTTATAATTTAAAATTTCTCGTTTTTTAGTTGTGATATTTTATGCTTAGTAGAGGGTATTAAAAGTTCGTGGCGTTTAGTAGCGCACAAATACTCTCTTTCATTTTATTATTGTTATTATTGTGTCAATGCGGCATTTCGGCATTTTTTGCGATGCGATAGGTTCTTATTTTATTTAACTCTGTTTTCAGTCAGTCTTATTGCTGAAACGAACGCGAACGGAAGCATCTATGAGCTTTATGAAAATAACGCCGTGCGCGTCTATTATTTTTTTTATCGAATACGACAACGACGACAATTTTTTCGTACGCCAATACCAAGTCAATTTAGTTTTTCCATCAGCGTTTTTTTATTTACGTCAACAAAATTTTTTTAATAAAAATCATATTTTTATAATAATAAAAAAAAAATGACAACAACGTAAAGTCAACATTACCGCGACCTGTGTTGATGCGTTTTTGAAAAGCAGTGAATAATAATAATAACAGCAACCAATAAAAGTAATAATAAAACAAAAAGATTTTTTTTTGTTTTTCCTTTAAATAAAAATGTTATTTTTCACGTGATGTATGTCGACGTTGAATATGACAAAGATAACATAATCTGTGCATGTCTATGAAGCTGCTTCATACCCCGCCTCTTAAAGTGTTTTCAGTGCGCCCACTTGTGCTAACTTTACACGATAGCTATACTCATAGAAGAAGATATACAATTTCAGATACATTTGTATCTGTGTGCGTGTGTGTTTTTGTGCATTTGTGTTTATGTGTGCAAAAAAAAAGTAAATAAAAAAATAAATTAATAAAAGAAAACCTTAGAAAAGTTTTTCGTTTTTTGCGTTTGAAATTACTTAACCCCCTCTCAACTACTTTAAATCGCTTGCCAATTCTTTTGTTGTCGTTGTTGTCGTTGTTGTTGTTTTTGTGTGCTATCATCAATCTAAGCGTTTTGCGATTTGCTGACAGCCAATAATTTATTGGCCACTTATTGATTACAACCGTTTGTATTTTTATTTTTATTTTTCATTTTTTTTTTTTTTGGCCATAACCACGCAAGGTAATCGAATCACAAGTTTTTTTTCGCCGTTCTTAGTAAGAATAGTCATTTATCAATTATTTGGAAAGAATATTTTCGATTTAAAAGGGCAACCTTAGCATAATCAGTCATCTAATATAAATTAAGTATACGTCTAATGATTTTTGTTTTTTTGTTTTTTTTTTATTGTTATTATTTCATTTTTTAACAATGCTTACAGTGGCAAATTTGAAGCAGTTTATTATTGTACATGATTAAATTTATATTAGAAGTGGTCTCGATGTATGCGAAAATATTTCTAAAGTTTTTTTCAGAAGTACATATCTCGAACGTAGTAGTCGATTTAGGCATTTGTTTTTAAAAATTGTAAACCCCCTTAGACTCAGTCTCTAAAAATTGCGCTCCGCAGCCTATGGAAGCCAACAATTTTCCTCATTTGTAGCGTATGAAAGTTTCGTTACTACCATAGTTTACGTTTTTGTTTGTTTTAGTATCCATTTACTTTAACCTTGTGCGAAAAAAAAATTGCAATACATGTTCCTGACGTGGCAACAGCAAGGACTACTGTTAATGAAAGGGTGGCAACTACCAAAATTGCATGCTGCACACTGTCCAAATTTATGCAAATTTTGTTGTTATCTTTCATTAAATTCATCAAATTTAATTCAATTCAGTAACAAAAAAAATTTAAAACAAACGCAACTCAACAAAATATTTAACTTAAATTTGTTTTCACACGATTTCATTTCAACTTTTGGAGTTCAGTTTTAGTTTGACAGTTATTTACATTAATCGAGGAATTTTTTTTTCACAGCTTAAGTTATCCTCGTAATACGTGCGTATAAAATGTGCGGAAAATTTGTGTGGTAGCACGTAACATGAAGATAAATCGTTTCTGTACTTTGAGAAATCAGTCAAAAAAAAAGTTGTCAACTTAAAGTTTAAAGTATTTTTTTATAGCTTGTAAAACATTGGCGAAAAAAATGCAATAAAAATTTTTCAATTTAAACTTAAATTTAAGAATTTCAATTTTTATTTAGTACAGTCATAAATAAATACAATATTGATATATTACCATAATAGAAAAAAAAGAAAAGAGGAATGAATGTATTTCATAGTACTCTGGCGAAATATAATAGTTACAATTTCCTGTACTAAACTTTTCTATTGTTTCAATATTTTAAAAAAGTTTTGTTTTCTTGTCGTGCCAAGATTTTTGTCTGCACTTTGTTTTGTTTTGTTTTTTATTTCAATTTTTTTTATTTTAGTTCTTTCTGCATACCATATGCGCTATATTTTTCCTATTTTGTGGTAGAAATGAAAAAGAATGGCATCTGCTGAATATCTTGTGTAGTGCGGCTGCTTCTGCTACTGTTGCTGCTGTTGCTTTAGCTTGGAATAACACATTCCGGAAGGAAAGCGCATACGTTTTCACTTTCCGTTTCCGTATCCCGTGTCGCCATTTTGCTTTGCATTTATCTCTGTTTTTTTTCTTCTTTTACCACGAAACAGCAAACGGCGCCCCGTCGCTAGAGATTTTTTATTTATGTTTCTTTTTTTACTTATTTTTTACAATTGTTGCGAATTTTCGTTTCAAATCTTTTACAATTTTTTGGCTTTGTATCTAGTTAGTTTGAACTTGTGTGGCGCTTGTAAATAATATTTACATGGTTTGTTTAAAAAATATGCATTTCCTCATTTCTGAAAATCTACTTAAATTCAATTTTTCAGTTAAAAAGCAGTACCTAGTAGAAACTGTTTAAAAATAAAATTATTTTTGACCAGTTTTGACATTTTTCGCCCAATTTCGACCAGTTTCAATCAATCTTCAAAAAGTTTTTCAATGAATTTTTTGTTCATTCATCGAATTACCAATCCATTAATTGCTATTTGTTTAATTTTTCACAAATTTGTTAAAACTGGTCGAAAAATAAATATAATTTCGACCAGTTTATACCAGTTTTGAATAATATTCAAATCACATTGAGGCAAATTTCTGCTGTTTGCGTTGATTTTTTGTTTTCCTTAACTCAAAGATATCCTTTTTTTTTTTTTTAAAGTCTTCATATATATCATTTTTTTTATAAACCAACCTCTTATGCCTTTACTAACTGCATAACTCGCCGGATTTTGTAAACGACTATTATTCTATTTTTCTGCTCTTCAGTTTAGTCGCTCATTTGCTGCCACTTTTGGTACAGGAAATCTTCTTGTTTGTCTGTTTGTCCGTCTTTCAGTTTCTACTTGTTTTATTAAGTTTGTTGTTAGCCAAGTCTAATTGAGCTTTGCAAATATCTTTTCAGTTTCTTAAACTCTCGACTAGTTAATAAAAGTTTTTGCTTTTTTTTTCCCTTATTTTTTTTTTTTCGTTCTTATAAGTTTAAAAGTATTTACTCTATACTCAATGAGTTTCTAAGTAGTTGTACTTTGCCAAGTTTTATTGTAGCGTATAAATAACTCTTTTTGGCTTTTACTTTTGCTGATTTTCTGACATAATTAGTCTAAATATTTTGCTGTACTTTGACTGCAAAGTTGTTCTAATTAACTCTTTGACTATTTTTGCAGCAGAAGTGAAAGGTTAGGTTTTTTGTTAACTAATGAAAACCTTTTCCTGACCTTTCCTAATTAGTGTAATGAGTAAGTATCAGTTGTATATAATTAATTATTTCGTAAAATATTAAGCATATAAGCAACTTGAGCATTGTTAAAATTTTTAAAACTGAGCAACTTTCATCAAGTAATCAAGCTTTTACAAAGCAAATAGCTGCAAGAGATCAAACAAAATTCTTATTAAATTCATAATTCCAAATCTTTGTATTGCAGCTTAACAATGCTCAGTGGAGCAATTCTACCAAAATCCCATCGGCGCAAAGGCAGAGATTTAGTTTTGTGGTTCAGTGCTTTTCTACTTTTGCTGTTTTTTTTTTTTTTGCAATGTCTTTCTAACAATTCTTTGAAAAAAAAAAAAAATGAGACACTAAACACACAGCAGGAGTATTACACTTCATGGCTTTGTTGCCAATCCGCTTTATTTTTTCTTTTTTTTTTTTTTTTTTTTTATATAACCATTTTATGCGTGCAGTTTGCTTTGAGTTCGCCTAAACAATTTTTCGTTTACCTTGTTTTTTTTGTTTTTTTTTTGTTTTGTTTCCTTTTTATTTGTGGGATTATTGTCCACTTCTACTGTTTCTGCTGTGTTGCTCTTTTTTTTTTTTTTGTTATGTAAACGTCAACAGCTTTTTATGTTAATCGCTTAAGGTTCTTGCTTGTTGATTGCTTAAGATATTAAATAAAAAGTTTTTATTGTATTTAATTCTGTTTATCGTTCGATTTAGATAAAATGATCATTTTTAAGCTGAATATTTTCTAATATTGATATTAGAACTTAGGAAGCAAGCATGACTAAAAAGTTAAAAACTTCGTTCGCTTGCTAAACTGTAACTTTAGACTGTTTTTTTTTTTTGTCTTTTATTAAGATTCACGAAGTCATTGCCTTTATTTCAGATTGGTATAAAATTTAAAAATAATCGATAAAAAATTTAACATAAGGTTTTTACTATTTTTTTTTTTATTTTTTTTTTTTTTTGCCTTTACTTTGTACCATTTCATATAAATATTTTATATTATGTTGCATAATATACAGTATTGACAGATTCTATGTAGTACAGACGCCTATAAGTATGCAATATTTATTTAAATTTTGCACACAAATCACCAGTGATGTCCAAGTAAATATTTTTCTCTATAATTCTGACAATTGTTGTCTACTCGTAACGTCAATTGTAAAACCATTTAACAAATTCCACACAAGTTATATATATAAAACCTGCAAATAAATTTAAATATAAATGCTCTTGTCGACTTATCAAGACAAGCAACAGTAAAGCGCCCACAATATACACAGTACAGACACACACACACACTCACTCAATTACAAATATCCGCATGGTCGCCACAAATAGCAGACATACCATACATACAGATATACTCAACTTGCCAACTTGCTATTATCCTTAAAGCACATTATACAATTTCAAATGCACAAAAGCGTTGAAAAGCAATGATGATGATGAGTATAAATTGGAACGCGGAAAAACAAAGTGGTGTATAAAGAAGAGGGGGCTTTTAGGTAAAAAAAAAAAAAACAAAAGAGAGGAGAAGGAAGTCAAAAAATTTGCAATGTATATGCCGATGTATGCAAAAACGAATTACAATGCCAAAAGTATGCCAAGCTATAAACGCATATACATAAAAAATGGTTCGATTTAAAAGTTGTGCTTATTTTTTTCAGCTAGTATAACAGTTTTAACGTTATATTGCATTTATTAATTGTATAATTATCTTAAAATTATAATACTTAAAAAAATCTTTCTATATTTTGCTTTTACAGATACTTTTAAATCAAATCTTGCATACTAAAAGCTTCACGGATGTGCGGTTCGAAAAATCACGTTCTACATACCTCCCCACCCATCTCTCACTCTCAAACACACACACATATACACATGCAGGCTCATAAAAAATGGGTCATACATATGCGCCAACACAATTGTCTGTTGTCAACGAAACCGACGATCCGACATTCTACGCCGCTTTTCAATGGCGTCGAGACAGTAAAGATTCAAAGCCACACATAAACATTCACACGTGTGTATGCATTTAGACATGGCTACAATTGTATATGTGTGTGTGTTAGTGTGTATAAATCTCTTCGTGTTGCACTCTATGCCATTTAATGCATCCTTGCATTGTAGCTTGCTTTTGCACTAACGCTTACGTTTGCTTTTGCTTCTTATATGGTCTCTCTTTGTTCAGACATTCATACAGAGCCACACATGCAATGAGTAACGTCGCGAATGTGTTGCATAAGTGTATGCTTAACACATACATACACACACACACAGGCACGTACATGCATTGAAATTTTCACCCGTTATTTTGCTACCCTTTTGTTTTTGTTGAATGTTTTTGTTTGTGTAGACTTTAACACTCACTTGCAAATTGGTATTTACTGTTATTTACGAAGTCTGCTTTTTGATATCGTGCTTTTTGTGTTAGTGTGTGTGTGTGTGTGTGTTAGTATCCGAAACGAATGGGTGTTGTAGGTGTTGTCATATTATTGTATTTAATTTATGAAAGCGATCGTTTATTGCGGTTAAATGCATATTAAAAAAAAAAAATTAAAAACATATTGCTCGCTGCAGAGAGAGAGAGTATATAATTACAAAAGTCTATTACAGCGAAGTACATAATTCAATAATAATTATACAATTGTTTTGAATATTATTTAATTTAAAGAAAAAAAGCGATTAAATAAATAAAAACGTTTTATTTTAAAGTGGCTGTGCGTCAAGTGTTATTAGATTTCTATATTCTTAGATACAAAGTGTGTCCGTCTGTCTGCGCTCTTTAATTTTATTAGCTGCATTCATTGCAAAATTTAATTTTTCCAGTCTTTAATTACATTACGTACTCGTATAAATCTGTTGGCGACAACCTTGGTAGGTGACACTAAATTACCCTAACGTGTTTGAGTAGTTGCTTTAACATTAACCACTACACAAAGCGGCGCAACAAAGTCATTCAGTCAGTCAGTCAACTATCCATCTAAATTATATCTAAAAGCAAGCAAGCATTTAATGTTTCAATCTTGAAAATGCCAGCACATGGCCATCATTCTTTTGAACTGACACACGCTGCTGCTGCTTTCCTTTCTCTTCACTGCTTCTGAATTGCATTGTAGTGAATTGCAGCTTTACAACAATAAAGCATGCTATCTCTTTCATACTCAATGCTGCATTGCATTTTGCCAACTAATCTAAAACTACAAATATGTTAGAAAGAGAGAGAAGAGAGAGATGTAGAGAGTAGAGAATGCGCCATTGCCATTCACCACTCATTATCAAAAGCCGTAGGTGTTAGTCTTACCAGTCACTTGTAAACAACAAAAATTACTGCGGTAAGATTGAGTAAGATGAAAGAGGTTGTCGTGCGAGAGTGTGTGTGTTGTGTGTACTATGAGCAAAGAGCTTATGTTGCATTTGAGTGTCATTAATTTTCCTTTTATTTTTTGTGCTTCTTCTTTGCCTTCTTTTGCTTCTAGTTTTGCCATTTTTCTTATTGCATTTTAGTTGGGTTTTTCTGTTTTTCAACGTAGATTTCTTCTTTTTTTTTGGGCGAAATATATGAAATTGCAACGTCTAAGTGTGTTCGTTCTCTCTTGCGGTTTTACTCATGCTGCACTTCCTTCTCCTCTAATCAAGTAATTTCCTTGAACGTGTACGTCTTTCTGTCAGTCTGACTGCCTGTTTTGAGTGTTTCTAAAGTATACTTCATTTTCATATTAAAGTGGTTAATTTACACCTCCACATACACACGTGCATACTGACATTCGCATACACTTGAGTGCCTGTGGTATTATGGTTTTTTAGTTAGTTTAGAATTATGCTGTATAATCTTTTTGATTGCTTATGCTTCTCTGCGTTAGAAACGTATTAAATTTTAGATTAAATTTTCACAAAAAGTGTTGGTATACTATATATTACACATGTTGCCTTATCAAAGCAATACTACATCTGCATATGAATATAAAAGTTAATCAAATTTCTTTCAACATTTCAACACTGATTACATTCTTCAGAAAATCACTCTGTAATCTAAGTCGAATTTATGTTTTACTGCCTATGCAGCAAATTAATTGAAGTAGTATATACTACATTTACTTTGTCTATAAAACCTAAACTACAGTGCTGCTTAAAATTATGCAGACAATAAGAGCAACTATTGATGCATTGGCAATGTTGCGTCATATGATTTTTTTTTTTTTTTGCTATATTTTGTGTCTACAGTTGCAACTTTTTTTTTTATTGTAAAAAATCTATAATCGATATTTTGTTTATTTTACTTTTTAGCAGCACTGTGTACTCTTATGCATTTCCAATTAGCAATAAAAACGAGAGTACTCAATTAAAATGTTGAGAATAAATTTACAAATTTATTTTGCCTAGAAAAATATTTGTATTTTAAATTCTCATTTTATATTTCTTTTTTTTCTTTTTATTTTTTTTTTTTTGCAGTTAAATTACAATAGCAAATATTTAAACACATGAATTGAATTCAAACCTACTGCTTACCCTTTTATTGTATGGGTGTGCATACGTTTGTACGTCTGTAAATATTTTTTTTTGTATGTATTTGTTTATAAATTTATACACCATTATAAAATCAGCAAAATAAAAACAACAACAAAAATAAGAACAAAAGCAAAACACGAGTGCTGCGAGTAAATAATAATCGCAAATATTTACGCTTTATCTTATCGATGGCGTTGAATACGGCACCAAACAACGATATTTTTTTTTTTTTTCTTCTAATATAATTTTTTATATATTTTTTATCGCAACGCTTAACGACTTAAATAAATTAGAAATTGTATTTATTAAAAATAAAGAAAAAAAAACTAATCAAATGCAATTTATTTAATTTATTTATTTAAGTTTTTGTAAAGCTCATTTTTTTTATTAAAAAATTTTACATTAATAAATATTAAGCATACGCAACGTTAACGCATAGCGTATATTATGCATACGACGTGTTGAACTTCCATTAAAAATATTATTATTATTTATTTTAAAGATTCCCCTCGATTGTTACGCAACAACAGTAACAACAACAACAACAATAGTAACAATATTTCCTTATCAATATCACACTCACACTCACTCACGCGCCTTTGAATAATAATGATTATAATTTTGCTTTTGCGCTTTTTATCGTCAATCTATCTCACTCACTCATACACACAGTACGTGTATTGTCTCGTTTGTTGCTGCTTCTCGTAAGTTTTCTGTTTTTTTTCTTCTTTTTATCTGCATTTGCAGCACTTTGCTCTTGGTCTAATGGGAAAGTTTAATATCCAACATGATTTTGCTATCACAATAATAATATGCTTTCTTGCTTGTTTGCTACATTCCTCTGTGGTGTCTCACGCATCAACTTTTAAACAATTCATTCAAGGCGGCTTAGTCATTCATTCACTCATTCACCCATTCAATCACACTCTCTCCTCCCTCTCTCTCTTTCTCTGCCTATCTCAATTGTTCCCTAGACGCTGTTGTGTTAGTCAACACTAACACTAATGTCGTCTCTCTGCAGATGTTACATTTTCAATCAGATTCAGTTTATCACTTTACTGCCTTTTAGCTTTTGTCCTAGTGTGTAATTTAATGCAGACATTTTCTGTTGCACTACTTTTATTGAACTTTGGGCTTACATATATTATGTTCTATCGTTGTGAAGCACACATACATACTCGTACACACACATACGTCTACACATCAATGTAGATATGTGTTAGAGCTGTGCATTATTATACGAAAGCGGTTAAATAGAATATTCGAAATTTCGAGTTACTCAATTCAATTGCAAACTTTAGTACGGGTCGCTCGAGTACGATGACTTCGATTAAAATCAAGTCGGATAACTTTGGTCGGATAATGAAAACCGTAAATCTATAAGCTAAATCGATGCATCCGATTAATCGATTTATCGCCACGATTTAGTTATAACTCGATTATATCCGTTATATGTATGCATTTTCTGATTAAATTTGAACTACTTTCTTACAGTGCAGAGTAAAATTTGTTTTTGTTGTTTTTCTTTTATTTGTTTGATTTTTAATTTTGTTGTATTTGCAATTGGGTCTCGTTTTCATGTTAATGCTGCGTGTACTTATTACTTTTTGCTTGTTGTTCTTATTAACTTTTAATTGCTTTTTTTCTGGGGTTTTGCTGCTGCTCTGTTCAACGCTGCATTGCGGTTTTCTTTGCTGCTGCTGCTGTTGTTTATTTCTTATTTATATATGCGCAAGCAATAAATTCTTGCATGGGTCACTTGAAGAAAAAATTTTTGAAATTTCAGTGAAAAGCAATTACACATATTTATGACGATTAGTGTAGTGTAACACTCATGCAGCGCTATAGTAATGAACAGTTCATATTAATTAAAGTTCATTCTTTTGTTCATTTCTTATAAAATATTATGCACAACTTTTCAAGTTACCCACGTATTTCCTTTAGTTATTTACAATATTTATTCTGTTGTATTTGCGATCATGGTATCATTGTTGTTGTTGTTGTCGTATTTGTTGTTGTAGGTGGTATTGGTGCGCTCATTTCAGCTGATTTTTGCTGTTGTTGCTGTTTGTTGGTTTGTTTTTGCCCTTAATTTTGTTGTTGCTTTATAACTTGCGGCTTATATTCAATGAATGCGTGTGCAATGCTTTCATTATTGCGCGTTCAGTGTCGTTGTTTCGTGTCTTAATTTTTTTTTTCTGTTTTTTATCTTGCTTGTACATTATTGATGCGCGAGGTTTATTTATAAAATATTGCAATTTATTTATTTTTTTTTACTTTCTACTTAAACTTTTTCAATTTATTTAAATCTGCTATTATTAAAGTATTGCTCAAAGCTAATTATATACGAATTATTTTTAAAAATAAACCTCTTAAATAGCTAAAGTAATTATTTTCCGTTTATTTGTATTACTTTGTATCTTTCGCATCTGCTGCGCTTGCCACATTTTATTTTTTGCAATTCAAACGCGTGCTGCTTGCTTTATGCATGCGCGCAGGTGGAAAACAGTATTTTTAATTAAAGAAGCATCTTTCATTTAATGTCATTCTGTGCTCTGTTGGCAAAATTAACTATTATTTCGCATTAAGTCATCACATAAATAAGATTCGACGGGATGAGAGCGAGAGCGAGGGGAAACCCAAAGCAGCAGAAACTGTGACGAACAAAATGTATTTAAAAAAAAAAAGGAAGGGAATTAACTTAACAAGGCTATGTATGCACACATACAGACAGTTTGCCTGCTACTTTTACTTACATACAAGTACCTAATACACACATACAAATAAAAATACATAAATACATAAATACACAGACATCAAAGTGAATTTACTTGTCGTACTTGCTGCTTGCTGTTTGCTGTTTGCTGCTTTCTGCTTGTACTATAAGCTTAGTTGATGTAATATAATTTTTATAGTCCAAGCAAGCAGCTCGGTTGCTCGTTTACAAAAATGGTGTCAACCGGATATGCATGTTGATTTAATTTGCACCTACATACATAGTAAATCCTGCAATGCACTTTAGCTGCTAGGGTCAAATTTAAATTTCGTTGAGTTAAAATGTAAAAACGGAATTATTTTTGCGCAGTAAATTAGCTAGCAAAATTGCTTGCAAAATGAAGCAAATGACCGGCCAGTGTCGGCCATGCACCTTTATACGAATTTACATATATTGTATGTTTGTATATATTTTTAGTTTGTGTGCCAGATTTTACAGATTAAAAGTCCTGAGCGAAAAAAAGCGACAATAACAACAACAAAAACAGTATGAAATATGAACAGTCAGCCAATAAAGTAAAGCACCTAAATTAGCGTATTTGACAGTAATTGCTGGCACGACTTTAGCATCATTATCCTGGCTGGCTGGCTGGTTGGTTGCTTGTTTTTATTCGTTAGCTGGCATGCTGTCGCGTTGGCACTGCGAATAATACGCTTTTTGCCTTGTTTTGCTCTATTATTTTGCTGTACACATTGTTTTGGGATTTATGATGATTAATTAACTAAATTCTATAAAGCGTTTTAAACGTTTTTAGCAATTTTTGCAATATTTTACGCTACTGTGCGCTTTTACTGTCTTAACAAAAGTGTGCTGAGCGTATGAATGAAAAATTATTTTAGTATGCTTTGTCACGTACACGCATATGTTGCGGCAGCGGCGATGGCGTATACGTAATATTTACTGTTGAGTGCGGGCGTACGTTGCGTATACATAATAATAATGTTTTTCTTATTGGGTGCTTTTTATGTGTGAAGTAAATATTTATTATCATATTTTTTTCGTCTTATTTGTGTTATAAATAAATTATTTATTAAGAGTGTTCAGGCGTGTTAATAGGTTTGATTTTTTTTCTTCTAAATAAAACTAATTAATAAACTTAACTCAAAGTCTCAGCGAAAGAACATCTTTTAAGCCAATATAACATATTTATTTCATTTTATTTTAATACTTAATGTGCCACAGACATTCTTAATCATTCATTATTATCAACGCATTGTGGTTGTTTATGTGATTAAGGGATTATTAAAGGCGCTGTGCAGATTTTATGTGTTTTTGCTTGCTGTTTTATTTTATTTTTTTGTTTTGTTTTTGTTTTGGGCTAATACAAACTCATTAAAATTTCTCTTTCTACTCAAGGCAAAACTAATTAGCTTGTACGCCTTTAATTAATAACAAACATGTTGCTTTATTAATTGATTTGTAAAGCCTAAGGACAAAATAAATTGACATGATACATATATGTTTATTTTAAACTTACATAAATGCCTTTAGTTCAAAGTCTTTTAATATTTAGCCTCAAATGAAAATAACTTGTAAATCTTATGGCAAACATGTGCTTTAGAAATATTTGGCTATAAATAATTGGATTTAACTGAAATATGTATATAAATGTTTGTTTGCTTTTCTTCTATATAATATTAAACAATTCACAACAGTACAAATTTATAACACACGGCATATTAGGCATTTACTGTCAAATTGAATTGAGTGAATTTGAAAACACATTAGAATGATTGAGTGAAGCGTTCTTTATTTTATGGAGCGTTAATTATTTTTGTACAAGAGATCAGCACAATGAGTACACAATGAGTACAACTGAATATTTGCTGTGCACTATTGCGCATTGCATTCATACTGCACACTTTTTGCTTTAACACTTTCACATAGAGAAAGGAGGAGAGAGAGAGCGAAAGAACGCTGCATATGCCCTTTTTCAAGTGGCCATATACCTTTTATCCTTTGGGTACAGGGTATAAAAATCTAATTCAATTCGTCAAACAAGATTCTTTGATAACAACAGATTTTTTTAAGCTTCGGAAAGGTTTATTTTATTTTGAAAAATTTAGTTTATTTTATTTTAGTTTATAGCAAATTGGCTTTAGACCCATTTATAAACGCACCTTAATAAATTCTCAATTAATTCAGCAAACTCTAGGAAAAGTGATTTAAAATTACAAAACTCTTACAAAAGTAAAAACCGGAATAAGTTGAGCATATCACTATCCAAGAGCCAAAAACAAAATACGTTCAAAATATGCTTATTTCTGTAACTAGCAATGTTTATGTTTAATATATTCAGGATATGAATACGAAATCAGCATAGAAGGCAAAAGTTTTCTTATAAACTCAACCTAATATATACAATTGACTTGAATACATAGTTTGCCGTTGCAGTACTGAATAATAATGCGTTCTTTTGCGTATACTCGTATAGTAAGTTTTCTTGACATTTAGATTCTGTTTTACTATATCAAATAATTCAATTTATCAATTTATCAGACAACTGCAAGTGAGTTTATCTGTTTGTCCCCCACACACACACCACACCACACACACACATCCATGACACAAACTATATCAATAATTTGATAAATGTGTTTTTCCATGCCATAACTCTTTCAATTTCTGGCAGCAGCTATTAAAGTCTATTGATTGGTTATTATGTATATAAAAGCTGAATGTTGAAGCCAGAAAGCGAATTGAAAACTATTAATCTTGAGTTTGACTAGCTACTTTTCTATTTGTTTTATTTTTGAAAAAAAAAAAAGTTTACATTTCTATTTTAAAAATACAAATTTATCGACAATAAACTAGCTTTTATTCTTTTTCTTCTCTCATTTTATTTGATTTTTATTTTTCTTTTTCATTGCAGTAGAAATGTAAAACCCGTAAGGAGCACAGTACTACAGACAACATATATCAGAAATGATTAAATAGATTTCTGTGGCAGTAAGTCGAATCACAGTAAAAGTAAAAGAGAAAAAAAAACTACAAAAATTGCAAACGAGACGAATTTAGTTGACGACGACGACTACGACGACGACAATTTTCAAATTGAAACGTGCAACAACAAAAGCAATATCCGAGTGCACAACTGCCCGCCGCTCCACTTTATTAAAATTGCTTTTGGGGCCGGGCATGTGTGTTTGTGTTGTTGTACTAGTACCGTAGCTACTAGCTAGCAAATAGATGTGAAGCATCCTCAAGCGCCGTAAACGTCAACGCCACTGTTGGCGTTTGACAAAACGACGAGCTTTGAATGAAATGCAAAGAAAATGCAAATTCCAATTTGCATTTTACAATTCAATGAAAGAATTTGCAACGATTCACAAGTCTGGGGAAAAGACAGACAGACGGACAGAAGCAGAAGCAGAAGACAAACCGAGCAACAAATAAACAAAGCAATTGATGAATTTTCTAAACTAACAAATTAAATAAATAATAATACAAAAAAAAAAAAAAAAAAAAATAAAAGAGAAAATCAAACAACATATCAAAACATAAAAGAGCGTAACAAACAAAACCACAAAGCTTTATTTTTATTGAACTGAGAAACTGAGTACGCAAATCCTTTAAAAATGGTCAAGGGTATTTTGGTAAACCGCAAAAGCGAAGATGCTAACTACACAAAACAGCTTAAAATGGAGCACGCAGATCTCATTGCAGAAATGCAAACCGTGGAGAATCTGCCAACACACGAGCGACTGCAGCTGGCGAGATTGTAAGTATAAAAAAGATTAATATAAAATCGGTGTAGGTTTTTTCTGACAGTATTCATCCATCAAAAGAAACAATCAATCGAAGGCTCTCAAATGTTATACACGAATTTCCATTTTGTTTTTTTTTTTTTTTTTTGTAAAGATACAAGCTCATCTGTCGATTCGGATTATTAATCCACTCATACTCGTTGCCAAAGCAAATGAGTTTTTGCAATGCAGCGAAAAGAAAAAAAAAAAAAAGAAAAGAGAATTTGTAATTATTATTTTATTTTTCCCCCTTTCTTACTATGTAGGCGTCGTACACAACAGCTCAAGGTTGCGCGTCAGAAGGAAAAAGAATGGTTAAAATTGCAACGCTCCAAGGGCGGCAGCAGCGGTAGTGGTGCTGGCAACATGCTTTACAATGGCATCGGTGGAAGTGGCGGAAGTGGCGGCAGCGGTGGTGGCACTGCACTGAAACAAACAGCCACTACGCATCATTTCCGTAACAGCAATGGCAGCAGTAACAGCGCCAGTGGGCGACGACATATTTCCTTCGAGAACAGCGTTGTGCTGCTCGAGGCTGCTTCACGTAATGATATGCAGGAGGTTGCAGAACTATTGGATCATGGCATCACACCGGATGCGGCAAATGAGGATGGCCTTACTGCGCTACATCAATGTTGCATTGACAATAATCTGGATATGCTGCGTTTGTTACTCGAGTTCGGTGCTAATGTAGATGCGCAAGATAGTGATAAATGGACGCCATTGCATGCGGCAGCAACTTGTGGCCATTTAGAGTTGGTGCGCATACTAATCGATCATGGTGCTAATCTGCTGGCGGTCAATACAGACGGTAATATGCCGTATGATTTATGTGATGATGAACAAACGCTGGACTACATTGAAGCGGAGATGTCAAAGCGTGGTGTAACGCAAGAGCTAATTGACGAGACACGTTCATCGACGGAAAGGCAAATGTTGCGTGATCTCATGGAGCTGAGTCGCACTGCGGGCGGTGATCTTGAAGAGCCGGACTATCAGGGTGCTACGCCGGTATGTATACTTAGAGTGGAAATGTGTGTGTGCTGCGTAAAGAGAGAGAGACTCTAATTACAACTTCATTACAGCTACATATTGCAGCGGCAAATGGTTATGTGCGTGTTGTCGAGTATCTACTGGAGCAGCATGTCAATGTGGATGCCACGGATAAGGACTTGTGGACGCCTGTGCATGCCGCAGCATGTTGGGGTCATGTGAGTGTTTTGTAATACATATGAAAAAGTGAAGAAAATGTAAAAAATATTTCTCATTAAAATTTTAGCTTGAGGTGCTAGAGCTGCTGGCGCAGTGCGGTGCTGACTTAAATGTTAAGAACAAAGATGAGGAAACGCCCTCAGGTGTGTGTGTAAAAATATTGTTTATAAAAGTGAAAGACAATTTAAAAAATATCTTCAATAATAAATAGATATCTGCGAGGATCCTGAAATACGTGAACGCATTGAACAGCTTAAGACGGAACAGGAGAGCAAACGTTTGGCAGAAGCGCAGCGTAGACGTGTGCGTCGTTCACAAAGCAATAATACCAGGTACTTTTATGACGCACCTCTCTAAAAATCATCATCATCATCATTTCAACTGAAAAATAATTTTTTGTTTTTTTGTAGAGCACAATCTGTGCGTCGCACTTCACTGCGCGATAAAACGCTTACAACCAAAAAGGATGCCGTTGAAGAGGCACGTTTACGTGTACAAGCACAAGAGATGTTCATTGCGCCGGATAGCACAACCGGTGTTGTTGTTGGCAATAGCAGTGAATTGAATGGATTACATAATGGCGGTACTATTAACCACAACAACAACAATATAAACACCGAAAAACGCCCGTCCGCAGCTAGTCTGAATGCAGGTGTTGGTGCTGCTACACTATTGCCGCATTCAAAATCCGCTGATGCAGTAGACTCAACGACGACGACCACAACAGCAACGTTATCTACAACAACAACATCTTCAATGAATACAACGAATATACAACAACAGCAACAACAACATTCCTATTTACCACGTCGTCCGCCGGATGGACGCGAAAATGATGAAATGCAACTGTTAAGCGCAGGTGGCTACAAACTAAGTACATCGATTGGTGAGGAGAAAGCAGCTGCAGCAGCAGCAGCAACGGCGCTAATATTAAGTGATAAAACGCTAGCAACGAATGCAGCAGTAGGAGGAGTAGGCGGTGTAGGTGGAGCCGGTGAAGCAGTGCAAATTCAATCGTCCAAAGATGCCTCCAATGGCAAGATTAATGTACAAGTTACGGTGCTTGTAGGTAAGTAAAGCAAAATATTGCGGTATTATGCCAATATATTCAGTGGTTCAGTGCCGTAGAGAATTAGGCTAAACATGTAGGTAACATAGCACCAACAGAACAGACACATATAGTACATACATACATCAATATGTATCTCGCGCTTAGTGCTTTCTATTCATTGTGTAATTTGTGCAAACATGCGCTTCGCTTTTGCTTATATTTGTGTGTGTTTTCATGCTTTATTTAAATGTCAAATGCTGCCTTAGCGCCCGTTGAACACGTGAACCTTACATCAAAATAACCTTTTCCCGTAATTTTTTTTTTATTAGAATTTAACACAATCCAAATTGAGCCGCCCCTTCCATTGCTTCATTACTCTAGTATATGTATGTAACTCATAATAAAACATCAAAAATCGATAGTTAGGAGAACGGATCTTGCAGTATATAGTGGAAAAATATTATTTTAAGAAGACTATTCATAAAGTATAGGCAAATTTAAAAACGCCCTGCCTTTGACTACGGCCTTGTTTTGTCATATACATTTATTTTTTTTTTTTTATTATTTTTTTGTTTTTGTTATGTAAAAAAATATTAAACGCTTGTGTTTTTTGTTCCTAACACTCATTGCACACCTTTGCGTCTTTCGTCTCTTTCTATCGAAATGTCACACATACAAACAAACACATACGCATATATGTTTACACGCATACTCGCATCCATACCCACATGTAATGTATGTAGAGCATGCACAGCAACAGCAACATGTGCCTACGCAACATGCGCTTCAAATGCAGCAACATCATCTTCAGCAACAACAACAACATTTATTATATCAACAACAACAACAGCAATACTCATTGGATGCAACATGTTTTAGTGCAGCAACATTGGCAAATCTTAAAAAACAACGTTCGCTGTCGCGTACAGCGGCAGCAACAACAACAATTAATTATGAAAATGGTTCTGTTCTAGGAGCCGCAACTACAATTAATCACAACAACAACAATAATAACAACAACAATACAAGCAGCAGCAACAACAATAACAGCAGCAACACTATTGAAAGAGGCTTGGGCGGCAACAATGTATTGGCACCTGTACTCAATCAGCCACATGGTCTTGGTAATATGAATCCAAGTCTTATGGATTTCGCAGCCGTAGGAGGAGCAGCAGCATCATCGCCAACATCAACATCAACCGATGGATTTGGTAATAATATTGCACCGAATAAATTCAGTGGCATAACGGGTGATGTGGTCAGTGATAGTACAAGTTCCAAGAAATGTTGCATAATTATGTAAAGCAAAATATATACATAGCAATTTAAATATATGCATTAAAAGTATACATACATATATACAATACATACATATACTATAAATAGTTAAATCTAGAATTATTATAAATATGAAATCAACAACAAACACAAAGTATGTAAACACAGGGTATTTTAAAACAGGAGACATGCATGCCGGAGATAATACGTGCGTGTCTGCTACATATTGCCAGCCACAATTCTTACCAGCAGCAACAAAAAATGCGGTCTCTAAGCGAAACAGCGGCAGCTGCATGGTTGCATGTGTGCAAACCGCTAAAAATACTGCTTAGTTCAGAGACTTCTGAAACAACAACAAAGATAAAACGCATAGAAAGCAAAACTGTGCAACGTTGTTTTACTAGCAACATTTTGTTGCTGCAACATGTGAATTAGCAACATATTATTGCTGAAACTGCAAAAACGATAAAATTTCTTTCAAAGAAAGTTAAGCTTAAGATTTAATAGAGAAATGTTTTTCTTTCTAAATGGATTATTAAATAAAATAAAAAAAAATCTGGTATATACAATTTTGTGACAGTGGAGCAAACAAAATAGCAAAAAAAAGTGTCTTTTTAGCATTTTAGATGTACATATAAATGTAGTTTCGTATTAAATAAATTAATTTAAATAAAAAAATAATTCAATTAAATATTTGTTAAAAACATTAATTTATATGTAGATGTATAAATAACAAATAAAAAAATAAAAATAAAAAAACAAATCGGCTCAAAGTCGTCGCATTTTCCTATAAAAAAAAATATATATATTAAAATGAAATCATTTAAATCAAAATGTTTAAGTAGTTAAATGAAATAATCAAAATTATGCAAGCAACTTGTTAAGAGCAGAGCAGCAAAGTATTATAAAATTAAAAAAACTAAATAAAAATGTATTTGCATGGAAATTTAGCTGATGAAAATAATTTGTAAACTTAAAAGCAATTGTAAAAGTCGAAAGCACACATGCCTGAGAATTTTTTGTAGCGATTGTGTCTTTAATAGATTTAAAGAAAAAAAAAGAGTATAATAAAAAACTAAATAAAAAAAATTCGATTTGAATGATTTTATTGCATTTAATTTTTACGAACTGAGAGACTCTTTTCTCGTTTATCCGTTTTGTTGTTATTTTTTTATTTATTGTTTGTCAGAACTAAGGACTCAACAATATTTTTAAATTCAAATTTTCGTTACTCAAGCGCATGACAGACTAAAGTTCATGTGCTTTTAAAAAATGGGCATGTGTTCGTGGAGTTTGGTATTTTAAACGATAGGGTGATTCAACGCTGGTATTTGCGATAATAGGGTGACTCTTGTATTATAGGCACGGCGGACAGCTGTTTTGTTTTGTTTGTTACCGGCTAAATTGGTTTTTGTTTACGAAATAAATTAATACTAAAATGCCAAATATTAGTTTAAATTTATTACAAAAACATCGTTATAGTTTTATTGCTGGCACATGTGCAGCCGGTGGCAGTTTTTTCGGCAAGCTACCAAGTTTCTTAGCGGCGCAACAGCTTTTGCACGGCAGTCGCTTTGGTTTGCAATATTTTGGTTTGTTAAAAAATAAAATACACATACAAAAAAATTTAAAATAATATAATTTTTACGTTTCGCCCTAAGATTATGTTTTACTGCATGTGCTACCATTTGCGCTGATGATTGTTTGTAATGTACTTAATTTACGTTTCTTTCTGAAGGCTTTGGCTAACTCAGAACAAACGCTTACAGTGACCGTGCTCACAGCAGCCTCAAATTATATTCTATCGGTAAGTTTTTTCAAATACTTTTGGTTTTCAAATACGTTTCTAGTTTCTGGCCCAAGAATACTTGGCGGACTTCTAATTTTAACTCTAATATATTTTAAATTTTCCTTAGTTTATACTCGGCTGCGCCGTCTATCAAGAACAGCTAACGCTACTTTCTGGTATGGGATCAACATTGATTATTGCTGGTCTTTGGTTTCTTTGTGATGCGCCGCAAGTATTAAAAGACGGTAATGACTCTAACAAGAAGCAATTATCAAAAGCAGACTGAAATGTTCTGTTGTGTATTTTAAGTATTATCTGTCTTTGCAACTCAGCTGCTAAGCTTCCATATTGCGTATTAAGTATTTTCTGGTATCAGTTTAGATGCCGTATTCTTGTTAGGAATTATATTGTTATTCTATCTACTATAAACTGGTTGCAGTTTTATCTTTTTCTATTTTTTCATAGTTCAATCCATTGATACCTTAACGAAATTGGCAACCAAAATCAAAATTTTATAATAAAAAAAAAATTATAATTGAAGACTCCTTAACTAATTACTTATTATTTGAAGATGTAGAAGTCCTAGACCAAAATTGACTTCTTCTAGACTTGAAACCCATATAAACCTGTTCCTTTTTTTAATTAAAAATCATTTATACTTTTAAATTTTTTTTTTTGTATATATTTTCCTTTTTCTCTCCGTGATACGTTGGTTTCACTGATTTTATATTTTCTTGATTTATATTAATTTGTGTTTCTCTTTAGATTAACATTATTAATTAATTTTTTTCCTGTGTAAATACATAGTTGCAATATTTCTTGTTAGTTATGCGATGCATATAAGTTCTTTCTTTATGTATGTTTGTGGCTTTGTGTTTTTGTCTTTTTAAATACTATATATAGAGAGAGAAGGAGATGTTAATGTGTCAAATATAAGTATATATTTATAAACATTTATACGTAATTTCTATATAATAATAATAACTAATAAAACGCATTCATGTGGCATTGAATCAAAGAAAAACTGAGCTTTTCTAATGCAGAACAACATTCAAAATTAAGAGGCGTGTACTAATTACATAGTGTGATTTTTTTCTTTTTTTGATATCTTTTTAATTAATTTCCTTTAATACATAATTACAAGAAACGAACAGGAATAAAATATTACTGAATTCCATATTACTTTCGAAAAAATATCTTCTTTTTAAAAAAAAATATTTGGAACTTCTTTTCCATAAATTGAAATTATATATTTTAAGTAAATATTTTTTTTTTGTTTTTTGTTTATTTAATTGCTAGGCGTTTTATATATTTTTTTTATCAATACTTTTCTTTTTATTTTGAATTCATTCTTTTTTTTTTCTTTTTCTAAAATTTGCGCTTCATTATTTCCAGTTTCATAAACTGTATTTCGCAAAAACTGCATCTCTTTTCCTCTCATTTTTAATTAAAGCGCAAAGTTTTACATTTTTCGTTTTTAATATTTTTTTTATAATCGTTCTATTAGCTATTTTGTTTTATTTTATTATATTAATACAAATTAAATAATAAAAATATATAATTTTTAAGCATAAAGAACAGCAGTTTACAATAAAAAAAAATTATTATTTTTCGAAGAAAAGTTTTCTACGTCACTTTTCCGTGCTATTTATTATTATTTTTTTTTTTGTATAATTATGTAGAAATTCATGCGATTCTGTTTTTTTTTTTATATTTTTTTTTTTATATATTTTTTTATATTTAATAATAATAAATGTACTTTTGTTTCTTATATTCTTTGTGTGTGTGTGTGTGTATGTATGTGTGTTGCTTGTACGGCAGCTGAAAAAAAACCCAAGTTTAGTTTCTTTTTATGTTCGCCTTTTAGTGCCAATTTCTTGCTAATCCTTCAAGTCCTACTAATAACGATAAATGTTAATTGTACGTCGTCGTTCTTATTACATGCTAAATAATATTCCTTCTATTTTTCATATTTTCTTCTTTTTTTGCAACAATATTTTTGTATGTATTTGCTTGTTTGTATGTATGAGGTCCTTTCTGGGTATTTAAGTGTGTATGTATGTATGTATGTGTGTGTGTTTCATGAGTGTAATTTGTGTGATTGTTGTATGTCGATGTTTAATACAGTTGCATTACAGCAGTTCCCTGGCTTGTATCCTGTATGTAACTTAGTTCTTATTTTCAAGTCCAATAGGCAGGCGCGTCGACTGACGTGGATTCATGTAAGAATTATTCGAAGTAGTACCACCGCCTCCGCCACCGGCACCGTTGCGTCCTAACGAACGTACATATGGCGCGCTGCCGCCACCACTACGTTGGTTATTGTTGCGCGGACCACCACGATAATTGCCTCCACTACCACCATTACCACTGGAATCATAGCGTGATTCCTTATTAGAGTAGACACTGCCACCGTTTTGGTTGTAGTAGGAACCACCGCCGCCGCGGCCACCGTCCGAAACCGCATTAGAGTTTGGATCATTATTGCGGAAAAAGACACCACTACCACCGCCGCCGCCGCTGCCACGTCCATTTTGCTGTGGTCCACCATTACCGCTATAGTTCCGTGATCGATAATTACCACCGCGTGCACCACGATCACGTTCATCCTGACGTCTATCATCGCCACGGTCTCGTCGATAATTACCTGAATTGCGACGTCCATTGCTAGTGCTGCCATTATCCTGGCTCCAGTGATTTGATGATGTATCCTGTTGACTGCCAGCTGGATCAGTATAGCCAAGACCGCCATCACGACTGGATGAATTCGAGTTTGAAGACCAATCGTTTTTACGCAACGTGTTATTGTTGTTGCCACTACTACCGCCGCTGTTGTTAATGCTACCGCCGCTACTGGCACCAGAAGCAGGCAGCGCAGTATTACTGGGAGTTGTTGGCGTTCCAAGTGCATTCATTTCTGAGCTCCAATTGCCGCCGCTGCTAACAGGCGCCGTTTTCGATTGCTCTGATGCTACGTTCGACAGCACACTGGAACTCGTTTTTAACACACTACTTAGTGCAGCGGTAGCAGCAGCATTCGTATCGCTTGAACTGCGCGAATGCCATTCATTGTTGCTGTTCTCATCACTGACAATCTTTTGTTGTTGCTGATCGGATTCGCTGCTGTTCGAACCGGCGGATGTACCAGAAACAACATTTTTAATGCCCAATTGTTGCTGCAACTGCTGTTCATAGCTAAGCGGATGGACAATATTGGTGGCGTTGTTGCTATCACCGCCATAGACAAACTGCGCAACTGGATGTGTGGTTATTACATCACCTGCCTGCATACCAATAGCTTGAATTGGCACCTGCTGTTGTTGCTGTTGATTGGCCAACTGCGGCTGTGGTGCCATTCGTGCCATAATCAACATCGGTTGTTGTTGTTGCTGTCGCTGATCATGTTGCAACAACATTTGTTGTCCTGTTACCGGCGAGAAAAGCTGCGGCGGTGCAGATTGCTTTTGTTGTTGAAATAGTGGGCTTGTTGCATTATTACCTATTCCGAGACTTGCAGCTTGTTGCTGCTGCTGTTGTTGTTGTTGAAGCGGTGGATAGGCTTGATTAGTAAATGTTTGAGTTTGTATCGCTTGAGTTTGTTGCTGCTGCTGCTGTTGTTGTTTTTGTAGTTCATCGGCATGATTATTTAATTGATGTGGCGGCTGCTGTTGCGGTCCATTAGTTGGTACTTGTTGTGGCTGCTGCTGTTCAAAAACTAAGCCGGCTACCGGAGCTTGAGGCTGTTGCTGCACATTGACATCCGGTGAATCTAATTCGCTGTCCTGCAGAAAATAGAAACTACCGCTGCCAAGTACCTCCGCAAGTGGTCGCAATTGCTGTTGCATTGCAAATTGTTGTGGTTGTTGATGTTGTTGGTGTTTAAAGTAATTCTGCTCTACAGCGCGCACGGTTGTCGGGCCAAAATGTGCAGCGGCCTGTGCAGCCGTTTGTGGTGCTTGCGGTGGACCGTTATGTAGTTCAGCCGGCAATTGTGTCACATCACCGATGATAACCGGGCGCTGAAAAGCGTTTGCTACAAGCTGTGCCTGTGGTGGTGGAGCAGGCAATAAGCCACCGCCGGCAACTGCTGTTGGCACATGTGGTGCATTTTGCGCTTGACCTGGCGCAGCATACAGTACATGTACCGGTGTTGTGTTGCCAGATTGTTGCTGCCCTGCTGACGACTGCGGCGGTGCTTGTTGTACTCCAACAAAGCCAGTTGCTGGTAAAGGTTGTTGCTGCTGAGGTTGTAAAGGGGTTGCACGTTCTTGCAGCACCTGTTGTTGCTGCTGTGGTGGCAGCAATGGTTGCGATTGCTGCTGAGGTTCGGATACCAGTTGAGGTTGTTGTTGCAATTGCTGTTGTTGCAACTGCAAAATGCCAACATCGCCTGCAGGCACTGCAGTGCTGCTTAGCGGATCTGAAGGCGAGCTGCCAGTCAAATGCAATTTGTCAAGTCCATCTTCTAATGAATTATTTCCCGTTGGTACTGAACCAGTTTCCGCATCAACATCATTAACAACAATTGCTTGCTCGTCATTGACATTGACTTCGGTAGTTACTGGTTCGGTTGACAAGTAGATCTTATCCAAATAGCCGCAATCCTGTACCTGAGCAAAAATATTGCGCAATTTTTCGAATGTTATATCGCCGTATTGCTTGGGACGTGCATCAATAGTCATGGAAAACAGTTCAGCAGCTTTTTGTGCAGTCTGGGCGAACGGCAAATCTTCATTGGTTTCTGGACGACGCGTTTGTATGTCAATACAGCTGAAATGGATAATGAAAATTATTAAATTATATACAAATTGTGGAGGAAAATAATTCATTTTTCATACAATTTCTCCAAGGCATCTACGTCGCTGAGTTCCAACTTGACTGCGCCATTTTCGCCCGATAGAAAGTCAGAGCGCACAGCATCATCGGTGAAGCAAGACAGAACATTCTGAATAACTAGCACCTCACGAATTTTGGCAGTTTCTGCAACTGCACGCGCTATGTTATCCTTGGGAATAATAAAATTAGCAGTGATTAAGTTAGTTTAATGCTAATTAAATTTAATTACACTTGGTACTTACCTTACGCGCCTGCTTTCTTTGCTCTTTCTCGGCATCCTTGCTGATCTGCAGCATTTGCTTGGACATTTCGCGCGCAAAGTCTAACGTAGCACATACAGCATCGTACTTGGCCACGGCAGCATTCTGATCGGAGCTTAATTCCTTGCCAGTCGCTTGTATAGCGCGATAAGACTCTAGTTTGGTCTGCAATAAACAATGGAAAAGAAACAAAAACAATAGTGTTATTGATTCACACAAATGTATTTTTTTTTTTTCATGGTGCGTACTGGGAAGTGAATCACAAAGTTCCATTTTGGAATTATACATTATTGTTCGCACCTCGCTCATTGATTAGTTTAATTGTAAACAAATAAATAAGAAAACCACGCCGCCGCAATACTTATTACGAATGCAGCACACAGAAATAAGCAAGCAGTCGCGGCCGCTGATGCCGCTAGGAACAAACACGCAAATCAACAAATAATAAAAAAAACGAATAGTGCAAAAGAAAACGAAAGTAAACGGTAAAGAGCACAGCATGAAAAACACAAAAACCATAAAGGCGGAGGAGTGTGGTGTGGAGTGATGGGTAAACTAAACGAACAGCTGCAACAGCGTGCCTGCAGGGTGAAGAGGGTGCGGCAGCATTATTAACGCCAGGCAGCGTCAGAGTCATAAAGAAACAAAACTATTTTATTTAGGGCGGCCGGGGGCGAGTACACATGTAGGTTGCCAGTATTGTCGCGGCAGAAGTGATAAATTAGAACAATTGTATACACATTTCATATTGCAATGCAATGCTAACAAACTGAGTATTCAATTTCGCTTAATACTCGGAAAAAACAGAGACAATTTTATACAGAATTAACACATTCTTTGCGTTTCGAATAGCGCATTTCATGCTCAAAAAAAGCAAGCTGGCAACTCTGCACAACAAACATGGCGTCGCGAAAAATCTGCGAATGTATGAAAAAAAAAAAAAAAAAAGAAAAAACGTAAATGTAGGAAGAAGCGAAGCGAAGTGTGAAAAGATGATTTGAAATGTTTGCGATAAAGAAAATGCAAGTGTATTGCGTTCTTTGCAATATATTAAATGTAAAACACATTTATGGCGAAAAATATTCAAACGGCAGCATGTTACAAAGCCGGCGTCGTACATTTTCTTTCATTTTTTATCACCTTTGTTTCATACATTTGACAGTTTTTGCACACTGCTTAGTCACACCACCCCCGCTGTTATACGAAAAATCCGTAAAAATGCTAATTACACGGCCGCGGTGAAACACACTCACCTTGCGCTTTTTCCAGATTTCGTATCTTATGCTCAATGGTCAAAGACATTGCAGCCAAAGGATCCGATAATTCTGACGCGTTCGAAACGTTTACTGCTGCGTTAGCAGTCACATTCGTTGTTGTCGCCGTCGCCGTAGCTGTAGTCGTCGTAGTCACCACCGCCGGAGGAGGAACCTTTTTGACATCAGATTTTTTCGCGGCAACGGCAGGCATCTGCACGATGGAAGGCATTTTTTGTTTTGAATTTTTATTAGTTGTTGCAGTTAGCGTTTTTTCTTTCGCACAAAAATCACGTAAAATACACAAAACTAAAAATCAAAATCCCTCCCGAAGCACAAGCACGCACAGGAGCGAAGAGCGAATATTGTTGTTGTAGCACTGCCGTTCTATGCTCTTGTCTATAACGGGTTGAATAACCGAAACACAGGCAATCTGGGATTTTTTAGTTTCTATTTAGAGTGTTGGTAAGTGTTATTAAACAGCACTGCGCATGCTGTACAGTGTATACATTGTTTTGTATAAAAATTAAATATTTGCCATTTACTGCGTGAAAATTAAATAGAACGTTTTTAATTTCAGTTGAATTGAATTGAACCTAATTTGAAAATATTTAAATTTAAAATACAAATTAAAATAACGGCTAGTAGTGCTGTAAAACTGTTGTATTTGAATATGCCATTTCATGTATAACGGTTAATAAGTGCTGTAAAATAATAGATCATGTTACAAATATGGCCGGCTACAAAGTTGCTTTTATTAGCGGTAAAAGTGATCAAATTAAAATGTAAAATCTTTTATCAAACCATAAGTCCCTACTAATTGGAGCTACATTTAATCCTAAGCTCCAGAAAATGGTAAATTCTCTTCATTTAGGACTGTAGTATTTTAGGAAACTCCGTGATATAAGCTTCGTAGCTGATCCATAACTTTTTCAGCGTTTTCCAATTTTTTTCCAAAAATAGTTCACACAAAGTTATGTTTAAAATTCTTTATTTCAACATGCTTAACATTAAAAGTTGGTAACAATATCAATAGATCCTTTGTGTACTAATCTTTTTTCTTTTTATTTCATTTTTCTTTTATTTTTTTTTTTTTCGTGTATATAAGTTTATTTATTATAAGTGCACTTGTTGTTTTTTTTATTAAAATTTTTTTATTATTATTATTTTTTTTTTTTGTGATACTAAATGAGTTTTTGCGCATTTTAGATAGTAAATATGAAGGATGAAATTATTTTAAAATAGTTAACTAAGTCGTCATTCAAAATACACATTATTCATATAAATTGTTGTGTATTTTATAGGAGTAAAAGTTAATAGTACTAACCACCAGTGGCTTTTGAGAGTCTGTTCAAGTTTTAAATAAAATTAGTAAAGAAAAAAGAATGCAAGCAGCGTGTAATTTTTTTCTTTCTTGGTTTTTGGTTCTTTAAATTTAGTTGCTTAAGTAGAAGAACGGAAGTTTTTAATTGGAAGCCATTTTGCTAAATATTTATTTAAGTTTCGCTGCGGCTTTTAGTTAAATGCAGCGCAGGAAAAACTTTAATTTTGTGAAAATACTTTTTCTCTTAAAATTTTTTTTCTTTTTGAAGACTTTTACCAATTTGTAGTTCTAATAAATTGTGTGCATCTAATATTAATTTTACCAACTTATTCAATGAAAAATTAATTATTTTTTTTTGTTTTTATCAATTTCCAGGCCAAAATAAATTGCATATCCAATTTTTAATGCTGCTGCTGCTGCAAGTAAGGAGAACACTTCTACTGATAATCTATAGAGTCGCTGTCCAGCGCTGTCGAAGATACTTTAGATGTACGACGGCGCCAATAGTCGGAATAGCGTGTCTCATACTGTGCAGTTGTGCGCCACGGTGGCCATTTCAGCTATTCCTCGACGATATCCCATACCATAAGTGAGGCATCTGTGCCGCCTACAGTTATAAGCGTATGATCGCCGCATAGAAAACGTGCGCACGCCAGCATGCCCGAGTAAACTTTGTGTTCGTGAAATTCAGCGCGTGGTGTTATGCAAGGATATCTGCATAGAAAAATGTACTTGATTTAAGTAGAAATAACTAAAATATAAAAAAAAAATAATGGAAATTACCTAAACAAACGCAAATAGCCATCAGCATCGCCGGATACAAGCATATCCTGTGCTCCAGAACGACTGCAGGTTGCAACTATCGTGTTTGTATTACTGTAGTAGCGATTACTCCATTGTCCAGCAACCATAAAGCCAACTGTACAATTGCTCGTTAACCATTTGACGTCTTTCATTGCAATCGGACTGCGTTCCGGTGACAGTGACTTGGCATCCCAGAATAGCAAATCAAAATCAATTGTTACAGTTTGCACAAAATTGCCATCCATGCTCCAGTCGAGGTGTGTTAGCGGTTGTGAGCCGCGTATCTTGTTGACCTTCTTGTAAGAGAAACCATCACGCGAAACACGAAATAGATAAATGCTGCCATTCTGTGAACCCATGGCTATCATATCGCCCACTAAAAAAATATTAATTTTATAAATAATTTAAAGCTTTAATTCACTACTAAACACATACCCTGATTAAAAGATACACAGTTCAATGGTGAGCCACAAACACGCAACGTTAGCATAACTGAGCCATTCTCACAATTGATCACCAACAGATGCCCTTCAGTGCTGCCAGCAGCCAGGGCAGTGCCAAACGGATGAAATGCCAACGAAACGCATTCATAGCCCGTTTGTATGGTCCAAATAAGTTTATTCTTACGCCAGAGCGCAATGTGTTTATCATGTCCAGCCGTTGCATATAGCTCATCTTCCGGATGTGCTGCGAGACCCCATAACTGGCGTCCGTGTCCAAAAACAACTTGGGTAAAGCGACGCTGTAGTGAACCTTCCAGTATATTATTGCGCGTTGTGCCAACATAAATGTTGCCATCATTGCGTCCGGGACGCTGTGGATAGATGGTACGCACACCGCCGGCTGCCTCAGGAAGCTGTAATAAATATGAAATATCGTAATCTAATTTCTTTTTGTTTTTACAGTTTTGTTTAACGCACTTTTGTATCAGCAATCTTTTTGTAATTTTGCAACGAGTCCCATGCAGCAATTTTACGATCCTTCTCACCGCCCGAAAGTAGCGTGCCCTCGCCAAGCATAATCAGACAACCGATGCCTTTGTTGTGTGCCTCGAATTCAGTGCGTACAAAATAGGCGCCATCCGAGTCAACAGAATAAATTGTTATGAAGCCATCTGAATCGGCAGTGATGACATCACCATCCGGTTCAAACTGCACGCTGGTCACGTGCGAACGTGATGGTTGCTTAACTATATCAGTGCGCTCAAAAAAGCCATCTTTACGTCGATGCCAAAAGGCTAGATGGCCGCGTCCGTGCGTAATAATGAGATTATCATCAAGCGGATGAAAGGCGGCGCCTGAAAGCCCTTCTTGCAGTGTCTGCCATAGGGATGATGAAACAATACGAATAATAATACGTTTACAAAAGCATAATGCAGTGTTAAATATAAATCATACCGCAACTTTGCCAAGCAAATGTCCCCATTGCCACTGCCAAACAGAGAGTATACTTTCGCGTCCGCTATCCACGGCAAGTATGTAGCTGCCACCGTTCTATTTAAATTAAAATAAGTTTATTAATGCGACGCTATTTCGTTTTAGCTATGCTGGGCAACAAACCAATTGTGAGAATGCCACCGCTGTGACACCGCTATCAAGTTCGCCCATGCCAAAAACATAAAGTGTTTGCAGTGATTCTGTGCTCCAGATGCGTACATGTGCTTGCGATTTTCGATCACGTCCTGCCTTCTGACCTGATGCAACAAGCTCACGTGAGGGATGTACATCCATGCTAAAAGGTAAGTTTATTTATAAGAGATTAGCACAGTTCAAATGGCTGCCACGCACAGCTGTGCATATAAACTTTATAAAGCAGCTTATTACCACATAATATCCTCCGTATGTCCAATGTAATGACGCTGTGCATCCTCATCGCGATCCAGCAGCACTGCAACTGCGGCAACATAATAGAGTAGTTCACCGGAAGGCAACACCCAAAGATTACGTCTTGCATCTATGCCACGATAGCCGTGTCTAGTTTAACAGTAATGACATTTATGCAATTAAAATATCATTAAATTCACACACACAACACACACAGCTAGCTACTTACACCCACTGCAATTGCAGTTTTTTATCCGGTGGTGAATTATCCGCTGGCGCATGATGTACCGGCGGATAGAATGTGCGTCGCAAACCGCGTATAGTTACCTTAGTTGGTTCCTCTTTCATAATATCTAACATGGTATATTCGCCATTGGCGCGCAATATTTCGCTTTCCGGTGCATAGAGTATGCGAGGACGACTTTTGCTACGCGGTCGGGCACCACGCAGCGGCACCTTAGGCAAGTCCTCCGTTGGTAGTATAGGTGCGGCAGCTACAACGGACGGACGTGAACGTGAACGACGTATTGGTGAGCCGGCAATTAGTGCTGTGCCGGTAGCCAAATAAAATGTATCAACGTCAGCAAATTCATTGCGTAGCTGTGAAAAACTGCGTACCTGGATTCGTATATACACAAAAAACATTGTCAGTGATTAAGTTATTAGTTTTGTTTTCCTTTTTTTAATATGGATTAAGTGCATGCATAACGTATCACATGTATGTAGCTTACCTCCTGTCCAGTGCCGGTATACATTTTCTTGGCGCCATTAATTTTCAGCACTTGACCCAAATCTTCGAGTACTTCCTCAAATGGTTGTGAGGTGCGTAAGTTTAGTAAAACGCGACACTACAGACAGACAGACAGACAGAAAGTAGACGAGTTAGTGAGTGAGTAAGGTTATAATACATGTTTATTTCATATTTTCTTTCGTGCTTTTGTAAAGTATGTATATATTTTTGTAATTAGTATGGCCGCCATGTTGCCATATCCGCTTGTAACCAATTTGTAGAGAACACACAAACGCACACACACACGTAAACACGTGCACATGAATGTATAAAATAAATTATTACGCTTTATTACATTTATGTATGCGCTACTTCTGCCATTGTTCTATTGTTACTCTTCAAGTTCAGCGCTGCTCTATCGTTGACTTTTCATCACTTGACCTGCGTCGAAAATTTTCGCAAGCACGCAACTTCCTGCGACGACTTTGTCGTATCATGCAAGCGTGACTATGGCTTTAACCCGCATCGGTTGCCCACAAAAAAAAAAAAAAAATAGCTCGTTTCATTGTTTGTTTGCCTAAAAAGTATGCTGCAGCATATTTACTTTGTGCATGTATTGTATTTATTTTGAATGCTTGTAATTCATTTCTACCTTTTCTTTTATTTGTTTCATATTTTTTTGTTTATTACAATATTTTATTTAAGTGCTTCTAGGCCTACTTAAGCCTAGTTGCACTTGGCCTCGTATACTACAAGTGCAGAGTAGCTAGTTGCGCATCCTGCGTTCTCTTGTGTACTACAAAATGCTGCAATACTACCGCAACTAATGTTTATAATTATGTGCCAGGACAACATTGTCGTACTCGGTTTCTTATATTATTGTAGTAGTTGACATCATTATCATCATCATCATCATAATAATAAACATCATAATCATCACAGTCGTCTGCTATTGCTCTATGGTCTGTGACCCAGTTCAAGTTTTATTTTAGTACTTAATATTATTTCTGCTCTTCTTGCAGTTGTACTCAGTGTCGCTCAGCGTTGTCCTCGTCATTATTACTTTTCCTTGTTGTTTTCGTATTTGTCGTTTTTGTTGTTGTTGTTGTTGGTTTTACTCTTACGATTTGTTGCACTTGAGAAATTTCGCTCATAATTGGGTACCTCTACAGCTACAACTACAACTAGTTACGACTTTAAGCATTTTTTGTATGTCTGATTCTATGCTATGCCAAGCTATGCTATACCTACTTTTCGATTCATTCATGCTTGTTTCTTGCGTTAAGTTTTAATGACCTTCAGCTTAAGTATTTCATTCACGCGTGTCTCGTTCCTTTTACTTTTTTGTATAGAAAAATAAAGAAAGTATTTTTAGTTTTAGTTTTAAGCTTCAGTAATGTTGCTGCTGTGCATAAAATTAAAGTCTAACCAAAAACTAGTCAGATTTCTTTTTGTAAGTAAACTTTTTGGCGACATTTCGCCTGATTTTGCTCTGTGCTGGTGTGTTACTGATCCTGGTTCTGGATTCGCGCTTAGCTGTAAAAGTTTGCCGGATATTAATTCAGTGGTTATGGCTTAATTTATGTATTTAGTTTAAGTTGGCCAAAACTTTATGATAGCCTATTTTATTTATTTATTTTCTCTCTTTTTTGGGTGCTCATTGATTCTGTGTATGTGTTTTGAATGGAAGGCGTTGACAATTATGATTATTTTAAAATGTTCTTGATGTTGGTAGAAAGTTTTTTTTTTATTATTGTTGAATTAATGCAATCGTTTGGAAGTAGTAAGATAAGGCTTGGATTTTAATGATGCTTAAACAGCGACTTTAATATATGGCCATAACTGTTGGAGTAGACTTTTAGCAACACTCTTTCCCTCATTATCTAATATGGTTTCGTGCTATATCCTCTTAGGCGCATTTTATAACTTACAATAAAGCAATTTATTTAAATTTCTTGAATTTCTTTCAAAGCTACACACTATTGATTTTGCTAATATGTAATTGAAATGCCATATAAATAAAATAAAATATATATATTTTTTTCATTTTATTCTCGACAGGCCGCCTTAAATTATGCAATATAAAATAAAAATAAAATCGATTTGTTGTTGTCTGCCCATCCTTGGTAAATTGAAATCACTTTCACTTTCTCGTTAACCCATACATAAATAACGTTTATTTGCTGAAAATAGCTTGTCTGAAAATTGGCTTAAATTGAAATAACTCATCGATACTCATTTGTTGTTTGGTTAGGTTAGTGTGTGTGTGTGCGCCTAAAAGCAGGCTATACGAGAATAATAAAAAAAGAATTCGCAAAAAAAAAATAGCAGAATATCCAATATGTACCTCACAAAAGCAACTCTTCGGCTTTGTCGAACATTAATTTCAATCAAACTATAATTTACCAAAGTTTTGCATGGCAATCTTTCTACATTTTTATACAAGCTGACCCTTTTTTTTGTTGAGTTTTTCATTTTTTTTTTTGGTTTTTTTTTGTAAGCTGTTGAATTACTTTTCAAGCCGATGGCAATTTAACTTCATCAGCTGCAATCCAAGTACAGTCCACTGCATCATAAGCTTTCAACATGGTGTGTGTGCTCTTTAGCAAGTGGCAAAGTCGTTCTTTTTTTTGTATTGACGCAGTCATTTATTCTTTTTTTTTTTTTTTTGCTCCCCATGGCGTTTTATTTTCTTTGTGCTTTCTAGTTAGATTTTTACTATTTTATTCAATGCATCCCCTGTGTATATATTTAAAAATTTAAGAACTATGCGCCCAAAAGTATACTGCTGCATCAATATTTGTGCCATGTAACCATATTTTTGATTTTGTTTTTGCACTATAAAAATCGAAATTTTTTTTGTTTAGTGACGTTCATTTGGTTTAACTGTTTTCTATGTAACCAGTTTGCACGCTCGTTCGCTCTGTTGCTCGTTCATATCCAATTCATGCCACTATTTATCACGATTTATTTATTGTTTATCAAAGCAAACACCTGTGACGCTTCAATTGGCGATAGCAACGACGACAACACTGAGTAGTGGCGACGTAGTGCACCAATGATGCTCTGGGACTCCATACCGTCCCGTACGTACTGTTGTGCATAAATCGTAAACGTTACACATACACGTATATCTACTCCATAACATTTTGTTTCTCTACGCTGTCTGTTCTATTGCTGTCCCATGGCGTTAACTTTATAGTGTGAAATTGTGGCACAGACCAGGCACAGGCATTGTTGTCTATGGTCACGATTATTTCTTACTGCTGCTGCTGCCATTGCTGAGTTTTAGTCTATGAATCACGTTCGTTTATACGCGCTTCTGCTGCTGCTGCTTTGGTTTGGCTTGACTCGCTTCATTTATGGTTTTTTGTTTTACAAAAGTTTTTTTTTTTTTCTATGCAAAACGTTTTTCTATAGTTTTAAATTTTATTTATTTTAACTTGGCTATGCAAATTAATTGGTTTTATAATAATTTTTCATTTTTGTTTGCTCTTTTAGCAATTACAATTTTTTTTTTTCGTTCAAAAATATATTTAAATCCCTGAAGATATGCTTTTATGCTGGGATTTATTATAAGCAATTTTTTTTGTATTTGGCAAACATTGCACAGTGGTTAAAGTCAGTAGTTTGCAGTGTTTAAACGATACATATATAAGTTTGTCTGTCCGTCCGTCTGTCATTTTATCTGCGGTATTAGTCAACCGATATCATTAAAAATTTTGTCCAGAGCTTTCTTTCGTTATTTATTTCATTGCTATGCATACAAATTTTGCACACTGTGCATTGATCATTGTAATTGATTATTTCTAACAAAAATATTCATTAAATAAGACCGCAATCAATAAATTGCATTTGCACAACCAAAAAAAAAAAAAAAAAAGAAGAAGAAACATAATTGAAAAATATTTGCAATTATTTTGAAGCATTTAACATTCCATTAATTTAGTATAATTTAGATTTATTTTCGAATAGAATTTCTATGATTTATATAAAACATTTGCCGGCCTCTATTTTGATATATTGTTTAATTTAATAAAGTGCAAAATTTTAAGTGACAGCAACACAAAAATATTTACATAAATATAGTATGTAAACATTGCATTAAGAGGGAGGTTTGAAAAGTATTAAACGGAAGTTAAATATCTTTATTACGTTTTTTCTTTCAACAAACAACAAAGCTTTTCTAACAACACTCTCTCATAATATGCAATTATAAACATTCTGTTCGAGGTCAAATGCGTAAATTATGCATGAATTGCACTTATTAGAACCATTTGTTAGTGTTTGTGCATACGAGTATTAGAATATGTAAATATGTTTATATATTTGTCTATATATACCTTTCGATATACGTAAATATTCGTATATTTTGAAGATGTACACAAACAAATACGGAAATGCTTGTTCTCATATAGTTAAGATGCTTTGATGTCTTGTCTCGTTTGGTATGCAATGTGTAAACAAATGCAATTATGTGCGCAAATAATTATATTTGCAACTACTATGACAATGACATCAACAGCAACAATCACGTGACCTCAAACAAATAGCGTTTATTAAGCCAATTACTTTGGATTTGCAACAAACAGGTAGACGTGCAGACAGACAGACAGATGGACAGACGGACAGACGAGCGGAAGTGCAAAATACAAAGTTGCATATGGACAGACAGACAGAAAGGTGAATAAAGTCACAATACGGCAGTCAAAAACATTTCATTCTCAACCACAAACGAAAATGCAAATGCATTAAATTCTCAACACCCCCTGAAAGTATGCAACACATACAATTACAATATTTTTATATATTATAATAAAACTAAAAGGAAGCGAGGTTATACAAACTGTCTGTAGAGACAAAAAGACAAACAGACGGACAGACAGACAGACTGTATATTTGCTGTCGTCAAACCGTATACCACAGTCTCATGGCATTTTTTGGTTGCATCTTGGTGACGTCAAAAACATATATGAAATATTTTGAAAATACTTTTTACCGATTTCTTTACAGGATAATGTAAAAGAATTTCAATAAAATACAAACATGAAAGACACATATACACACACACACCACTCACACACATGTTTGCATAAATTTTTGTTGAAACAAAAGCACGTTAAAAATGATTGCAAAGAAGAAAAAAATAAAAATAAATGAAAAAGTAAAAAAAAAATGAATAATAAAACGTTGAGTAGCAAAAGTGTTGAAGTCGAAATGTTGCAAAAATCGAAAACCACTAGGTTAACACCTCAGAGAATTGGAATAGTAGTGCATGCAGTTGAAGAACTTTTTAAAACCTTTAGTTTTTAGTGAACTTCTAGATGTGCTAGACAATTTATTTATTACAGAAGTTTATAAGCTTTTTTTCCTGATTTATAATTTAAATTTTTCATGGACAATTGCAGCGCTTCTTTCCTGTTTTCATATATAAATTTGATTTATTCAATAGCTTTTCTGATGCTTAGATTAATAATTAACAGTAAACTTCTTTCAAAAAGTCAATATTCACACTTCTTAGAACTTTTGAATGTGCATCATAATAATTAGGTCAATAGCTACCTAAGCTGCTTCTTCTTCTTCGTGGCTACTTAAACTATAAAAATTTCAGTAAAAATTGTTTTGCGTCTGCAAAAAAATTTCTTTATACGTTTAAAGCGAAATAAAGCTTTACATACGTCAGAACGATTTCAATGTTCGATAAATGCAAAGAGGAACGCAGCAATGAATGGAAATGAAAGGAAAACAAATATAAAAGAAATTGAAACGAATACAAAAAGCATTTTTCAAGTTGAAATGAAACGTAAATGAAAGTCGACACGTTGTGCAGTACAATTGCCAAAAATTATTCAACGTTGGCGGTTTACGACACAAAAAATCAAATAGGCCAACGGAAATAAAAAAGAAAAAAAACGAATAGAAAAAAAATCGCTGACGCCATATTGAACGCCATCATTTTTAGTTGCGTTTGTACTGGCGGGGTACGTACGTTTGCTTATTGACTCATTTATTTTATTTATTGTTGAAATTTGATTTAAAATTCTTGAAGACAAATCAAATTTGATGTTAGTTAAAGAGCCAAAGTTAAGCAGCGGAAATGTTTACACCAACGCAAGATACAAGCTACAAGATACATTGAATATGCAGATACATTTTAAACAGCAGCATACAACATTGCGTATAAGTGACTAATGTAATCAGATTTGTTTTTGTCGTTGTTGTTTTTTGGTTATACATTATACGCTGCGCTGCACAACTTGTAATGCAAAATAGTATAATAGCGTATATAGCAAACGATTTGTACACGCGACATGTCCTTGGCCTTGGTCAGTTTACAACAAATACAAACATGCAAACATACACACATATAGAACATAAAAAGGAATAGCAAAGCAGCAAGTTGCATCAATATACTCTTCTCGTACTAGTTTTAGTGTATACATATGTATGTGTGTGTGTGTGTTATACGTTTCGGACATTTTATTGCAGTTCTAGTGTGTTTTCTTTGTTTTTTTTTTTGTGTTTTTGTTGTTAGTCATGTGCTTGGTTTAATTTGCATTTTAAACTCCATTATGTATGGCTTTTATACGAAGAGTTGACTTCGTTATAGAACGTTTTTTTTTTTTTGTTGTTTTTTTTGCTGCTTTAGAGTATCTTCACGTGTGTCTGTAGTTGTTTTAACTTTATTTGCTTATTGGTCTGTGTTTAAATTGCTAAAGCAAATCATTTTAATTAGCTTCAAATTGAATGCAGCATTTTAAATAGTTCTTTTTCTTTTATTTTTTTTTTTTTTTTTTTGGCAATCGATCGTTAACCTAGTGTAATTAACTCAGATAAAAAAACAATCAGAATGTTTTTGTACAAATTTTTAGATAGATATTTTTTTTCGTTATGCGCCTACGTTTTGTTCTACATTACTCATGTTTGTGAGTGTTGACTCTTTTTATAATTTTTTTTCTATAATATTTATTATTTTTATTTTCGCTGCTGCACTTTAAAAACAATTTAAAAAATAACACAAAAAAATGAACTATTGCATTTTATTAAAAATCAAAGCAAACTGAATAATCTCAGCAAACTATAAATTCAATAAATTAAATGAGAAAAATTGCATCTGAACCGTATTGAGTTAAACCAATATATAAAATATGTTATAAAGCACCTACACGAGACAAAAAAAAAAATTAAATAAATAAATTGAATTTATAACAAAAAAAAAAATATATTTATACAAATACAAATTTATATGTACATATGGATTGTAGTTTCCTTGTGCAAAATAGTGCTGTTCTATATACTATATATATATTCATTTCTATGTGTATGTGGGTCCATGTGTATGTGGGTGTGTGTGTGTGTGAGTGTATTTATGCATACTTCTATAGGAAAATAAATAAATAAACCGATTGTAAGAGCAAAAACAAACAGACGGTGCACTTGCCACTGTTTATTGAAGCCTTTGACCATTTAGTTTGGCTACAATTGAGAAAATAAAATGTATGAGCGCAAAAAAACCAAAACAACGAAGCTTTTGTACGCTGCATAAATATACATATGTATTTACAAAAAAAAAAAAAAAAAAAATTGCTTCCATGACATGTTTTGCACGCTTTTTTTTTTTGCAGTTCTCTTTTCGAGTCATCAAAAAATTGTATTAAATTAGGCTTATCCACACATCTCCTACACTTTAATCTACTAAAAAATTAAACAAGAATTAACAATTAAAATTTAAAAGCATTTATAGTACACAATTAGTTTTAACATATTAAAAATTTTATTTTTACTTTATTACTTTTTGATTATTCGTTGATGTTCTTAGTTCTTACACAAGCAATTTATAAAATGTATTAAGCCCATTTTATTTGTCAATGCAAAGCGTACAAATAGTATTGCATATTTTGCAGTGCAATTCATAAATAAATCAATACAACTAGGCACTATGACGCTTAAAGCCTGTTATTGTCCTGCCTTCGACGTCATGTGGCTGGCTGTCAGTTAAATTGGCATTTGAGAATGGGTGTGGTTGAGTAGGTTAACCAAATATTTAAAATAATAAAAAAAAGATTGTGTAAATAAATTTTTGTCAATTTACTTTTCGGCTTTAAAACGGCATTAACACAAGCAGGGGTGTACATTGAACCAAAAAAAAAAAAAAATACCAGTATTTTTTTGTTATTTTATTTTCAACAAAGTTAAAGCAATAAATTTTTAAATATTTATATTAAATATAAATATGTATTTCATTTTTCCAAAATTTAATTTTTTTCATTCATTTTATTTGTTGCGGCCGCTTTTTCTCGCTGGTTGTGTGTGTGTGTGTGTGTACAAAAGCGTAAATAAATATTTCAACTGTTTAAGCCATAACAAGTGACAGTTTATTTAGACTTAACTGACTTGCGCTGTCATGAAACGATTTTATATTTGAATATTTCACAAATATTCGTACATTGGCCAATGGCAATGAAAAAAAAAAAAAAAACTGCGTAAAATAAATAAAACTCATATTGCATGCCTGAAAGCATGCAATAAAATTTATATTGAAAATATTTCAGTTGAATTCAAATGCATTTTAATTGTAAAGTGAAGCAAAGCAATAAAAAATAAAAAAAATTCAAAAAATATTTTATAAAAATAAAAAGTGTAAATCTGCATACAAAATTTTAAAGTGCCGCAAAAATGCCATACTTAAACGCCACTTGTAGGCGTATAATGGCTTTGACGGCAATTGAGCAACAAACGAAAAAAGCAACGAAAAATTGTTTTTTTTTTGTTATAAAAGTTCAAGTGCAGCTTCACTTTGACATTCAAAGATAAATACCTACAATATAGAATACAGTAATACTGTAGCACTAAACACTTAACGCCTTCAAAAAAAAAAAAAATAATAAATAAATAAAAAGAATAACAGCCTATAATCCAGTGTGCAATTAACCTTTGCCTACTTTTTGGCGCGCCAACATGGCAATAAACAAAATACCGGCAACACACACGCCAAATATTGCATTATATGCAATCATAAAAAATCAATTGACTACAATTTATGTAAACTAAAGAACGCTAGTAACAGTAAACTGGCTGACTGGCTGACTGTCTGACATGAAACTAGTGCGACTATAAACTTGTGTGTTTGTAAAAAAAAATATATACTGTAAAATACGATAGTAAAGTAAACACGTTCGAGAAATGAAGCCACGGTCAATTTGGTAATTTCCTCTTAACATACAAAAAAAAAGTAAAAACATCAAAAATAATAACGATATGACTTTGAGTCATACAAGCGAGGTTTGCTCAATAAAAGTTTTGTATAGATTTTTTGTGTTTTTTTTATTTAAATCCAAGCCTTAAATATTTTTTAATAAACCATCTAAAATTCTCACAGCGTCAATCGTTTTACACAGTGGGATTAACTTTAGTTACATATAAACAGTGCAGAGGTGTGAACGGATGCTACACCTTTCATTCAAAAAAACACACCAAGTTTTTTACACACACACACACACATATATACGAATACGTTTTTATACAATTTCTCTCGTGTATGCACGTACAAGGACTGCTGTCCCAGAGCGACGTTGCTACGGTTTCTTCCGCTCCTGCTGTTGCTCTGTTACCGTTTATGCCTTTGGCATAAATTTTCAAACACTTTGTGTGTAATTTTTTGATTATTACAAAAATGTTTTTCTTATTGGCTTGAAAAGAAAAAAATAAATAAAAGACAGCAGTAAATGTAGGCGCATTAGGCTTATGCAGTAGTAAAAATTCGTTATATGGTAATTTTACTAAGTGCAATGTCAGTATTGCTCGTATGCAGCATTTTTAAACTTCATTTTATGAATCAAAATTTTGCGGAGGCGGCTTTTATTCGCTAAAAAAAATATGGTTTTGCCAAAATTGTGGGAGCAGCTTTAAGGTGTGTTTAAATTCAAATTATTATGAATTACAATTTATAAGATTTATTAAAAAAAAAAAAAAAGAAAATAAAAGGTTCAAGGTTTGATTTGCTTTTAAATTTGATTTTATAAAGCTGCAATTATGGCCTACACTCATGTAAATTCCATTGATGAAAGCAGTTGTCGTTAAAAATATTAAAAACCTTTATCAAAGTTAAAATTTTCAATTGGAACCTAAAGCTGAAGTTGCTACTCTTCACATAAATTAATAACAATTTCAGACCAATAGCAAAACCATATTTACAACTACTTAATTATTTTCCATTTAAAACGTTTCAATTGCAATTTACACATTACGCCTAAATGAACGCAGTTGCCTTGTACCATGTATATACTATATTGTAGTATACTAAGTATAACAACATCAACAAAGTTTAGTTTCAATGCTGTAAATGCATCAACCTAATTAAAAAGTCAAACAACATATATTAGCTACACAAACATAAGTATTTGCAAAAATTTTATAGCTCAATGAACGTTTTAATCATTGCAATTAAGGCAATGCTAACCGGGGAGCATATAGCAGCATACTAGCATGTATCGAATTGAAATGTTGCATTACAACATACAACACACACACACATAGACAGATAGACACACACACATAAGTGCCGCTTAGATATGATCCGATGTGATTATAGAGACCGCGCGCGCGCGTTTTACGTTCGGAAAATATTATTTTTGCAAATTTTCATAGGACTAGCAGACAAACAACAACAACAACAACAGCAAGTACAACAGGAACAGCCTCCATCAACAGATATGTATGTGTACGTACTATCTTCTTTATACGTTGATGTTGTAAATACATACTACATACATTGCCCGCCATATACGAGTATTCACTCACCTGCACCGAATGATCCAAATTATTGATGATACGTATAACACGACCGGCGCTGCGTTTTATCGATCCTGATGTGGTTGATAATGTGCCCAAATCGGCTTCCATTATTGAAGGCTTTCGACTGGCAGGCTTTGAGCCCCAGCCTTGATTGCCGGGTGATGCATACCACATACCGTTCTTTTTACCGTAACTGGCAGGCTGCAAATATACAAACATATACAAATATATAGTATAGGGAGAATGCATAAAAATAGTAGTAGATGTGAGTAAAGGCTTCAATAATAGCCGAAAACAATAAATGCGTAAAATGAAAGGGGAAGTTTTAAAAGTTTTGGAGCACTAAAATGATTTAAAATTTATTTTAACAAGCAGTAACTTATTAAAATAATAACAGTTACTTTTGGTCAAAATAACAGTTAAATTTGGTCAAAGTAACAATAATTTTATTTGACATAGTAACAGCTACATTATTATTTTATAAAAGAACAGTTACTTTTTTTCAAAGTAACAATGATTTAATTTAGATAACAGTTACTTTCAAAAACCAAACATAGTTTAATTCAAAACAATTGTTTGGTAAACCCATACACAATAACGAATTCTACACAAATTAGTACTCAACAAAAAATTCATTGGCATTGGCAGTACTCACTATAAAACGTATGTATGTATGTATCTGATGGATGTGTGTGTGTGTTTGTGTTTTTTTTGTTGTATTTGGTCATTTGTTTTCATGAAAGTATTAGTAGGCATTTGTATCTGTGTCTCTCACAGTGCGTGTGTCTTTTTATTATTCGCGTGAGTGCGCGTGTTTGTGTATTCGTGAAAATTTTCGCGCAAATCTGGAATTAATTAAATTGTTTTGCTGCACGCACCGAGATATGCATGTTTTTAGGCATCATAATAGTCAGCTATACAAATACATCTACATACATACATATACCACGTATATTCATTCATTCATTCATTCATTCATCTATTCAAACAATTCGAAAGCAATCAACGCACATAGACAAACATTCATTTGTAGCTGTTGAATTTTTTTTTTTTTTTGTTTTTTTTTTTTTGTTGAATTTCATTTTCATTTATTTACGTATTTGCGTTTTTGGTTTCACTCGAAAAGTTTTGTGTTAATAGCAAATTTTTAACATTCATTTTGGTTACTTTAATAAACTTCATTAGTTTAACGTTTAATTTGCTTTTTATACCAAAATAATCTTAAGTGGTTTTTCTATTACGTGAAAAGGAATTTAAGTTAATTTTTTTGGTTAGACTTGCGTCTATAATTCGAATACATATTTTATTTTGATTGATTTGTAGCTAAAATATCTTTCTTTTTATTTTTTTTTAAGCTTTTCAAAAGGCCTTTTCAATTTGTATTAAATTTATAAAATATTAAGTATACGCACGATATGTGTGCTGCACATAATACATTTGCTCTAAAATTGTTTAGTTTGTTATGCTTTGGAAAGCACACACACACACACACATACACACACATAATAAATATGAATGATATACACACATATAGTATATTGTTCACGTCAATCAATTTAAATTGCATTAAACATTAAACAAAGTAACCAACCGCAATATATATTTGAGGTTATACATACATACATAATATTTTATGTTTATAAGTCAATTTTCTTTATTAATAGAATTCTATTGAAATTTATGCATTTGTCTATTGAAATTCAATCAATTGCAATCAATTTAATATACCAAAATTTCGAGTTAATAATATGATTATTTATATTAAATTTTTTTTTAAAAATTAAATCTATAATTCTGAATAAATTTTCAAAGAAAAAATTAAATTAGTTTTAAAAAGAGTAAAAATGTAATAATATTTAAAGCCAAAACCGAAAGAAATTTAAATAATTTTCAATTTAATTTTTTTTGCTAACCAAAAAAATACTATTGTAAATTATATATTTTTGTTATTAACTGTTCAAAAAATTGTATAACATTATTGCCAATTCAACTATTTACAAACTTACATAATAATTAAACAAAAAAAAAAAAAACAAATATTTATTTTGATTGACATTAAGGAAATTATATGAAATCAAATCAACAGTCAATCCTATAAAAAAAAAAATATTTTCAATTCCAATGCCTTCAACAAAAATTGCAAATGTTTAATGAAAATGCGAAAAAATGCAATTTAGTTCAATATGAATGTAAACTAGTTATTTAAAAAAAAAAAAAAAAAAAAAAAAACAAAATGTTTAAATAAATGGGTTTAATAATGAAAAAAATAGTCAAAAGCCAGTACGAATATTTTTTTTAGAATAAAATTGGCACATTTGAAAATAAAAATAAAAAAAATTGAGCAATTTTTTAATTAAAATTACAGTTTTCAATCTATAATACGAATTCAATTTAAAATAGTGAAAAAATGCTTGAAATGAACTAATATTCTATCTCATTCACGTTAACAGTGTGCTGTCTCCTTTGCTCGCTTATATTATTTACTTTAAACTTATCGCTGTGTTTTTGTTGTAGTTGTTTGCACTATTTTGAAAATGTATTCACAAAAATCTGCAACCAAGACCACATGTCGCATTAAAGTATTTCGTTTTCAATAGTTCAATACACACATACGTATACACCAATGTATGCAATTGTCATGCATGTTAATTCCAATAATAAAATTAAACCAAAGTTATGCAGTAAATGTCATACATACAAATAATATATATATAAAAAATATATATATAAAATAATAATAATAATAAACTAAAAAAATTCTACGAATCAAACTTACTAACACTAAATGTATTTATAAAAAAAATCCATTATGAGTTGAAAATGCTGCGTAAGCTAAACATTATAAAATATTTAATAATAACATTTTTTTTTTCCTGTAACAAAACTTTCTAAAAACTTTAATTCTGTACAATATTTTTAGAGCGAGGTTTCATTTGTTAAGTTTTATGTGTAGCGTAACATGTTTTAAAATATCTTTTAATACTATTTTTAAATGATAATCTTTTTATTTTCACTCGCCGTTTTTTAAACTTGATTTTCAATATCTTACTCGCAACATTGCAAGCTTATTTCGTCTTACTCGCTGCTTTCAGTTCATTTTATTCTACTCGTACGTTTTAAATCTCGCAAATTTCATCTAAGTCGTTACTTTTCATTTTATGTTTCTAACCTTATTGCTTACTACTCGCCAGTTTCATATAACTCGTTGCTCCCATTTAACTTTAACAGACTCGATATTCTAGGAACTTGCTACTCGTTACTTTAAACTTTAACTCTTTACTTTCATATATACCTTTAAGCTGCAATTTGTCAACCCTCGCACTCGCTTGCTCTGTGTGTGTGTGTGTAGTGTGAAAACTATGAAAATTAAAAGAAATTAAAACAATAAATTTTAAGCAATTCACATCAAATATGCAATGCAAGTGAAAACGAGCGAGCTTTTTGAATTTTATATGCTACAATTGAATTGAGTAGAAAGTATATATTTGGAATGAAGCCAGTATTTGGTATGGGAATTGAATTAAGTCGTTGTGGATCAAGTGAGTGAGAAGAGCGGATTTTTTAAAAAATTCATATGTTTTATTATGTTTTCACAGAATTTATAATTGATTTCATGCTAGTGTTCGACAGACAAACAGACGGACAGACGGACAGACAGATAGAAAAACAGACTGGTAGATGAATATTCCCGTAGAGCTGCTGACAGCGCTCTGCGCCTATTGAATGAATACGAGCAGACCGAAAGAGAAAGGTGGTGTTACACACACATACAGAGTAACTCTCTAGGCATAGTAGTAGATTGTTACATATGCCGCCTCAAAAATTTATACAAAAAAACATAAGAAACAAAAAAAAAAAAATGAAAAACGAAATTTATACACTCACATATTTTTGCATTTTGTTGAATTTCAATTAAAAACCTTGATTGTAACCTTGTACACATGCTGTGCTCTGTTTCCTTATATGTATATGTATATATATGTATTTAGTTATATATATGTATGTATTTCAAAGTGGGCGTTAGGTGTCCAACTATATACACGGCAGCACCTCTCCAACTCAGTATGTATTTGGATCAGGTCAGGTGCTTTGACTCACAATCGGCAGCAGCAGCAGCAGCAGTAACTGCTCCGATAACAAATAAAAACTCGCAGAAACTCATCGAAAACTCGAACTCAACTCCTCATATATACACACAATAAAAGAAATCATCGAGTTGTTGAAGAATTGTGTAAAACCTATTTGCATTTCCTTTTTTAAAGCTTAACATTCGCTTCCATTTTATATTTTGTTTGTTTTTTGATTATTTTTGCGTAACTATTTTTCAACTGAAATAATATTCGATTAAAATTTTCACAAACGTTTTCAATAAAGTATACTATATACTACGATATATACTATAAATCGTTAAAGCAGATTTATTGAAAACAAGCCAGCAAGCAGCGTTAAGTCTGCATTCAATAGCAACGAATTTGTGGCGTATTTGCAAATTGAAAGCAATCATTTATCAAATAAATGTAAATTGATTTATAAATACGTACAAGCAGAAATGAAAGTTAATTGAAAATTGATAAACTCACTCTTATTAAGTTTAGATATGGTTGCAAAAGGCAGCAGCTACTTAACAAAAAATAATAACAAATAATATTTGATTATTGAAGTACTTATATATTTTTTAAAATGTTTCTAACAAGAATAATTCCATTTTCCAAAATATGTAGGTGCTAGTATGAAAACATACTAAAAATACCATTTTTTAAATTAGAAAATCAACTTCATGAATGCACCGAATGTGCCTAATGCATTGTTTTCGTGGCATTGTTGCCGTTCAAATGAAACCGGTTTGAGACTCATCGTTTGTATGGTTTCAACATCCATAGCGGACATAGAAACATTTTTACTATTTTTTTTTAAATGATCTAAACGATTTTTTGAAAGCATAGCCATTTTTCATACAATGGAGTTTTCACTGTACAACTCATTAAGAGTGTTTCAGTGTATCTTTTAGTCAAAACATAAAACATTGCAATGATTTTTTTTTCCGACGCGCAGCAACATAATACGAATTATCTAATTAAATATTACTAAATTATATTAATAGATCATTAATTTGAATTAATTAAATTTTTATTACGCATAAAAATATGAGCTGCCTTTTGCTTAAAATGAATAATTAATATTTAAAGTGTATAATTAATTGGCACATACATTTTTAAGTGCGTATAAAAATTCAATTAAAATAAAGTAAACAAAAAATATTAAAAGAAAATTAATAGAATAAAAATATCTTTTACTAAACACTTGAATAATAAAATAAATGAATTTGTTTTGAGGCTTAAGTTGCTATATGAAGTTAATGGCATTAAAAGGCAAGTGCGTATATAATAAAATTGCGCATACGCCACGTCAAACGGACAGCAGCAACCAGCGGCTACAGACAGTACACACACTATACACACACACACGCTGCCACACACGCGAATACCATTAAAAAACACTTAGAAAAACAACAAAAGTCATTTAAAGTTTTTAACAACTTTTTTTTTTTTTTTTTTGTTTGCTGTGCGAAAACGCGCGCGGTTTTCATTTTTCGTATTTTTTTTTTTTTTTTTTTTACATCAACGCCAACGCCATTTTGTAAAAAATAAACTGTGTAAGTTAAGCATGGGGAATAGTGTATGTGTGTGTGTGTATTGTTATAAGATGTGTGTGTGTGTTATATGTACATGTGTGTGTGTTAAAAGTTGAAATAGTTTTCGTGGTATGTCCACAAACGTCACCTCCCGCTGTGGTTTATATTGTTTACACTGACCCAAGACTTGGTGGGCGATGAAAGCATCACAAACGGTGAACTTTCCTCGCTATCCTCGTCGATGTACATTTAAATGGATGCTGTTTTTTCTTTCTTCTTCTTATTTTCTGTATTCTGCTGCAGTTCAGTTCAGTTCTGTTTTAGCTTTTGCGCTTCTGCTACTTATATGTATAACGTTGATGATGAAGAAGAAAAAGAAGTAGCAGTAGTAGTCAGCGTTAGCGTCGTCGTCGTTGTTGCCTTCGTCTGGCACTTGAGTTTTTTAAGTCCAATTCTCTTATTTTATTTATATTGTATGCATTGCGCAGTTTTTAAAAAAAAATTAAGTTAATAAAAAATAAATGTAATTTTTTTCTGCGCTTACTCTTACACTTATTTAATTTAATTCTTTTTTATTCTTTTATTATTTTTTTTAATTTTTTAACTACTTTTTCTCAAAGTAAGTTAATTGAAACCATTTAAATTTAATTGCACTTTAAATGAGTTAATTTTTTTTTGTAGTTTTATTCGCGTAACTTTGTTTGCGATTTTTTTTTTTATATATATTTGGTTTGCTGTGCTAAGTGAATTGTATAGACGAAAAACTACGCTCAAAGGATTTCCACGACTGCATGCTTTCTAAAAGAGAAGAAAAAAAAATGGTGCAGTCAAGTGAGGAACTATGTGGAATATAGTTAATGGCACCACTTATGCAATGCAGCATTAGGTACACACAGATTTTATTTGACAGAATTTTTAAGGGACAAGTTTATTATTATTTTTTTTTTAATCTTACTAAGCCTTTGATTAAAAGGCTTAAATTTTTCTTAAAATACACGAAATTGTGTGCATTGTTGACCTGAATCGAGCTAGGCTTTTGTGAGTGTGGCTCAGTTTTCTCAAAGCTATCAAACCACTTCAAACATGTTTTTCTTAGAAACATAAAATGTATAAGCACATTCGATGCCGGTTTAACTATTTTTACTCTTACTATTTTCCAAGAAACTTTATTTTATATCAAACAATTTAATTATATTGCTTCATATAAAAAAACATTGATTGCTCTTTGCACATTAATTGTTTTCAATTAAAGTTTTCTTTCATAAAAAAATTTTTTTCCTTTTTAAAATTTTTATGTTTGCCAGCAAACTTTTATTTTTAATAATTTTTTTTTCTATTTAAGTTTCGTTTTGCTTTGTGCCATACACTGCGTATACACAATTATTTATTTTATTATACATATTCCATTAAAAAAATTGGCGCACTCGCTAACGTTCGCGCAACGACTGCCATAATATTTGTAATATTCAAAAATCTTAAGTGCCACATGTTGTCGACAACGAAAACAACAACAACGACGACGACGGCGGCGTCCAGTCAGTCAGTCTGTAAGTCAGTCAGTCATGCTTACAATTTGTTTTTAGTTTTATTTTACACGCTATTCGATTCCAGTCGCCTCAAATCGAAAACTTAACAAACTAAACTATAAAACAACACATCCTTAGCGAAATGCACTAATACAAGCGCGAAACCTGTTTCACTTTCACTTTTTTTTTTTTGTAGGTTCACTTTTTCCGCGCGCCGCGAAATTGTAAATCAACATCGAAACTTGGAATGAGTTGTAACTCTTGAAAGGTGTTTCAGTAGCAGCAGGCAGTAAGTCTGTTTGGCTTATAGCTACATATACATATATGTGTATGTATGTATGTGTGTTAAAGTGGCCAGTTCTTTTGATTTGAGTTTTTTTTTATTTTCTAGTCGCACAAAGTAGAGTGGCGGTTAGACTTGGCTTTTAGTTAGCAGCGGGTTACCATTAGCTTTGATTGGAAGTGTGTGTGTGCATGTGAATGTATTTCAAGTATGTGCACTTTTGTTTATTTGTATTGGTAAGTGTTTGTTAGTGCTGCTAACGCCCGTCAAGTGGCGCTTTTGCGTACATTTTTTGCAATGGTTTTTTCCTTATATTTTTTTTTTTTTTTTGGTAGGACTTGAGAATATATTTTTTTTTGAGTTTCACTACTTTGTGTTGTTGTATATGTAATTTCAATTTGTAGCAAAATGTATGTGTGGTGTTGCCGCTTGAGCACACCGTTGCACAGTGGCGCAAATTATTGAAATAATTTAAAATATTACAAAGAAGTAAAAAAAAAACAAATGCTGTGAATTTCCTGACTTCTGGCTCTACTGATCATTCTATTATTTTAGTTATTTATTTACTAATTTCAATTTAAAAGAAATTTTATAACAGTGTTTTTTTTTAGTATTTTTTTTTAAATTTATTTTTTTCTTTCGTTTCAAACCACTGTGCCATGCGAAATAAAAGTTGCCACACTCAAAGCAAAGTACGATGTCGACGTTAACGTACATTGACTCATATAAGAAGAAAGTATGTAAATGTAGAAAGAAACTAGGACGATTTGGTTTTTCCCACAAGTTTTACGCTAAACACACACACACACAGATGAAAAAATGAGTTTTTATGTAGCATACATACAGGCGCATAGTGAATAAAGATGGCGGTTTTGCCTACTTAGACTTTTTGATTTGTTATTCTTATGACTGCGTTTATAAGTCTAACACTGCAAAGGAGGTATTTTCTTTTTTTTTTTTTTTTTTTTGTTTTTCGTAGAGTTCGAGTCGAATGGTACTGCTTGCTGCTCATATTGGCTTATTCACTTTTTGAAGTGGCTTATATGGATATTTATTACCCTTTGTATATGAATGGTCTACGTTTGTATGTCGTCGTCGTCGTTATAGTTGTTAGGTAGGCAGTAACATACTCGTACATATTTGTATTTCATATACTCCTTCACTTGTTCATAGTATTTGCGTTTGATATCATTGCCTTTTGGCCATACTTCAACGTCAATTTTGCGTATGTATCTATGAGAGTTTAGTATAGTGCAATTGTGTGTAAATTTATACGACTAGTTTATTTCATATTTGCTGGCCATATTGTGTTTGATTTTTTGATTTTTTTTTTTGTTGGTTTACGTTTGTGTTGCAGTACGCTTTCTTAAGCGTTAAGCTGAGCGTTTGGTTTCATATTTGAATTGTGTTTTGTTATATGCACTACCAATGTATTTTTTTTTCATTTTTGTATTTATGTTAGTACAAGTATAGAAGTTTTTGTATGTATTTTGTATTGGTTTCACTTTTGTAGGAAAGAAAAAGTGGTTTTCTCTGTGCACATTTTGATTTGATTTCTAGCTTCAGTCTAAATTTTCTTTTGCTGCACACAAATTTTCATTCATTTTTACATTTGTTTTTTTTTTTTTTTTTTTTTTTGCTTTTGGTATTTCGTTTATTGCATTGTGTTGCATTTTGTTTGGTTTATTTTACGTCTTTGCTGTATGAATTATGAAAATAATTAGCATACAAAGAAGTTTTTGTTACATTTATGGTTTTTTTTTTTTCGTTTTTAAGAAGAAGATTTGATGAAATGCTTTTGTGGACTTTAGGATTTTAAAATTGATAAATGTATTTGCTTTGAGAATGTTGGAAAATATTTTTTTAAAGAAGATTTTGTATTTAAAATACATTTTTTCTTGTTTGTAAAGCTTATCATAAAAACAGTTTAATCTACAAAACAAGAATAATAGTTGTATAACATTCATTGAAATATTTTGCTTAAATAAAAATAATAGATGTATGGATGCAAATGTATACCAAGTTGCAGTATTCTTTTAGTCAAAGTTTTATTTTTGAAGAACTAACTTGAGCAAAATATTTTATTCCGATTTTTTTATCTAAGTAAACACCTTACTCACTTCGAGATGCAATATAAGTTTATGTTTATTTAAAAATATAGAAATATGTTACTGAATGTGGAAAAAAATAACTAGTTAACATGACTACTAAATACCCTATACACATGCTGTATCAACTATAAATTTTTATTGTACCCGAAAAGTTTGTATAAAGAACTCAATTTTGGTGTTTACAATTTATTTTTATTCGCCGAAATTCGTTTTCATATGCCGGAGGGACAAGACGTTTGCATATATGAACGGACAGACAGACAGATTTGTCTATATCGCTTAAATTTTCGATACTTTATGAATGCACCCATATCTTCTACTGTCTGTTACATACATTTTCAAAAACCTAATATACCCTTTACGCCTACGGATACAGTGTATAAAAAATAAAGAAAATAAAAACCTCTCTCAACCACAATCTTATTTTGCCACAAATTGATGTTTAAAAGTAATTCATAAATACATTTGTTATATGACTACGAAAATCTTCAAAATCTTTTCTCAATATAAACTTAACATGTTTCTTCGAATACGTTTGACTTTTGATAACATTGTAACATGACAATCAACTTACCTAATCTATTATGACAAGCACAGATATAAAGGCGTTATGCTATGCCCATATACATTTGTATTTGTATTTGAGGATAGAAACGTCAAAAGTTCAGCCAGTTGTGTTAACCTTTTTCAATCAGTTTTTGTTTAACAAAACTTACTTACATATACATATGTATTTATATGTATTTATATATGTAAACATTTTAACTTGTAAATTTTCATAAAAGCCAGCAGACTTAGATTGTAAATACATAAACACAAACGAATATTTGGTATTTTACACAGCAACACACACAGATACACACACAAACACGCACGTACAGATACTTTTTTATTTATATTTATTTTATAATATGAAAGTCTGTCACTGTGTCGATACACTTGATGAGCATTTTGTGTATTTGTAAAACAATAATAAGTAAAACACAACAAAAGGTGCTTTGTACTAAACGAGTATGTATGTATGTATTGAATGTATATGAAGCGCAAGATACACGCTCTATTTGAGTTTATGGAATTTCAAATATTTTCATAAAAGAGACACAATCGACCAAAATAATTCACATTGTCAAGTTATCCCATGCGACTAGAGAGTTGGTCGGCATCAAAGCTGTGTGCAGAACTAAATGCCATTGTATCTAGTACAGCATAGAGATACTTTTTTCTTTATTTTTTACTTTTATTATTTTTGGTCGTTTAGTTTGTGATAAAACTTGTTAAAAAATTTTACAATATTTTTTTTTTTTTTTTTTTTGATTTTCAATTTTTAGATTTTTAAAATTTTGTTTTTTATTTTCTTCTAAAGTTCGAAAGCACATAAATCAAAAAAATTGGCTTAGACTTAAGTCTCTATAGAGTTTATGAAAAGCAAAACACACAAAAAAAAAAAAAGAAAGAACACTATCAGAATTCCAGTGCGCATAGAACAATAACTGACAGAACGATAGACTGAATGTATAAACGAGCGTACTTCTTTAGTTACGTGCAAAGTTGTGCAATGAAAAATTCAACTGGACAGAATATCTGTATCGAAGTTGCGCGAAAGGATATTTTTCGTCACAAAAAAAAAAAAAAAAAAAAAAAAAAAATTAACGGAATATTTCGTTTACGTGTTTAACTATTTTATTTTATTTTTTTCGTTTTTATTTTATTGCAAACTGTTATGCAAAGGTCCTTGTTGTTGTTGTTATTAAGGACATCAACGTGAAAGAAGTTGCTAGTGTAAATTGCTCAAAATGAGTACATTTTTTTTCGACCAACGGCAATAAAAAACCGTTAGCAGCGTATTACATTGACCAAAAAAAAAAAAAAAAAAAAAAAATGACCCCGAAAAAAAAAAATTAATAAAAGTCGTAATAATATTCGCAATTTCCTTTGCATACGCTGAAGTTTTTTTTTTTTTATTATAGAATTTTTTGCTTGCGCTGAAGCATATTTCTTGCAACAAATTCTTTATTTTATTTATTTTTATATTTTTTATTTTTTTTTGTATTTTTTGTACGCCTTAAGCAGAGCTATGCAAGGCAAAGTCAATTTTTCTGAAATAGTTTACGGGCATAGTCGACTTTGTTTGTTGTAAAATGCTACCGAGAAATATTTTTTTAAAATGTTTTAACTTTATAAAAATATTATGAAAAAGATTAAGAAAAAGCTTATTTATAAAATAGTTTGTAGTAGTTTTTAGCAAAATATTTGAAAAATAAAAATATATTTACATTGTAAAAAAAGTATTTCTAGTATTTTTTCAAACATTACTTTGTTATGTGTTTCTAGAAATCAGGGCTGCAAACTGGTTTTGAACCGAACCAGTTGTTCTGAAAGAAAATGGTTTTGAACCAAAAACCGATCTATATAAGGGGCAAAAAGTGATTCGGTTCGAACCGTGGTTCGACTCTGACTTAAAAGCTAGTTCGGTTCCGGAAGGCATCGCAATATACTAAGCCGAACCACTGCCAATTGATTTTAGTGGTTTGCAGCCCTGCCAAAAACGTCAAACGTCTTTCTTAATTTTATAAATCATTGCTGCACCCAAAATTTGCTTTTATTTTATCGCTTTAAACACTTCAAATGAAGTAGCGCATATCGCAGTTTACCAAGTCGTAACTTTCCTAATCGTTTGCTTTTGCTTTTATATATATTGTCGCTTGGATTCTTTATGATTATTTACTTGCGGTTTTCTTTTATTTTATTATACATTTTTTTTCTACTTCTTCCAGTTTTGTTATTATTCTTTAAGCGATAGAGTGTTTGCCTTTGTTTTCATACGTTTTTCGTTTCTTTTGTTTTTCTTTAGTTTTTTTTTTTTTTTTTTTCGACTATTTTTTTTTTTCACAAAATTTTCCCGGAAGTTGCATGATGATGACTTATCGTGTGGTGGCTGCGTGCGTGTTTTTCCTAAAAGTGCGAAATGTATTTGTGTTTGTGTGAGGTGTAAATATGCTAGCACAAATGCTTCAAAAGGGAAAGTGTTTTCCAAAATAATGTCGAAATAAAATATAATAAAAACGTATAAATGAACGACCGACCGACTCGACCGCATGAACTTAAGAAGCTCTGCTGTATAAGAAAGAGGTCGAGGTTTATTGCTTAATTATTCTTATGCATGAAATCTCCGGCATTGATGACCTCAAAACGTGAAATATGCTTTTTTATGTACCCCTTTTTTTCTGTGTGTGTTTGTGTTTTTTGAATATTTGTCGTCTCAATTTGATGTCGTTTGACGTTGTTTAGTACGCTTTATGTGCTGTTTTGCCTTGATTGTACATAATTTTTTATGATTTATAAACCGTAACCGAAAAATCAAAAGCATCTAAGTGTGAGTTTTAACTCTAAATAGTTGCATATACACATTTTTCTCATATAATATTTTTAATTATTTCCGTAGTTTTATGTTTCCTATTTTGACATCATTTATTTTGGCTTAGCATTAGTATTATTTTTTTATTTTTGATGACGTTGCGCATTGAATTCATTTCCATATCAAATAATCGCTTTATTTTTATATTGTTTTTTTTTTTTTTCATTGTAGCTTTTTAGGTCAATATAGAATTAAAGTTTTACGGTTTCATTTTATAACAATTAAGAATTTATACAATTAAAAAATATCTACAATAGAATTACAACTTTGATAAAACTTAAGTGTTTTGTGTTCGTTTTCTTAAAAAAAAAAAAAAAAAATTGAAGTGAGCAATTTCCTGTATAAAAACGTATGAAGCCATAAAGTATGCAATAATATTTTATTAATATTTTCAATTCTATGCATGTGTGTACTTGTATTCGTTTTATGGCAATACACAAAAGGAAGTTGCTGAGAGTTTCTTTTGTTGTTGTTGCAATAACTAAATTTTTTTTTTAAAGAATTAAGAAAATATATTTTTTTTCCTACTTTAAAACTGCAATAAATTAAAAAATTAATTTAAATAAATGTCATAAAAAATTCAAAAAAAAAGCAATAATAATTATTTGCGGCTTTCTTGGCAACAAAATTCAAATCAAATTGCGCGTCATATCTAGATCAATGCCAAAATTTTTCAGCTATTTTTCGAAGTATCTACAAAAAAATTATCATAAAATAAAAAAAATATATATTTGTATGTACATACTTGTACAAGAAAAATGTCTAATTTATGTAATTGTATAAACAGTATAAATTACAATTTTTCAACTGATTTGAATTTAATTACTTGAACCATATTTCATTGTCTAAGCTACTTTAACTTACTACTCCCTGCCACAACAACAACAACAACAAATACAACAACGACAACGACATCATCGCTATTTCAATGGCAATCAGCAAATTAAATTTTCAGCACGTACTCTAAATAACAACTTAGCTCCTCCATAGCTTAGTATAGCACATCTGTGTATATTGATTGCTTAATAGTAGAAAACCCAAAAGCATTTAACTAACAATTTTCGTTTTTTTGTTAAACGTTTTTTACTCACTTACAAATATGTAAATTTTCTTATGGCTTTTCCTTGGCTTTCTTTTTTTTTTTTTTGTTTTGATAAATTTTCTTTAATACAATTTTATTACTATTGCTGCTGATTTGTTTCTGTTTTTTTTTTTTTTTTTACTGGCAACGCTGCGAGTCTCGAGACACATTGAAATGTGTCAACATTTTCACTCGTCATTTTAATTGCAGTTTAATTTTCTTTGTCATGCGCGTCGTTGGTTAATAAGAATAATAATTATACTAATAATGAATGTGCGGGGGTGTTTATATTTAGTAGGAGTACATACATATACATATGAACGACATATTACAACAGTTAGTCATGGACAACTTAGAGAAGAGTGGCTTGGATGGCTGGCTGGCTGGCAGGCAAAACACAAAAGAAACTGTAGCATTTAAATCATTTAAGATACTACATGTCAGCGCATATATTTCAACGACATTTTCTGCTCCATTATTTTCATCATGTCTGACAGACGACTTTTCAACATGCGACTGTCGTACAAAAGAATGGAAAAGGATGTAATACATGTACAGAACGGGGGAAAATGTTGCGCGTCAAGCAAATTGATAGTGTAGCAATGAATAAAAAAGGAAATGTACTGAAAAAAAAAATCTATACAATTTGATATTAGAAACTTTTTAGAGTTAGTTGCGGCATGGGATTGAAGACTGAGCGATAGAAAAGAGTCCTATAATAAAAGCTTAATTAATCGAACCGATATAATATATTTTCTTATCGAAAACAATGTCTAATTCAGATGCATACTTCTGATTTCTACTTTCTTTACGTTTATATATGGAAAAAATCACGGTTATATTAGGCGTTGCTTTCGATAAATCGGTTCTATTATTGTCTTTGAGTAATCGTTAATCGGTCTGTTAACGTTAACGCAAACGCAACTATAGTGAAAACAAAAATATAGCAGCGTTTCAAAGATATCAAACTAAACAAAATACAACTCAAAAATAGTTCAAGGCCTAATGAAATATATTTTTTGTAAATACATTTTTTTCAGTGTCTCATTGTTTCTGTCTTTGATGCTTCTCACATACACTAATATTTTATGTCATTGTATGCATGACCCAGCTAGGATATCGAAAGGCAACAATATTTGTACTACATACTTGTGTGTGTGTGGTTGTGTGTGTATGTTTGTGTATGTATTTTAACGCTGTAAAGTTGTTTTGGGTATTGTTGCTTCTGGCCTTGAGATAAACGAGACTTCTTATGTAGCCACAAACGCATACAGAGCAACACGCATTCTGAACATTTGTCTCACTCAACAACTACACAAAAAAAAAAAAAAAAAAGAAGAACAACAGCAACAGCAACAATAAACACGAATGAACAACAATAAAGATCGAAAAACGAGTGACACATTTTGCATTGCAAATATTTTCGCAATTAATTTTGTGCATTTTCATGCTTTCATGCTTAAAATCTATTTTGAATGCAAATTTGACACTATGCTGCCTCATTATTATTTGACACAAAATAATTATACTATAAATGCATTAATATATATTTTATATACTTGTTATGCGTTGTGCGTGCGATATTTCTTTCTTCGATGTGTGTGTGTCAGTGTGTGTGCCTGAGTTAATAAGGAAATATCCTTTAACACATGTGACCCTAATAATTTCTGCTACTTTTCACTATATAACTTCTTACTCATGCTGTGCCACTGCTGATGTTGATGAAGTACACCAACACTGAATATATAACTTCAATCGAGTTCTTTGGAGATTATTTGTGTGCGTGTGTGTCTGTCTGTCTGTCTATTCTCTTGTATGAATATTTGTATGCTGTTGTGATTTATTGCATTCGTGTGCCAGATTTTACAAATGTAATGCCACTAACACATACGCTTTCATGCATATGAATGTCATTGTAGTTGTAGCTATGTATGTGTATATAAATATATGTAACATAAATATTCCATATAATACTCATATTTCTCACTCATCGTTCTTAGTTTTGTATTGTTTGGTTGACTGCTTGCTTAGATTTTTGTGCTACGTATTCAAATTTCTCTAAAGTTAAAGTCGTGGACATACGTGTCGGAATTATTTTACATCCGTTTCCGTAAAAATTCTACTTCTGTACTTATGCTAGTATTGCTCTTGCTGCAGATTTTTACTGTTGTTGCTCTTTTTTTTTCTTTTGAGTGGAGTACGTACACTTGAAGCAGCAGCAACAGACGATGAAGATGAATATAAAATTTTTATTAGGTAAAAAGTTGTAAATGTAAATTTTCATACGAAATATAGATATACTCGTACGCAACACAAAGATACGTACGTACACGCACAAACCTGTATGGAAACAACATTTATCATCATACAACGAGTTGGAATTTTCTGCTATTTTCTTATACCCTTCATTATGATTATTAGAATTTGTATTTGAATTTTATTGATAAATTTGTTGCATTTTATAAAGTTCTAAAAATTGTTTTAAAATTGATATTCCATGAAATCGTAGTAATGAGCCAAATAAAACAGATAACGAGTAGGTATAAAGTTTAGAAAATTATACATCTAACGAGTAAATCTTAGTAACGAAACATATAGGTTAAGTAACGAGTGTGTTGACAAAATAACTGGTAACGTGTATAAAGAAAACAATTTAACGAGTAACAGTTAACGAATGAATCTTTGCAACGAGAAAAACAGAACAAACTAGTAAGAAATAAGCCAGTTAAACGTTTAAGAAACCAAACAAAAGAGATTTTGTGTAGCATCACTGATAGAGAATCAATTGAAAGTTATTCTTTTTAAAGTGTGAAGCGCATAATAATTTCTTTATAGCTGAATTTTACAATTTCTGATAAATTTTTAAACCCTTTTGTCTTTTTACGACTTGTGATTTTTTAATCAAAGTAGAAAAAAAGTTATGATAGCCATCATCATCATCGTCATCATGATCATCGTCATCATCTAACTTTCTTTCTTTAGTTGCAGCAAACAAATTTCATGCATTTATGCATTGCTTAAATGGCAAAATTATTTTTGATATAACACTAAAAATTCATATTGTACAATAAATGCATTTGACTTGTTCATTCGTATGTTGCATGTTGAATTTTAAGTGCAATTATTAAGTGCATAATGCCTTTGGGGTTTAGATAACTCAACTGTCATTTGCTTTTAAGCTAAGCAAACTGCTGATATCGACTGCTATCACATTGAATGTTTTTGTTAAAATTTTAAAATATGTATTTTGTACTTGCTTCTTTTTGGTTTATTGAATTTTTGTCTTGGTTATTTAATTAAAATGTTCTTTTTTTCTTTTTTTTTAAAATATTTTTTGTCGAGTTTATTGAATTTATTTATGGTTTAGATTTGTGTAATGAATTTATATATATTTTTTTTTAAATTATTTGAATGTGTGAAGTAAATGACAGAAGCAAGCGCAAATTATTTGTTAAGGGTTTGTGGTGAGACTCAGTAAATTAATAAATACTCGATTAGACAGACTTGAATGAAAAAGACTATCAAGAGTTTTAAGCTGTCTGATTCACACAGAGTAAAATCTTTGACCTGCCAACATTTTTTTCGCACTTAAAAATATTGTTTTGTATGTAAACCTGTTTCAAGAAATTTTTTTAAACATTTTTAGAAATAAAATATTTACATTTGATGACTGCAAAAAGGCATTCACCGCTGATTCCTTAGCCCAAAAATCACGCAATGTATGGTGTTTCTCATGCGCCTCAGCCGGATAGCTGGCCATGGCACCTGATGTGGGTGATGATTCGTCGTACATGTACGTAAAATTTTCAAAATTAGCTTACGAAATTCGTTTGACCTCAGTTTTGAGTTGAGTTATGTTGAGTTGAGAGTTCAAGTTGTGGGTGATTATGGAATTTATATTTCCTTTGTATAATAATAATTTCTCTTTTTTTTTTTTTTCAACAATAGTAAAATATATAAATGAATTTATAGCACGTGACAATTTGTACGCTGATTTATGTGCAAGGACATTGCTATACTATTTTCAACATTATTTATTTTTTGTATTTTTGCTATTTATTTTGCAATTTGAATAATTTTATATTGCAATATGAAAAAAACATTTATCACAAACGAAATAATTAACGTCAGCGCGCGAAATATATAAATTACAAGCACGGAACTGAATGGAACGTCACGAGATCTTAAAGATTTTTTTTTATTTAATTTATTTTTTTTTTATTTGAAGTGGTCAAAAAAAAAAAAGAAGTAAAAAATGTTTAACTTGTTAATTTCCTTTTGAGCACTTTTGATAGCGTTTTCGATTTCGTTTCGACAATTGCGACAATTGCAGACCACGACTTACTTTTACTAAACTGTTGCGATATGTGAAAGTTAGAAGCCACAAACGAAGAAATGTGCTACGATTGAAGAGCCGCAACAAATAAACAAGAAACAAACAAAATGGCGACGACTGCAAAATGGCGGAAAACTCGTATAAGCATAAACAAAACAGAAAAATAGGGGAAATGTCTTTTTTGTATTTTTTTTTTTTTTTTTTTTTTTTAAATTTTTTGCTGAAGCTTTGATGATTGTTTGTATATGTGTATGTGACATGGTCTAATGGTATTTTCAAATAGCTGCGCAAAAAAAAAAAAAGAAAGAAATTCCTTCATATATGTGTAAAACAGTCAAGTCGAGGACATTGCTGACAACCACAACAATGGCGACGTTTCAATTGCATTTCCGTTTGCACCAGTTTTCATTTCACAAAACTCATAAGTTAGACGCGCGGCGCTCTCCAAGCAAACCAAACCAAACCAAAACCTTAACCAAAAAAACTCCAAGCTCTAAGCGCATACCATAAAAGTATTGTACTGTATTGTATTGCACTGTATTCTATTGTACAACGTGACCAAGTTAAAGTACGTTAGCTTAGCCAACTGGCTAGAATAAAATGAAAGACGGAACAGGACGAAACAGGACGAACTGTCGAGCGGAGCATTTGTGTTGACTGTTTTACAAATTCAAAAAACTTTTCAATATGTTGTCGTTGTCGTCGTCTCGGTTAAACACAATTGTTGTCTTCGTCATCTTGTGTGTGTGTATGTGTGTGTTTGTGTGTGTTTTAGAATGCCTTTTGTTTTGGTGAAAGTTGTACAACAAATAGCGGAAGTACAGCAGTGGCAAACGCGAAAATCTAATACAACAAATCCCTCAACACAACCCTCGCATTACTTAATCTATATACAAAATATTTTATAGACTGTTTTTTCTTTCATTCGTTCGCTCGTTCTTTACCATTTACCATACCCAAGTTGACAAGTTTTAAACATTAGCAAGTCGATTTGTTTGCACACAGATACAACGAAATAGACAGATACAAATACATGCAGACAGAAAGACAGACAGACAGAGAAACGTCATACTCGTGCCCAACGTGCGCCTTTACGATGTCACACTTTATGGTCATTGAAATATTTGCAAAGCCTACTTTTCGGCTGCATTCTTTTTATTTATTTTGAATTTTTTGTTTTTTGTTTTTAAGAATAAAAAAAAACTTCACAAATTATGAAAATTCCGCAATGTTTTCAAATTTTTTTACGTACTTTTGTAAACATTTTATTGCTATGCAGTAGCGTTCTTTGCGTTTTTGTAGTTAAGCATCCAGATTTGATGCTTTCTGGCCAAAGGTAAATAATAAAAAAAATAAATCAATGAAAATTTTTTTGTTCATTCAATCGACGAGTTTCTTTAAAAAATATATTGAATATTTTTTGGTTTATTTTTTCGATTCAGTTGCTATTGTTTTTGAGTCGAATAGTTACTGTTGCCATTCGTTAATACCCGATTTTTAATAATTTAAAAGCTTGCATTAGTTTTGTTGCGCCTAAAAGCACACTTTAAATATTTTTCATTAAATATTTAACTAACAAATAAATAATTCTTTTTATATCAATTTTCTTCCGATATTATATGCTGTACGTATGCATTATGGTTTGTTAATTAAAACCAATGTAAATTGTCTGTCCGATTTATTACAATTGCATTTGTAAATTTTTTTTTTTTTTTTTATTCTTCTCCTAGAATTTCAAACAATTGAGTTAAATAAAATATGGAGCAAGATAGAGAGGAAAGAGAATCAAAATTGTAATTACTGTCCTTATGCTGCATATTCTGTATTGTTTGTCTCTACTAAATTTTGGTTTCTAATTTTGCTGGCATTACAATTTGTGTAAAATTTTACTGAAAGGTATTTCTCTGCTATCTGCTATCCAATAGCAATAAGAATATTTTCTATGCTTACATTTTTGACTTTTTGTAGTTCATACTACTACGATATGATTTTAGCATTTACGGTCAGGAAAATAATTGAAGCAATTCCAGCAGTAGAATTTTATTAACTGCATATTTTCGGTTGTAATTAAAAAAGTCGTCAATGTTTGTTGTCATCATTGGCTTCTGTCGTTGTACTATTGAATCTACATATATATGCCTATATGTCTATGTATGTAAAGGTTTCGTATCATATTTTCGCTTGCTGCATATCTTTCTTAACTATTTTGTATGCAGATACTTTTGTCAGTTTACAAGCATAAATATGCTTTCGGAAAATCATTTAAGTCGTACATGCTCATTGATTGGAAATATATAGCTTTTGTGTGTATCATAGCTTTTTGTACTTTAGTGGAATATTGAAGTGATTTTTTTGGTTTAAAAATGATAAAAGACTACCTGAAATAAAGCAGCAGTTGCTACTTGCACCAAACAATTTCGATATTTTATCATATATGACATCACTTCAAGAAAATATGCTTTTGAGAAGATAATATGCACTTTAAGCCTGTGCTCAATGATCAGCACGTGCTTGTAATTTAGGTCCTTTCGGTTTATTGTGTTCCATAAAACGTTCAATGGTTAATATCCATTAATCATTGCTATGGTATGTAGCCCATTTGACGTTCTTTATTGCTAGTTTGCTTATGCAAGCATTTTAAAATCATAAATTTTAAGTAATAATCAATTTGAACAACGATTAATATGTTCTTCTACAGCACTTTTCATTTTATACACTCAAAATAATGGCTGCCTATATATTTACCAAAAATGTACGAAATATGCCTAAGTATACGAAATATTTCGTACATTGTACAAAATGGTTTTCTACTTTTTTATAGACAATACTCATAATTTGGCAATATGTCAAATTTCTGATATTCATAAAATATACAAAATAGTACAAAAATTACGAAATATTTTGTACATTATACGAAATTGATTTGTACTTTTTATGGCATTTAACGTTTCGTTATATTTTCGCTGAGTTTTTTTTGAGTGTAACGTGTAAATGTGTTGGCCTTAAAGGCATTGACGATTATGTAGCAACACATAAACTACAACAGGAGTTGACGTTATATACAACATGCATAAATATACATACATATACATATAATATACAAATACATGGCGTAGGCTAACAGTATTAATAACAACAAATCATATACAAGTTAAGGTTACAAGGCATTTAATATTACATAAACGCCTATAGACACATATGAATATGTAGTATTTCTGTAATGCTTAGGAGCAACTCAAGCAGAAAATGACCATAGTGCGCAAATTAACTAAAATAATAGGTTTATTTAAAAGAATCACATAGGAAAGAATAAGAAAACAAAGCAAATAGCAAAAACTTTTAATACAACCAAAGAAACGCACACAGAAAAAGGACGTCTACGTTCTAAATAGATTTGTCAATTTATTAATAACCAATTTCAATAAATTAGTACGCACAAAGTGCTTGGCTGTCTGTCCTTTATATGTATAAATTTCATAAATTTCAATTAAATTTGCTTATCAAAATGAAACACACAAACAACACATTTCTCATAAACACTAAAAATGATTAAGTGGCGCCCAAGCGTATTAAAAACAAAAAAAACAAAAATCCGGTCAACGTATTTAAAAAATATAAATTGATTTCATTGAAAACAAATTAGCGTGTAAATTGATTAAATTCTTTAACAGAGAAATATTCGAGCATTAAATTAAGACCACCCGGAAAACATGAAATAGGTGTATTGGATTGAATTGGATTCAATACGATTCGATTGGTTAAATGGGCTGACAAACATTGAGTCAACATTGAGTTTTTAATAAAATTAAAAATTAAAAAAAAAAAAATTTAAAAAATGGAAAAACACATAAATAAATACCTAGCAACATTTGTAGGTGTTAAAATGAAAAATACGCATTTCCAATGATAATATTTATTAAAAATACAAATGAAAATTAACAACATCGCATAAAGGAAAATAACGAATAACGAATGACAATCATGGAAAAATAAGTATAAACATGACAATTTAAAACGCATTACACTGTGGCAATTAATTAAACTGTCATTGGTTCCGGCAGTCGGGCAGCTAGCGGAGCATTTTCAAATATTCGCAATATATTCGCAACATTAAAAAAGGTTTGCGCTTGAGTGTAGCGTCGAGTAGAGTCGAGTCGAGCAGCGTAATGCATGCGTAAATTTATTGAATTGTAAAAAAAAAAGAACATATATCAGCGATTTTAATTGCAACAGCAACAATGAATATATACATATGTATTGTATATTGTATATTGTGTGTAGTTTGCGCGGCAGGATTTATTTTTTTAATCCAATTAAGTCCTTTATCAAATGCCCTATAGCCGGATGTGTCAATACTGGCAATGTTGTCTACACGCTGTTTGTAAAATGTAAGGCAAAAAAAGATTAATTGCATTTTTTAATGTGACTATTTGATTGGAAGCTTTTTAAGTTGTGACTTTTTCTATAGAAACACTGAACAATATGCGCAGTGCGGTGAAGAGCGCTGGCAGAGAGATATATACTATATATCTATCTATCAGTTGAGTTGCTTGCGATAATTGAGTTTGATATGAGCACAAATAACGATAAAAAGTTAATTTATTTTATTTTTATTGTTAAAATGTTGTTAAAAAGTATTACATATACAATATTATATAAAGCTGTTTGTAAGTGCTTAAGTTTTTAAATGCATCAAATTGTATATTTCGTAACTTGTCAAAGTTAAATATTTTAAAAATTATTTAATTTTGTTAAATAAACATTGACATTGTCGTAACTTTCAAATTAGAAGCAGAAAACTGATCTATCTTTTTTGGGAATACGAATTTTAATCCGAACAGCAGCTATGTTAAAATTCTTAATGAATATTTTGATTTTGAAATGCGAATATTCGCAAATATACAAAGTCATGACTACATTTTGCTCGCTAAGCCGCGCTTATAATTTTCAAACCTATTTTCCGAACGAATTACTCGCCTTGCTTCTAAAATTTACAATACAATTTATATATAGCTTTCTAGCGGTGCACCAGAGTGTACACCAAATGCGAATATTCGCAAAATTTTGTTAATGAGTCCGCTAAAAGACAGCTTATATGCCAAAGCTTTCACTTACTATCAAAGCTATAATTTAAAAATAAATTCAAAAAACCTTATAAGTAGCAATTTTTTCTTGCTTTTGTGCACCAAAAAAGTCATGCAACAACAACAGCATGCCGCAAAAAGCCGCACAAGTGTAGCATCAGATGCACTTATTTTTTTTTTTTTTTTTTTACAAAGGCTGAATGGCTTAAAAGATAAATAGTAAAAAAAATCTTATAGCAATTAATAGCAACCTAGCGACAGGTCATCAGTGAACAATAAAAAATGTAGTGAAACGAATTAAAAGGTAAAAACCAACAGAGAGCAATGTATGTGATATATATGTGTATGTGTATGTGTACATATATCTTATATGAAAAAAAAAGCGTTGCAATCCATTCATGCGGCATGCTTACTGCTGCTGTGCATACGATTTAAATGCAAATTGGGCAATGTGGTGACATTGCAGAGACAGAGAGCAACAGCAACCAAACCAAACCAAATGAAACGAACGACCAAGCCCATGCAGTGCTGCTGTTGCTGCTGCTGCAATACTGGACATGCAGGACACATTATGTCCTGAATCACTGGCAGCCTCTGACAGCGCTTGTACAGAATATGCAAGTTCAGCACTGATGACGATGAGAACGTTGATGTTGATGATGATGATGATGGCAATGGCACACCTTTATATTCGTATTCACTTTTGACCTCGTTCAGGCAGCTGTCGCTGTTTATATTTGTGTTAAGCAATTAAGAAATCATTGCAAACTGCTGCCAAGAACAATGCATAAAGTGTAGGAGTGTTTACAAAAAAAAAAACAACAAAAAAAAAACAAAAAAAAAAAAAAAAAAAAAAAAAAAAGACAAGAATTTATTGAATTGAATAATCCTTTTGCATACAATGCGGTTGATTTTGTATAAAGTGCATTGCGCATACGCCCCGTGTTATTTTATTATTTTTTTTTTGTTGACTTTTTTAAGTAAAAAAGCCACGCAAATGTCAAATTTTCAGTAAATTTGTGTATACAAGACACACACACATGTATAACAAAAACAATAACATATTTTATTACAACAACATCAATTAGCATTGTACGCGTGCAACACGTAAATGGCGTCGAAAAATTAAGAACAAAAAAAAAATAATAAAGACCAAAAACAGCAAAAAATAAAGTCAAAATAATAAATTTTTGCCTTCAACGTAGTCGTACTCGTAATCTTGTTTTCACATGTCACTGCAGTTTGTTGCCATAAATTTACTTTCATATTTTTCTGTTAGTTTTTAACTTAACAATTTGCAACAAATGAGACACTGTACTGCCGCACACGCGTTACGTCTTACAAGTCAGTTGCAGTGGAAAATCATTAAATTGGAAAATATTTTTGCTTCTTGTTTGCAGTTAATTATTAACTGCATACAAAAACTTACAGTCACAGTCACACACAATAAGTCGCAAGTGACCTTGCGTGTGTGTGCCATGCATTATTGACCATTGTACGTGTTCTGAAAATCTTAATTTTTAATATAATATTTTTCGTTTTGCTCTTTTAACTTAAGCCAAGAAAGATTGCATGCAGTTGCAGCGTGCCTGTTTTAAGGTGCAACGCCATCATTCATAATTGGCGTGCTGCGCCTTTAATCGAGATTTATGGCGCACCCAAAATAAATGCGCTTGCCAGCCTGCCTGCCATCCGGTCTGCTGTATTATAGCAACTACTTCTTTGCTGATTTTTTTCGTCCTTTTTTTTGCTTTTTGATTGGATATTGTTTTCTTTTGATATATGCTTGGCCAGGCTTGCTGCAAGGTTGCAATTTTCTTATGTAGCTTAAGTGGTTTCTTGTACTTTGTACAAAGCGCAATGAATGCTTATTAAAATTTTCCATTTTCCTTGTTTTTTTTTTTTTTTGGCGTAAAATGTATAAATAATTTCTTTTTTGGTATAATATTGCGCTTACGCAGCGCGTGACGTGCTTTTTGGATGTTCATATTATAAACTATAAAAAATAAATTACTTTATGTAAATTATTTACGTCACAATTATTTTTATATTTTATAATTTGTTAATTAGACTGAACGTTACATTCCGATAGTCACATTATCATGAATACTTTGGCCTAGTTTATAATACTAAGGCAGATTTTAAGATAATTGTATAAGGCGATTGCGAATATTCGCTTATACAAATGCGAATATTCGCTTATACAAATGCGAATATTCGCTTATACAAATGCGAATATTCGCTTATACAAATTCGAGTATTCGCTTATTCAAATATTCGCTTATACAAATGCGAATATTCGCTTATACAAATGCGAATATTCGCTTATACAAATGCGAATATTCGCTTATACAAATGCGAATATTCGCTTATACAAATGCGAATATTCGCTTATACAAATGCAAATATTCGCTTATACAAATGCGAATATTCGCTTATACAAATGCAAATATTCGCTTATACAAATGCGAATATTCGCTTATACAAATGCGAATATTCGCTTATACAAATGCGAATATTCGCTTATACAAATGCGAATATTCGCTTATACAAATGCAAATATTCGCTTATACAAATGCGAATATTCGCTTATACAAATGCGAATATTCGCTTATACAAATGCGAATATTCGCTTATACAAATGCGAATATTCGCTTATACAAATGATTTTACAAATTGTAGAATCATATTAAAATTTAACGAAATTTCAAACAATTTCAGTCATTTACTCACTCAAAATTCATTCCATTCGAAATAGAAGCATTGACCTAATTGTATATCATTCATGCCATATCAGCCGTTCAAGCATTTTACTTGCAACAACTTTCTACAAACTTTGCGTACTTTCTGATGCAAAAATATTGCATAAATTTTTAATTTTTTGAGTTTAGCTTCAAAATTGGTAGATACATACTTCTACTTAGATGAGAAAAGTAGATGAATTAAAGTTTTTTTTTTGTTGTTTTTGTTTCAATAATTTGCATATACAATGAGCAATCTATGAAATATCTAAAAATCTTCTATTTAGTAGCGGACAGCGTTTTATTTTTTTTTTTTGTGAGCAGCTGCGGCATGTTGCGCATACGTTGACTGCGAACGTAGCAGCGACACTGCAGTCGACGCGACGTCAAAATGGTTTCCATGGACTTCGATTTGACTTTATTGTCGTCGGACGTTCGTCAGGCGTCTTCGTCCCTTTTGAGTCCTTTCGTGTTTTTCGCTATTTGCTTGCTTTGTAAGTTTGAGATTGCGAAAATTTTCTCTTTTCATGCTGTTCTTTTGTTTGCACACCGCAGGCAATGCGCTCAACTGCAAATGCATTGTTACGCCGTTAAATTGAATTGAGTTGAGTAGTGTTGTGTTGTGTTGTGTCGAGAGTCAAGAGTAAAGTTTTTAGCGTACAAAGGAGCGCTCGTGTAAATGAAGTCCTTTTGAGGTGAAGTCTTGGCATTTGTTTAGTTGTGATTTAGTGAAAAATTGTCACAAATAAGCGTCGACTTTTAATAAGACGATTTGATTTTCTCTATTTTGATAATTTTAGTAAAATTGTGTTAAATTGCTTGTAACTTTAAACACACTTATTAAAAGGACCCTTTTATATATACATGTACACGTTTGTCACGTTTTGGCAAACTATTTCTTTGACGTTAAAGTCCTTCTCATCATCATCATCACCATCTCCATCCGTTCTCATCAACGTTGTCGTTGCTTCTAGCGATGGTATAACAATTTTGCTTTCGTTCTTTTGTTATCGACTTGTGTTTGCTTGATTTCACATATCAGATACACACACACACTCACACATACAGACATATTCACACGCATGCAATTCATAGTAAAGTCAAACAACAAGTTACGTTAGTTTTTTTCTACACTTGCCACCACTGCCACCATTGTTCCTTGGACTATTTTTCTAGCATTTTTTCTCCTTTTTGTTCGCAGGAAGTGTAGTTGTGCATTTCGCCTGCAGCTGATTTTGCTTTCCGCCAAAGCGCGTTTAAGTGTTTGATAGTTGATTTTTAAGCGTTTTTGTCATACGCGCTTTTGTGTGTTCAGCCATAAAGCTTGCATTTTAAGTGAATTTCGAATTGAAATCGAATCGAATTCTCGTCGTTTATGCACGTATGCATTTTCTTTTATGCTATGCTAAATAAAAAAAAATTCTTTTCTTTATTCGAAGTTTTTCTTAACGGATATGAAATTGATAGTTTGCTTATTATATAGTTGAACGTTTGATTTTATGTTGATTTAAGTGGAATTTTGAAGCTTGTTTGTGTTTGATTTGAATTTAGTTGGTAATTGTTAAATCCTTAATCGATTCGTATTGTGATTTGGTTTGCACATAAGTTTTGCTGGATTTTATTTTAAGGCTCGTTATCGTATCGTTATCGTATCGTTATTGTATCGTTATCGTGTCGTATCGTATCGTTATCGAGTCGTTATTGAATCGTTATCGTATCGTTATCGTATTTTATTTTAAGTTAAGTGCTCTAATCGCATAATATCGATTCCAATAGGCTTTTAAACCTTCATGGCGAAGTATTTATCGTCTATGGCTATTTTATCGATAACATTTTTTTATTTCATTTATTTTCATCTCTAATAAAGGCCACACTTAATATTTACAATCTCTCTCACAGTAAATTTCTGCTATCATAAAACGTAAGACCTAAATTCTTCAGAGGCTTTCACTTACCCTCACACAGCATTTGCATAATTCTTATACTAATTGTTAGATTTTTTTGCGTGTAAGAAACATTAGCAGTAGACGCCTACATGATGTGGTAGCTATAAAAACGTAAGCAAAACTCTTACGCCTACTAACAACTTATGGTCAGCGTCTCACACATACACAGACACACACAAACAGAGGAGTACACCTGTAACACATAAACTAAACTCATACATATGCAATAAAAAAACGTGTCCTAGAAATTCGCGTCGCATGAGAGAGAGCGAGAATGAGTTGCAAAGAAATGAGTAAGGAATTTTGCTTTTTGTTACGTTTCTTAAACAAAAAAGAAAATAAATAAATTGAGAAAAATGAAAGTGTTTGCATGTTTATAGAGTAAATCAAAGTGACGCAGTGGGTGGCGGGAAAAGTAGGGTAATAATAATAGGGTAGTACTAAAAGTTTGGGGAATTCACTAAAGCCAAAACCTTAGACATTCTGCATAATATTTGATTGAAGTAAAATTTGAATAGTTTTGAAGGCCAAATAGGGTCTCTAAGAAAATAAATACGGATTAGTTTTTTTTCAAACTAAGAACGGGAGTAACTAGAATTCGATAAGGAAAAAGTATAGCAGCAGACATTCTAGATCATAAATTTTTTTTTCTATTAAAATCTTGAAAACTTAAAGTGCTACCTTCTTACTCAAAAATAGTAAACACAAAACCGGCCAAGAACACAAAGTTGACCGAAAAAAAATTTACTATTAAAAGCACAAAAAAAAAAAAAAAAAACGTTGAGAAAATATAACAAAATATTCAAATTTTTATCGATTTTGCGACTTGGCAAACATTCACGTGTAAAATTACACTTAAAATTTCTACAAGAAACAAAAAAAAAACACACTAATAAATTTAAATAAATTTAGCGCATAATTGCTGCTCGAAAAAGTATTAAATATCGAGAAAAAGTATGACACGCACATCGACCGCAACACACTTACCTTGAAGACCTTGAATGATGAGACTACATAGAAACCACCGTCCTCCAATTCATCCAAATGATATTTACGATCACCATCCATAGAGAAAACATAACGTGCACCACGTGGCAAATCCATTTTCGGCGAAATCTTATCGAAAAGATTATCCAACGAGGTAATATCACGTCCCGGACGATAGCGTAATTCAACGCCCGGAAAGAATGGATCACCATTACGATAGAAGACAACACGACGTGCTTTCCAATAGGATAAATTCGAATAACGGCTTGCTGCAGCGCTTGAGATTTCCGGACGTGATTTAGAACGTACGAGCGGTACAACAGGCGGTTGTTCAGAATTTTCGCTCATATTATCCAAAAAATTTGGGCTTAGTGCACGACTCTGACGGCCGCTGGTGCGTTCGAGAACACCGGCAGCACCACCGGCAGCAGCAGCAGATCCACCGGCACGTTGTTGCCAATAGTCGGGTAATTGATTAGCTGTCGAAGATGTTGAAGCGCCACCAATGGCACGTGTACTAGCACCACCACCGAAACCACCAAAGCCACCAGCAACACCACCACCAATAACAATTGGACCACCACCACCACCATTCAAATCTGTAGCATCGCCATAATCATCATCGTATTCATTATCACTTGCCTGATGCTGATGCTGTTGATGATAGTTATTAGTTGGACTCTTAACTGGGCTGCTGCGATTACTATCGTTGTTGTTGTGATTATTATTATGATTATGTTGATTATTATTATTATTAATTAGATTATTAATTTTGCCATTTATTTGATTATCGACATCGAATTGGGTCGTTGTTGTCGTCGGCGTCGGTGAAACGTTTCCTTCGAGCTGTGCGTTCGTACTAATTTGTGACGTTCCATTGCCGCCATCCATGGACTCATTATTATTAGTAGCAGCTGCGCCACCGCCACCGCCACCGTTTGCGCCGCTGTTAGCGTCAACTTCGTGCTCAGACATTGCTTCAACTTCAACCTCAGCTTCGGCTGCGACGACTTCGTGATTTTCACTTTTATTTCTTACCAACTTTCTTATTAAACTCTTCGCTGTTTGGTTGCTTTAAAAATCACTGCTTGCGTCGCTGCATGCGTCGTCGTTGTGTTTGTTGTGGTCAAACTTTTTCTATTGTGTCGGTATGGTGACTGCTGCTGCGCTGTTAGCGTCTGCGTCTGCGTCAGCGTACAACAACGTGTTTGACTGCAAACGTTTGCTTCACATTGACCAATAGAAATTTTTGGAACTGCTCAAAATGGCGTAGTTTTTATTTCTGCAAAATTTATTTTAGGTTTTTGCAATACTTTTGACTTTGTTCAAAAGTATCTTTTTCTGTTTTTTTTTTTTTTTGTATCTTTATTTGTTTGTTACTGCTACATTCAAGTAGTAATCGCGTGCAAGTTGTACAAAGTATCTCCACTTCAATTGTGTGGCATAGTGTGTTTGTCTAGTAGCATGCTCTTACCTAGAACACTTGAAGTTTTAGTGTTGTGTTGCAGCACTTCGAAACGAAACTGCGGTCTGACTGGTCACTTCAGGCTCTTTGTGTCGCACTATGTTGGTATTTTAAATATGCACGTTGCAAGTGTAGAATTTGTTGAAAATTCTTTTTATATAGTTTTGTGTTTTTTTTTGTTGTTGTTGTTGTTCTATTTTGCAGATGAATAAAAGATAGTGGTGCAAACTGCCTTACTTTGAAGTTGTTTGACTCACGCTCTGTTTTTTTTTTACCACTTGACGCCGTTTTTTCTTCCTTTTTTTAGCTATTCTTATGCAAATTATTATTGCAACACGTTGCACTACTTGGTTTTATTATTATTTGTTGCTGAAGTTCTTTCTTTTTTTTTTTTTTATTTATTTATTTGCATTTTTTTTATTCATTTCTTTGCGCGCCAATTGGGTTAATGACACTTGAGCGTCGTACTTAGTTGAATTGCATTCAATTTTAAACTCTCTCGAACACTTGAAAAATTAAAATTGTTTTTGACATTTACTAATTAGCTGCAATCGATCATTGTCAGAACATATACGTAGTTATTTTTATTTTTTTTTGTTTTATTTATTTATTTTTTTATTTTTATTTTTTCTAACAAACTTCTTAAATTATCTCCAGCTGCGTTTCTTCCTGATTTTTCTGCCTGCCACTTAAATATGTTGACTGCACTAACTTCAGTCTTCAGTGAATATCTAAAATTCCGTCTGGCAACTTTGCCGGTCAAAGTGTTTTTGAATTGTGTTTCATGTGCTTGTCCAGTGCAAAGTCAGTCATTCAGTTAAGTTGCTAAAGTTGGTGAAGTCTCATAGCAAGTCATTCCAATATTCCACACTTACTGTGTTGCTCTACTAGTGTAGGCTAAAGTTGACGACTTCTTCTTCGTCGTCTGCTATGTTGTTGTCGTGTTGTAGTTGCGCGCATTGAGTTTCACTCTCTTGCTGCTTGTTCATATACTTCCGTCCCCGTACTGATTTCTTTTTTTTACGTTTGCAGTTAGGTATAATTGTTGCCTTAACCATATTTATACCATATACAAAGTAGTTGAACAGCTACATATACCGGTGTAGACGACCATTCGTCCTTTTTAGTAAAACGTTTTGCTTTATTTTTTGCGCTTTCTCATTGTATTAATCGCCCACATTTAGCCCAATATGTATAGGTAAAACGGACACTGAAAGAAAATTGTTGAAAAGAAATTTAAGAGTAGCAAAGGATTAAGCGACAAGAAGAAGTATTGAAACGATTATAAGGATGATAGTTTTTAAGCGTAACAGAGACTGCTTAAATGTACATAGTGATGGTACAGCAACGATAACGCTTACAAAGTCAATAAAAACACGTCAAATGATAATATTAATAATAATATTAATAATAACAAGAAAAACGACAATTAATGCAACGATTATGTTAGTAACGATAACGATAACCATATTTAAAACGATAACAGTAAAACGATAACAATGGCAACAAGAACAACGACTCTTAATGCAGCTATAATATAAGCAACGATAACAATAACCATATTAAAAGCGATAACAGTAAAACCGATAACAAGATAACAAGACCAACGATATCATAAGCAACGATAACAAGAATAAGAATTGTATAAACTTCTCAAACAATCTTGATTTCGATGCATTTGGATATCAGACTACTCAGTACTACTTTTTGAGTCTTTGGGATACACCTGAGCTCTTTTAGAACGAAAAACAATTTTCTTTTTTTTCAGTGTAACTTAAAAACCCCCCTTCTTAAACCATATATTTATTTGCCACAAAGGAAGTCGCAGTTTTTTGCTTATCGTGCTTTTATATATTTTGTATTTGTTTCTTGCAGCGCACGTTCTGACTTCGTCTTCATCTAGCACAGATTATGCCCAACTTGCATGCAAGCTAACACCAAGTACTACACAACAACTGAGTGCACTATAGCGCTAGATTTACTTATTTTACTGGGATTACCTTACAATTTCATCAAGTTTCTTTACACAAAAGAAAAGAAAAGTACTTTTTTTTTCAACACCAAAAAAGGAAAACAACAAAAAAAATTTTGTGTGTCACGCTGCTATGTGGTCAAAAGCAACAGCAACAGTTTCGTGGTTTGAAATATTCAAAATATATATAGAAGTAGTATCATAGAGTTTGGGTTGGGTTGTGGTGTATTGCAGCTTTGTGGTTTAGTTCGGTTCTACTTAGCTCACATTTCGTGCAATTAGGCCAAACGTTTGTGGAAATTTGTTTTTATTACTTTGCTATTACACGTGATTTGTATTAGAAGAAGAAAGCTTTCCATGCCTTTGCTTAGTATTTGCCTTCAAGAGTGCAAATTCCAAGCAAAGCAAATATTTAGCGTGAGAAATGGAGTATTTTTTCGCGATTTGTATTCGTAAGTGAAGAATATGATATGTTCTTTTATTTGCTGCACAGTGGTATACAATGCTATAAACAAATATGTGTGTACATTAGCTCATTTAATAAACTTTTGTTCGTTTTTTTTTCACTTAATTACGTGAAGGCGTGCGAGAGGTTTTTTTTTTTTTTTTTTTTTTTTTTATACTACCATGATTGCCCTTTTTTGTTTTTGGGAATTTTGTTGGTGGCATTTTGAACTTCTTGCACATTTATTAATCACTGTTCTTTCCTTAATTTCAGATGGACATGTCATGCAAATATTTAAACAAAACAAAATAATAGAGAAATGTTGATGCAACCTACGCGAAATTCATAAAAATAAAATATAATTTTTATCGGGCGTATAACGCATTTAATATACATTTTATGAGATATCCGGTGAGGTAAGTTTTGTGAATTTTATTTTACTACATTTTTAATTGAATATTTGTGTGAATATTTATTTAAGTGGTATTTATTTTAAGAACTTTATGTAGAGTCTCTGTTTAATGTATTTCATTTTAATTAATGAAGTAAAACAATTATTTTTATCTGTAATCATTAATAACAGCAAAAGTGTGAGCGAGGTTATGAAGTGCAAAGTGATGACCTTGAGTCGTTATTTTGTATGGATTGTTTTACGATATATTTTAGAAGTCTCAAATATTTGAGAAGGGTATTTAATTATGTTTAAGGAAATAATTATTATTATTTAAAGCTAAATGCTTTTGATGCAACATGCAAATGAGCGTTAAAAGCCTTTATCAGTGCATATAAATTTTCTCTACGCTAGTCTGCTCTATGCATGACCAATCACTATCAGTAAATAAGCTGATTTACTAACAATAACAGCAACAGAAGCTTTCATTTTTGGCCAATCAATGTCTTGTGTGTCGGTTTGTGCAGTTTTCATTGTGCAATAAGTGTTGCGCTTCTGTTGCTGTTGTTGTTGTTGTTGGTATTAACAGTTTTTAATGCCTGTCAAGACTTGGTTTGACGTAGACTTCAAACACCAATTTCGTTCATATTCACTCACTAATGCTAAACAAACAAGAAGCGCAACGACGTCGAGCTTAAGTGTCTTGCAGCTAGAATATTTCCTAAAATGTGTACATTTGTGTTGTTGTTGTTTTTGAATGGAACAGTAACTGTGTGTGCTCTGTAGTTGTTGGCCCACTGTGCATATGCACACACACACACATACAGACAAAACAAACAGAGCAATGTAGTGCTAGTACCTTTTCTAGTTACCTTAAATTTTAACTAATGCACTCACGTGCAAAGCTCAGCGCGCAAATATAGTTACCACAGAATACACCACACATGCACACGCACGTTTTGTGTATGCACACATTATTAACGCCGCCGTCGCAGTTGCTGCGCTGCTTTATCGTCAATGCTGTAGTCCAATGGTCGCCGTACATAGCGATGCATCGTTTGCTGCCATTAAAGAAGACGACTATGAGAATTTTCTATTGCATACTTTGCTGCGTTAAGCTTATGAAGAGCGAAAAGAAACAAATGAGTGTCATATTTACAAGGTCTGTTTAAATAGTTAGTAAAATATTAAAGTAGAAATGTATGGTATAATATTTTAACTATTGTAAAACGAGAGTTATATGAAAAGTATTTAAAAAGTGTGCTTTTATTCGTTTGAATCAAAAAGAGCCTTTAAAAAAATTCTCTGTTTAAAATGTCTCATAATTTGGTTAGTAAACTTTTAAATATGATCTTCAAAATGTAAGTAGCTTTTCTCAACATTCAATTCAGTTGCAATGGCTTTACGTACATATGTAGCATGAGTAACGATCTATGCTTACATATTTTATACGTTTAAGTACATGAGAATATGTGAACTTTTACTGCAGCACACACACACACACACACACATACACAAATTCAGCGAAACGAACAAACCACAAAAGTCGTTGTTCATAGAGAAAAGTATTCAATGAAAAGGAGTTCACAACAGAAGCAACATTGTTGATAGAGTGCTGACGACTACTCGTACAATGACGACGACGCTGAGGCATTTTTAATATGACCATTAAACAATAGCAACGACGACGTTGAGAACAACACAATACAACACAACACCACAAAAGGCGCATTACATAGCAAGCTGAGCTGTGTTGCAGCAGTCTCTTTTCGCTATTACAGCCTTAGAGTTGCATTCCAAGTCGAATGTTGAATGTCCAAACACACAATGAAAGCCTGCGTCAAGCAGTGCGCTGTGGCATGGTTTGCTGCTATCACACATACACGTTTAAATATAAAGTATGTCAATAAAGTAGATGATACATATAAATAAATAACAGCGCAATACAATTTAGCTTTGCTTATTAGAAGCTAAAAGGATATTCAAAATAAAACTATTTTCAAGTTACATAATTTTTAAAATATTTAATCAAAATTTCAAACAGTACATTCACTTTACAGACACACGTTATTTTTAAAGTTAGCTTAAGATAGAGTAGCTTATATGACTGGCTGTGTGTGTTGCCTCTATAAAGCTCTCAGAATTCGCGCACCGCATGTCAGTTGCATTCCAAGTTTTGCACACAGCACACAAAGTATTGTATGAAGCCCATGACGCCACTAAAAGCAATATTCAAGCAAGCTTCAGTACAACATAATGCCAGTAAAGGCTTTATTGTAAAGTTCAGACAGTTCAGACAGTACATCCAATGCAGTAGAAGAACCTCAAACCAAGTCAAAGGAACGATATTGCAAGTCGTTGACATAATGCAACGAACGAGCGAACGCAAGCATGACGACGGCGACGACGACGAGACGGAAAACGTTGTAGTCGTTGCCTCGCGTGACCACAAGCGGACAGGATATACATGGGCGGGCGTTGAGGCGTTCAATTGTCGTTGTATTTGGACAGCAGCAACTATAGAAACTACTGTAAGTGAGGAGCGATCGGTGCAGTTTATGATGTTGGTGGTGGCATGTGACATGTTCGACCATGGCTTTGGCGCTTGGTTGATTTTATACGTATACGTATACGATGCTTTGGCAGGCGCCTGCCAAAGACCATAAGACGTGCTGTTGGCGTATATATGTGGCTTTGTGCACAATTAATTTTTATATATTTTTCCATTTTTTTCTATTTTTTTTATTATTACTATTTTTTTTTTTTTTTGATATTTCATTTGTGAAGCGTAAATGAATTGGCATTGAATTAAATTGAAGTTATAGAAAAGTTTGCGTTTGTCATAACCTTTTCTTTTCTAATAGAACAATAGCGCCATAGATTGCCTTTGTTTTGTTTTTTAGTTCATATTGGTTTCGTTAAATTACTTTTTATATTGCTTTTTTAAAGTTTTTAATGGTTTTAAGTTTATGATTAATTGAATTTTGTGCTTAGAAATTGAAACAGGTTGTACAATATATTAGGAATATAAATTCTAGAAGCTTCTGGAAATTTTTAATTCTTTTTTTTACATTTTATATTAAATGCACAGCAGCTAATAAAGCATACAGACAGACAGACAACCGCGCTCATTTTGCGCAACATTTCAACATGGCTTTTGAGAGTTGACTACTAAAATTTTAATGCAACTCAATTAGTCTAAAATGTTAAAAATTTATTTAAAAAAAAAATATATAAATAATGAAGTGATCTACTTGAAACAAACAAAAATTAAATTATTTTCTATGAAAACATTTTGTCGAGTGCGCCACTTAATTTGTGAGTCAATTTAAAATAAGCCAAATATAAAACGCAATTAGGACAACAAATACGAGTATAGCTGACAGAAAAAAAGGCAATTAACAACAAATTACGAACGCACTTAATGTAAATTAAATTTTGAACAGTACTACTCTGTACTACTACTCTACTCTACACGACATTGAAATGTCAGTAATCGAGTGCTGTCGTCCGTGACTAATAAAATTAGCACAAAATAACAACAAAAAATCCTAGATAAAAAATATAATAAAAGCGGATTAGCAAAAAATCACAAAAAAAAATTATATTAATTTAAAAATAATTTTTTAATTATAAAACCGCTTAATTAATAGAGAAATAAATTCTTGGAAAGATGCTATTAGAAACAGGCTTTAATAATTTTTTGTTAGAATAATTAAAAAAAAAAAAAAAAACGTCAAGAAAATCTTTGCACAAAATGCTAAAATAATTGAAATGACAAACAGACACAGACACATAAGCACACACATCCTTGCATAGAAAAGAGCATTAATTGCCACAAAATGGAGGCCTGTGAATTGAGTTGCAATTGTGAAAAGAAAAAAAACTGTTACGAGCAGCGGCAGCAGCAACGTTCAAGCAACCAAGTGAAACTAATGTGCCCAAAAGGCGACTATGAAAATAGTTGGAGTAGCAGCCACGACAAGCATGGCAAGGACGACGACGACAAACAAAAGTTGACCAGATGCCCCAAAGGGTGTTGCAAACTGCTAAAGTGGCCTTTGAGCTTGCTTGACTGCTCGCACGCTTGCTTGCTTACTATCTATCTATTTACCTTCCTAGCTACGTGTGTGCAAAATGATGTTGTTACACTAACTTTTCTATATTTTTCTCAAAATGCTAGAACAATTTCCCAGTGCACGTTGGACTACTGGACAGACGGACAGCGACATCAACGACATATCGTCACAAATGCAATCATATTAAAAGCGTAAAGTCGCGTTAGGCGTTGGCAAGTTAACGAGCACAAATGAAAAGTGAGAAAAATTGTGAAAATTCTGACAGCGTACGGCGAAAATAGAATGAAGCGTTGAAATGTATGTGGCGAGAAAAGGCATTAAAAAGTCATACTTTTTCTTTCTTTAACACAAAAACTTTGAAAATTGGTATTATTAGTTTTGTTGAAGAGTTTGTAACACACATTTAAGCGAATGTTGTGGCATCAATTATGCATAAATAGGCGTCAACAGACATTTGTAGCTGTATGTCTGTCTGTCTGTCTGTCTTTCTGGTAGCAGGTCTGGTGTAGTGCTCAAACTTGGTTCATAACGTTACTTAACTTAGTCACAACAACATCGCGTATATAAGCTTCGGTTTCACTATAAGCTATTTTCTTTTCCTTTATTTTTTTTTTTGTTACATTTGAAGTTTAAAAACTTTGTAGCTAAACTAATCAAAGTCGGCTGCATAGAGCCAACTTAACTGATTCCGATAAAGTCGTCCTCTGGCTACTTCTACGCTGGCTCCGTTCTACTTCGTTTGCTTACTGAAACGTTAATTTTTCCCCATGCTACAATTTTTCTAGTTTTGCGCCAAACTTTTTCCTTTTTTTACAATTTAAAAATGTTTTGAAAAAAGATAAATTGGTTGTTTTTTGAGCCAGAAATTGTAGTTTTTCTCATAATTTTTTTTTTTTTTTTTGTGAAAATATATTTTGCCAATGTGGCTTTTCATTTTACAAAAAAAAAAATATATATTGACCAAGTTATATAAAGGAAATAGCCAAAGTGGCATAGTTTCGCGCTTTGAATTGCTTTGCGCGTTTGTAACGAGTTTAAAATATAACACAAATTGTCAGCATGAAGCTACATAAATCTCCCAAAAAAAAAAAAAAAAAAAGATGGCTTGTTTTGTGTTTTAAAACGGATTTATATATTTTTTTCTAAACCAAGTTTGAATGGATAGCAAATTTTTCAGTTTGTTTTATTTTTGCAAAGCAGACATTTGAGCTTGTAAAAGGCAATTAAAATGTTAACCCGAAATTATGCGTATTACGAAGTTTAGAATTTGCCCAGCACTGATTTAGCGACAAATCTATTTAGCAGCAAACGTCTGTCCATAATATTTCTGGAAGCCTTTTTACGTTTTCTATTTTATATTTTAGAAAAATCAACAAAAATTCACTACTTTGGTTCTTGCAGAACATGCATGCATAGTGTTAGCTTAGGTTCTTTCTTAAACAAAGTTAATAAATTCTTCCCTTGAAACATATTGTACATGCTTCTTAGCTTATTCAAATATATCAGAATCTAATTAGCGTAACACAAAATATTACATCAACCGCAAACAGGCGTTACTCTTGCCATTCAAACACCCTGTTTAAATAATAAATCACTTTAAAATTAGTTTGCTAACTTGAGCAAAATGAGCGGCAGCAAATTAGTAAAAGTTAATTAAAACTATTTAAATTGCAAATTATTTTAACATTTTTAACAAGCGAGCAAAAAAAAAAAAAAAAAAAAATGGAAAAGAAAAACCAGCTAAAAAATTGAAAAACGAGTAAAATGCAAGCATAAAAAAAAATAAAAGGAAAAAATGCGCTGGAAATGAGTAAAAATGTTTTATACAAAAAATTTTTTTTAAAAAATTAATTTTTGAAAACAAAAAATTTGATGGCGGTTTAAGTTGGAGCAATATACGAATATATATATTTAAATGGTGCAGCAAGTATGAGAGGCATGAAGTGCGAGTATAGAGTATGTATATACATAAATGATGGGCGTTAAGGCAAGACACACACAGAACAGCAATCGGATTGTATGTACGCGCAACAATTTGCATATAAAAAGGGTTGTTAGACATTAAATAGCGGTGCCTATTATATGAATTAAGGCATACAAGCATTAAGATAAGGCAAGGCACTTATATGTACAACAACTCAAAGCATACTAAATGCTGTACGCGCGCTGAAAGAGTGTGAGTGTGTGTGTAACGGAATATGTGCAAAAGTTAATTTATGCGGGCGTATTTATAGACACATACCAACGACAAAGATGATGCTGCTGCTGATGCTGACGACAGCGACAACGAAGACGACGACGACGTGCATCTATGTATGTCTTGTTGAAATTTTAATTAAAGCGAAAATGTTTAAAGAGCCAGAAGTAGCAACAACAGCGACAGCGGAAATCGAGGCATAAAGTTCGCACTCGACTTGACTAGAAAGAGTCTGACAACTTGCTTAATGTTTAACTCTTTCATACAAAATTGTAGCATACAAATAGGCAAGTTGGTAGGCAGGCAGGCAGGCAGTCAGGCGAGCAGATTGTCAGGTAGAAAGACTGCTGCTGTGTTATGCCAGACAACTGAGTTTTAGAAACAAACACACACACAGACACAGAAACACACAGCTCAGCTCACTCGAAAAGTACTTAACTTCCGCAGTGACTTCACTTAATTCCTAATGATGGAATACCGCTTTTCAGTGTGCGCGTTCAAACGTAGAATTTTCTAACCAAAAAAAAAAAAAAAAAGCAAAAACAAAAAAGAGAACGTGTGAACGATATACTGCATAGCAGTGTGTAGCAGTGCACAGATAGTATTCAAACTCAAAAAAAAAGGAGTTTTATCCATACGCATACACTACTCGAATTATTTGAGAGTATGTATGCCATACTTACCTATGATAACATTGTATATGACAACAAGTTCTAGGTGCAAACTGCATGTTTATACTACTTAGTATGTATGTGAATGTTCGAAGATACTAGCAACTGACAGATGACTTTGTCAACAAAGAAAAGATACATTTTACTTGCTATGCTAACAGTTTTTTTTTTTTTTTTTTTTGGAGTAAACATTTTCATGACTTTTGCACATTTTCTTTTACAAATGAAATTTTGTAATTGAAATGCCTGCATTTTGTGCGTATATGTAGTGTATAAATGTGTATGCGTGTGTATGTTGTTAATACAAACACTTACGCATCTATTATCCTTTAAACCAATTTGACATATACGCAGTCAAAGAGTCAGACAGACAGACAGACAGACAGTTAGTTGTAGTTAGACAGACACACATCAGCTACACACTACACAAGTGACTTGAGCGACTGCGGCTTTATTGGTTACGCGTTTTATGCATGCACTCTTTCACACAAATAAATGATCTTTTTTTTTTTTTTTGTTTTACTATTTCTATCTCACTTTCACCGTTTACGCTGTACCTTGTATAACTACAGACACACACAGTTTGCCATTCAAAATTAATGAGCACTTAAGCGCACGCAACGCAACCTGTACGCGTATAGAGTAAATTCACACTTATGCAGACATAGAAACACAGTTAAAGCATAGATGTAGGTATACAGCGATATGTATAACCACATTGGAATCTGTGTGCCATATACATACATGTATGTGCTTAAAAAAAAAAAAACTATTGAGTTACATACGCATACGAAATTTTATACAAGTACACCTCAGCGACTATGTCAAATAGTTTTTCGTCTAACTAGTTCATTGTACAAATACTTGCATAGTTATAGTCTGTGCTGCTGCTACTGCTACTGCTACGAGTGACAGCTACGAGTTCATCTTTAGCTGTTGTAAATGTTATCACACTTTGACATTCATTAAATGTGACAGTTGGAAAAAAATTGCATTTGGGAAAATAATTTATAAATCGGGAATTTCAATTTTACTAGATACTCAATAAGAATTTAATTTATAATTTAAATTTTGTTGAGAATATATCTAGAAAAGGCACATAAAACACGTTGATACGAGAATTATTAATTGATTTAGACGATATACTCGAATATGACAAATTAATTTAGCGCTTAGACAAGAAAACGGTTCATACATATTTCTTTTAAGTTCAATTTTAACAAATTTTAGTCTAAAATATGCCTCGCAGACTAATTGTTCTGCTAAGCCTAAAAGTATGCTACAAATTTTCGCTAACATCAGCAACATATGCAAGCGAAGCGTATAATATTCGATTATATTTATTGCAAACTTAATTAAAGCTAATTTTAGCGCTATATACTTATGCATTTAACTTACTTTTCATATAATTTCACCTTCACTAACACACATACATAAAGACACATACTCTCATCGTACAGCTGTAATACAAATAAATGTATGCTTACACATGAATGCTTACATAGTTAGCTGTGTGCGTTGCTGCTGCTGCTGCTACTACTGAGCTCAGGGCAAAACCTTCACCTCAACTTTATTTATTAAAAGTGCTTATTACTTTAACACTTGAGCGCGATTTAACACAATTTTCTCAAGTGTTTCGCTTTCTTCTACAACAGCAAACGAAGAACGTAGATATCTTCTGCTAAACTTGAGTGTCTAAAGGTGTGTGTGTGTGTGTGTTTGCGTATTTGTATGTTTAAAGAAGCAAGAGCTGCATGTAACACTCAAGCTTAACAGCGTACATAGCTGCTGCCGCTGCCAACAACTAAAATGTTGAATCTTTTTACTATCTGCTTGAACAGAAAACATCATGCAATGGTGGCGGCATTTACGTTAGTATTAGCTCAACTACATACAACAACTACATCATGTTTTAAGTCTACTATACATATGTGTCTGTCTGTGTGTTTGTATTTGTTTAAGACTGCTTCATCATTTTTCTGGTGCTTTTCTTTTTCTTCAATGCTTTTTAATGTTAGACAAGGTAAAGCGCATACATAGAGAAATTTCTTGAAACTTGGGTTGCTTTGGATTTTTAGTTGTACAAACTATTTTACCTTTTCGTCCTTCTTAGTACATGCTACAACGTGTATCATTTCAGCTAAAATTGTCCTTGTACTTGTTGTCAACATCATGTTGCTTCTTCAGCTACTTGCTACAGCTAAAGCTGCTATTACCTTTGGTTTTGTTATAGTTTTGTTGACTTTAAGTGTGTTGATTTCATACAATTAACTTTTTGTCTGTTTATTTAGTATTTTTCGTTTTGGGTTTGGGTTTACACCTAAACATTTCAGCGCTATTCCTGAACGTTGTCGTACACGTTGTACTCCTGCGGTTATAAGAAGTCACTGACATTCATTTTCGTCTTCTTGCTGGCGCGCACAAAAACGTGCACAAACAATGAAATGTTCAACGATTTACGCAAAGCGTTAAAAATTAATGCGATTCCTTGCCTCATTCCTTGGTTTTCATTCGTGTTTTTAAGTTTGCAGCAGCTTACCTTTTTCTTACACATTTTTGTATACGCGAATTCTTTTGCGTTAAATTTTACTCATCTTTTGTTTTGTGTCTGGAAATTTTAGTTGGCTTGTTATATTATTTTAGTGCAGGTGATTTCTTTTTATTTTTTTCAGTTTTGTGTGCTTGCAGCGTATTAATATTTTGTGTGCGCTTATTTCTCTGTGGTCGTCGTCGTTATGAAAAGTCATTTAATTTATCTTGTATTTCTTTTGGGACAAAAAACACAAAAGCTGCGATGATGACATTACAACATGTTTGGCAAAATTAGTTTGAATTCGCTTGGAAAGTATAACTAAAAAAAAAAGCGAGTCAAAAATTTATTTGTTATTCCAATAGTTTAAATTGAAATAATTCATTAACCAAAAAAAAAAGTATTTATTTTCTGTAGCAGCTCATAAAACCGCATAGCAAATTTATAGCCAACAGCAAAGACTCAATTACATTTTCTGCGTACGTTTTACCTTTTTACACACACACACACACAGACATTATTTTTATACATTAATGACCCTAATGCATTATCGTGTAAGCGTGTAGCGAACGCGTAGCAAATTTCACATTAAACACGCTTTTACGAATCTGTACTGTGAAATTAAAATAATCATTAATATTACTTACACGACATAAACCAAGCAGTCAGCCTGTAGCAGCAGTAGCAGCTCAGCACAGCACAGCTGGCATATGTGCTGTCGCTGTTTAGTATGTAAGTGTTTTATACTTCCGTTTGGTATTTTAATTTTCTTCATAGTTTTTTGTTTTTTTTTATTTCCAAGTAACAAGCAGCACAGCTGCAAAATACTTAAATGAATATGAGCTCATGTGGCAGCAGCATAGAAATGCTAAAATAAATATTTATACAAAAAAAAAAAAGAGAAAAAAAGGCAAAAGGCAACTAAAAACCACGAACCGAACATTTAAAATTGTATATGCCACAAACGAAAATTAAGAAGAATGTTATTGCACAAGAAAGAAAGAAAGAAAGAACGAGCGAACGAAAACAAAAATATGAACCCAAATGCTAAAATGCTTTTAAGGTAAACAGAGTCGTCATCAGCGCCATCATCGTTGTTGCATATAGTATGTTGTATGTGTATGTATGTTCAACACGCTAAAGCTTTGCATCTTTACACTTTGTGGTGCGGTTAACAACAAATATTCATGGGAACACATGGCGTATGTGTAACGTTTGGCGCGGTTTGACTTTTGCACAAAAGGTTACTTGCTTTCTGTACTTGTTGTACTGTAAAATAAATGCGCAAACGAAAAAAAAAAAAAAACAAAAATAAAAATAAAAACAAATTTAGATACAAAGTTGTCGTTTTAGAAAGATACAAAAACATTCTATGAGATACATAAACTCACAGATACTTTTTTCTTTCACTCTCTCTTTAGTGTAGGCGATGCTAACAAAAAAAAAAACAATGTAAACAAAATAAAAGCAAGAGTAAAACACTTCATTATACTTTCTAATTTTTTGGGTATTTCGTTGTATTTTGTATAACAAACAAACTGACTACTAACATAGTATGCCATGGTATATGTGTGTGTAGCTAAATGTATTTACGGTGTTGCTAGTGTCACAAAATACTGACTTTTTGAGTGTCTCTCATATAAATACAATATTTATATATGTATGTAAGCAAACGCAAAGCAGGACCGCGTCAAAGGTATTGCAATTTGTGAAATGTGTTTGTAAAATGCTTTGAAGCGAATTTAAATCGCTTTTTAAACTGATGTTAACTCTATTAAAAGGGGTGCGAACTTAATAATTGTTTGTTACATCTTAAATTAAACTTAATCTTTTTGCTTTATTGCAGCTTTAGCGCGAATAGTTAGTCATTTTTCAATTTAATTTAAAGTTACTAGATTTTAAAATATTTAAAAAAAAAAAAAAACAAGAATATCACAGTCCACATTGAATTATAAATTCAATGCATGAAGACATTTATTACACTTGAATGTCACAAACGTTGACATTGATTAATGTATTCAACATTTCTTTTCATTTTTTATTATTATTTTTTTTTAATAGTGCATAAAATATTTCATAATGTATTGTTGACATACATAAATAGTACAGCACATAATATTCGGCCTTAGACCTTCATAAATCTTAATATGCTGCGCTCCTGTGCACAACAAAAAAAAAAAAAAAAAAAAAGTTGCTGAATTAATTGTGAAAGTGCGATGTTGTGAAATTACAGAAAAATGTTAAACTTACTTAAGCCTGGTAATGAGATATCACTGCGACATTTAATGCCTATGTATGTGAGTTTACATAAGGACAAATATTTATGTATATATGTGTATGTGTGTGTGTGTGTATGTGTGAGTGTCAGCAGCAAAAACAAACAGTTGAAATGCTTAAGCACGAGTGAGCTTAACGCTTTTTACACACGCACACACACACACACACACACACAGATAGATATACTCACTTACGCATTTTATAGCACAGCAAAGGCAAGGGCCAGGGACAAACATTGAAAAATATGACACCCTATTTCCGTTTGCCGTTTCTGACAATAATGGCTGACAATATGGTGCAGCTTACGCTGAAAAGTGATTGTGGCAGTAGTGGCACAGTCGGCAGCAGCGCATTGCAAGGTTAAAGCCAATGAGTAAAGGAAATAGAAAGAGATGGAGCGTATTAATAATAATGAGAGATAGAACGAGCGAGCATGCCAGCACACTTGCAGATTATGTGTCTGGATTTTGGTAATTTAAGCGGCTTTTTTTCATTTTTTTTTTTTTTTTTGTTAAATACCAGCGTTACGTTTTTACCAATGGACCAATCCGAAAAAAAAAACTCAAGCACTTTTTATACACTTACCCTTTTGCAATCCTTTACATCGAACAAGAATTGCGTAAAATGATTAAAAAGAATATTGCTCTTGTTTTTTTTTTTTCGCGTGCCGTATTTAAGCGCTTGATGTAACTTTTAAATTAATTTTCATTAAATGTACGCCGCAAAATTGTTTTAAAGTGATTATGGTTGCAAAATTATGCTTCTAATAGCAACAGCTGCGGCGTCATCGTTGGTTGTTCGTTTGGGTTGTTGCGCTACTGCTGCTGCTGTTGCTGCTGGTATTCCTATTAGTTTTTAAACTACTGCTGCTTCTGTGTGTGTACATATATTATATATATTGTAGTATAATGATGAAGTACTGCTACATTGCATTGAACAGCGAGTGGGTAAACGTTTTAATGCATGCTTTTCATAATATTTAAATTATATTTCAATATTGTGCATATTTTATGTAAACGTTGTGTGTGTTGTTAATCAATGCAGTTATGCAATACGCTACTTTATAACTATGCTGTTGAACAAATAATTGTTTCATAACTATTTAAAAATATGTTCTGAAGCCTTCAAAGAGTTACAAGAAAGTATAAAACTGCTGAGAGGAATGCAAAAAAATCTCTCAATAAAGAGCAAACAAAAAATACATAGAACGAGTAGATTTATTTATAGTCACAAAAAAAAAGACCATGATAATTATACTCATGCAGCGTATTAAATTTCATCATTTACTTCAACTTTAAAATTTTAACGACGCTTCTTCTTCTTCTTTGCATTATTTCAGTACAATTTATTTAAATTATGCAACATTATAAATATGTACATAATTAGTGTTAATTATTGTACTTAATGCACTTTCATTGTATTTACTTGTACATAGATACATTAAATTGTATATAACCATGTCTGTCTGTCTGGTATGTCTGCTTGTAGTATATATGTTACATGCATATACATATGTATAAATATGAAAATTTATGTAATATATTAGTCTCTACACATATCATATGCTTTACAGCACCCGCAGCATACTATATTATGCTACTATTATTTTTTTTTACTATTCAAATACATAAGTAAATTATAATAATGCATTATTTATGCAAATGTATTGTAATGTGCCATTAAAATAATTTGATATCTTTTTGGGGAAAGACGCAAATTAGGCAAATGTTATAAAATTATTTCCTCTTTCGTTTATTTTATTGTTGGTGTGTGTGTTTGTAGTAAATCGAATAGAATAGATACTTTTTTTCTTTTGTATTTAAATCCCTTGATAAATAACAATCGAATATATTGCAATGACTTTAAAGTACACACTTTAGTGTGCGGGCATATGCAAAATAATTACTTAAATTTTGTAACTTAAAATTAAGCGTCAAGGCTTGAAAAAGATTTATAAAGGTTCTTCATAAGGTAGACATGCGCTCAGACACAGCTAATAGAGTCCTGCATCGGTTGAGTTGAAAATCGACTCACACCGAATCACAACAGTAAATATTCGTTTCAAAATCAGAATCAATTCGAAATGATTTGTTTGATTTTCGGTTCGAACGAATACAGCGTTTAACGATTTGGTTAATCGAAACGATTCCGTTGCACTCTTAACCGATTCTAATCGAATCGTTTAATTTTTTACCTGGTTCGAAACGTTACGACTCATTTTTTAAACGAGTTAAAAACTTTATATACACTTCTACTTTTTGGATACAGCGTATAATCGTTTAATAAAATTATAGTAACTCTAATTGAATAAAGGCGTTAAAGTTAATATTTAAATAATAAAAATAATATTACACATTGATCCATTAACAATATAAGTGATTCATACATTTTAGTAAACATAATTGCTTCATTATACTCACTCAAGCGTATTAAATACGCAAAGGACGAAAAAAAAATGAACAACTAAAAAGCATATTAAGTAATAAAAAATATTTATAAAAAACAACAACAAGCCACAGCATGCAAAACATGTCGAATGTCCTTGTTGTACAATAAATATATTGTATAATATATTTAATGAATTTATTTATATACAATACATTAATGCGCGCTGTTGTATTTACAAAAATAATATTTGCACAATAATTTTTTTCGCGTTAAAATTAATAAATTTTTTTGTATTTTTTTAAAATTTTTTTTTTTCCTTTCACATTAATAACAATTTATTTCAATGCTTAAGCCATTTTTACATGTCAAATAAACATAACAATTAACACATTGTACTTAAATATAAATGCTTCACTATGTATATACACAGAGGGGAGAAAAAAAATTCTAATTAAATTATAAGATCATAAAAAATTATTACAATTTTATACAGATAAACACACACACACGTACAGAGTACATTGCGTGCGTGTTTGTTTGTTTCCTTCTTTCAATCTTTATTTGTATTTGTTTTTGTGTTTGTGTGTGCATTGAGTAAATACTCACATTAACTAATAATAAAAACTCACGCAATATTTTTTCTCTTCTTGTTGTGGTTGTTGTTTTTGTAATTGTCCTTGACTGCCATTTTTACTGATTTGTTTGTGATTCTGCTGCTGCTTCTGGTGCTGGCAGCATAGTTGTCGCCTTTCTGCACAAAACTCCAAAGCCATTTCCTCATATTGCGTTTCAATCGTTGCTGTTGTTGTCATCGTTTTCGCTGTCGCTGTCGCTGTTGTTGTTGTCGTCGCCGGAGTTTTTTCCTCTTCTTCTTTTAGCAATTGTAATCCATAAGGCCACTGTTGGGCCGTATAATATTGATGCTGTTGCCCTCGTTCATGCCTAGTAGTTGTCGTCTTTGTCCATGACCGTTGCTGCTCATGCCATAATCTGCTGCTGTCTGCTGCCAGCCGTCGTCGTTGCCGTCGTTGTTCTTCCAGTCGGAGTCGGTCGACAGGCGACAAATTGCCTTTCGCATTGTCGACAATTAAAATTCGTAGGCCTTGTGGCATAAATTTACAAAAGCCAGGGAAGTGTAGTGTAGATAAAGTACAAAAAAAAAAAAAACGGAAGAAAAAAATGAATATAAGAAAGTAAAATTTTTTTTTGTTTATTTTGTATTTAAGTGGAGCGAAATTGTGTTTGTAAAAGGCACAGAAAATGTTTTGAAGTTTTTATAAAATATTAGCGTTTGATTTGATTGAAATGATGTTGTGGCAAATACAGAATAGTAGCTTTTAAGAGAAATATTTCTTAACTGAAACGAATTACACAGTAATTGTATGCATGGCACCCAGAGAAAACAATCAATTTAATGCTTTTTATGTTTGTTTTTTTTTCTTTTGAAACTTTTATTTTCTTATTTACTCGTTCGTCTTCTTGATTTATGGAATTTCGTTTTACTCGTCAGAAAGTTCTGGCTTTTGACCTAGTTATTCGTTACAGTTATTGCGTATAACTATTTAGTTTTTTTTTTTTTGTAATTCCCACGTTCTTAATTTTTTTTTTTTTTTAAAACTGGAAATGTATATAAATGTGTACATGTAACTAGTTTCTACGACTCGTTAGTTTTATAGTAACATATCTGTTAAATTCTAGTTGCTTTATTTCGTTTTATTAGTTTTTAATTACTCGTTATGTGTCGGTATATGTAAGTTACTCGCTACATTGTAATCTGTTGTTTTTCATATACAAGTAACGCCACTCGTTACTTTTCTCATTCTTCTAGTTGCTTACAAATTTTTCATTCGGTTTCTCTTTGCTCCAACTTACTAGCAATGTATGCTTTAAAAAAATGCAAACTTATTCAAACATTTTTCGCTCCACTCTAATTTTCATAAAGTCAGTAAACATAGAATCAAATCGCATGGATTAATAAAAGCAGTACGTCGTCGCCATTAAAAAATTAATAGCATTCACTTTGTGCTTGCAATATGATTTATACATTTTTTCTTTACTACAAAGCTTTTTTTATTTTCTTGTGCTAATATTTTAAATTTTTTGTTTTTAAGCAAAACGCATCAGACAAAGCCTTACGCTTTTTTTTTTTAAAACCTTTTTTTTGTGCTACTTACCCAGTGGACTTTGACACGCAGTGACGCTGTGGTTTATTATTATTTGTTTTTATTATATTTATTTATTATTATTATTTTTTTTTTTGGTTAAAATTGTTTAGTTGTTTCAAATTTTTTTTTGATGTCGGTTTTTTTTGGTTTTTTATTAGATTTTTTTATTGTCGCACAAAATTTTTCAGTTCATTAGAGTTAATTGTTTAGCAGCAATGAACAGAACAGAACAGAACACAGAAATTATACAATAAAGTAAATAATATTTTTGTGGTTTTGGTTAAATAACAAAAAAATGAAACGTACAAAAAATTGATACTAATAAAAGAAGTTAAAAAAAATGGAACACAGTGTAAAACATAAATTATGCATAGAAAAAAGTGTCTAAAAAACCAAAAAACAGAACGCTAAGCCATGTTTTTGTCTGCTTTAGTATGAGATTTATTAGTTTAGCGATAAACCACGAATAAAAAAATAAAAAATATAAAAAAACTAAGGCCATAGCCAAATAGCCCTTATGGCCTATAATAAATCAACGCAAAAAACTGGCATTTTGAATGAGTTTCCAAAGGACCAAAGGAAATTTTCTATATTTTCTTTTTTTTTGTAAGTTTTTTATTTGGTTTTATTATTCAAGTTTTTGCGATTGGTTTTATTCATTTATTTTTTTATACAATTTTACTATCTGTTCTTTTAACTAAGTTTTTTAAACTAGCTTAGGCGCTCAAATGTATGCAATACAATATTTATGTTATAAGTTTATTTTATAGTTTTTTTTTTGTTTTTTGTTTTTGTTTATTTTAGTGCTTACACGATTTAAATTAGTTATTTACATGGATTTTACAAATTTTGCATATAATATGTATAAGGTATAAAGATATATCAATATTTATTTATAAATGTTGCAAAAAAAAAAAATAAAAATTAAAATATTGAAACAGGATATTCCTTGCAATATGTTACAAATTATACAAAAAAAAGAGTATTACTAATAAAAAATAACTTTAATTTTGAGCTATGCGTTGTGTTAGTGTCTACATGTGTGTGTATATGTGTGTGTGCTACTACTTTTTTTGACTCTTTTGTTTTGTCTGTGTTGTCGCTATTTAGGCGTTTTCAAGCCAATAAAAACTTTTATTTTGTCATAAAAATCATACATATAACATTTATATTTATTTTGTGCTGTATTATTATTGTCTGTTTATGATAATATCTGCATTAAATTATATCATATCATATCATAAAATATGCTCATTTGCAATATTTTTGATTTTGATTTAATAACTGCAAAGCAAAAAAAAAAAAAAAAGAAGCGTTGCGCACAATTTTTATGCCACATTTTAATTGTATAATTTAATATGCGTGAATATATTAAGTTGAGAATAGAAATTATGCTCTTACCATATGATACATATTTTTTTATATATATATTTTATATACATTTTTATATGTATATACAAATTACGACTTAATACATAATGCAAAAAAAAATTGATTTTAAATTATTGAATAGAATTTAATGTAAACAGTTCAATACAGTTTTGAAATTATTTAAAATAGAGCAGTAATTCAATTCAAGCTTTTGATCGCAGTTTTTTTACATAATGCACACTTCTTACTCATTAACCCTTTCTTAATAAAAGCCTAAAAGTATGCAATAAATATCGTGCATAATATAAACCAATATATTCACGCTTCATACAACAATTTACCAACTACTTTTCATTAAAACTCTTTCATTTAAAATTTTGTGTTTCTTTTTATTTAATGAAATGCTTTAGGCGCTAAAGTATGAAGAAGAAAATCAAAAAAAAAAAAACAGAAAACTCATTTAATTCACACAAATGAGTGCAATCTTGAATGCTTTGAGTAGTTAAACAGTATGTAATAAAACTGCAAAAGTCTACCAGTGCCTGTAGTGCCTTGCCTGACTGCCTGCCTGCCTGGCTGCCTTGGCAGCATACATAACACAAATGGCTGCTGCTTTTCATTATGACCTCAGTTGGAAATAAAAATAAAAAAAAAGTGGTTACAAAAAAGTTTTGCCTTACTAACTTTTTGCACTTATGCCTGTTGCATAATTCAAATGCATCAAAAAGCAGTATTAAAAGGAAAACTTAAATACACAAACCAACGCACACACACACACACATACACGCATGTATAAAAAGCATCATTATAAATTTTTTATTTAGCATTTGCAACCAATAACAGCATCAAGATACGCTTTAGAACATCTTGTTGTCGTTTTTTGTTGTTTTTTTGTTCATTGGCGCGTCAAGATTACTAAATTTTAGAAAAATATGCTTTTGCTTTATCTTAATTCTTAACTATTATACAAAGTTCTTTTGAAATTATTAATTCTTAAAAAACTAATACAACTACGTACTACTATTACTACTAAATACTAGTTAAGATACTTTTCTTGCTTCTTTTTAGATTTTCTTGCAGCTCAAACAACAACCTTAATATTGCATATCATGTCTGTCTGTCCGTCTGCCGGTCGGTCTGTCTCTATGTTTGTCTATTTAGCTATTTAAATGTTAGTTTATCTTCTGCTTTATAAGTAAGGGTTAAATTTTCCATAAACGGAAAATCTGTGACTGCCGCCAGCAACTCAAGCACATAATGATTATGTTTACTTTTATTTCGAGCCTTTCTCTATGGTTATATGAATTTGTGTGCTGCTACTACTGCTGCTGATATTGTGTGTAAGAGTACAACCTTTTTATTATTATTTGTTGTTGTTTTTGTGTTTTTATGCAAACAACGAGCACACAAAACTATAGAATCTAATAAGAATATACACTCATGCACATACACACACACAGAGAAACACACGCATGAAATATATTTTATAGCTGTAGCGCTTTTTAGTTCATAGCAGTAGCACCAGCAGCAGCAGCAGCGATGAAGTTGCCCGATATTCTTGTTACATATCATATCAAAGCAGATCATAACACATTATAGCATATCATGATGATGTCGCTCGTAACTTGTTTGTAATAAAAAAATGTTAAAAAAAAATAATAAAAAGGAAAAGAAATTTACATATGTAGTTGTCCTGTTGTTGTTGTTGTTGTTGCTGTTATCCTTGTTATTTCCGTTCAGTTTGTAGCTTTGCACCAAGCAGCCGCCATGCAAAAAATCATACGCACAACTGATAGCACAACTAATACCATTCCAATATTAAGACATACATTCGCACACACACAAACGCAAACCCCAAACAAACAAAACTTGCACACTTAAGACTTACATTTATGGTAAGCACTCTTCAATAACGCGCTTTGGGAGCAGCAGCAGCAGCATTGTAAGTGGCGGTAAACTACTGATATTATTACAGTTAAGCGAATTTGAAATTGATGCATGTTGTACACTGAGAAAAAACGTTTGGTGAAGTTACAAAAATTAGGTATAAAATATAACAATTTATTTTTCAGTAATATATTCACCACATCATTGTTTTTTCACCACAAAATTTAATTTTTCAACACAAAATACTAAAAAAAAAATAAAGACAGTACACTGCTGTCGAGTATGCTCGATTATAAGCTACCCTGTACCCAATTTTAATGTACTTTAAGCAATTTCTTTATTCTGTTTTATTGTTTCCATGATACAATTATATAAGGTGAAGTATTCTGGCAATCTTTGCACATATTTATAAGTTCTTTGCTCAAAATCAAGAAATAGATAAATTTACATTTATAAGTTGGAATTATATAAATTCACCATACTCAGCATACTCAACAAAATTTATTAGCAAATTAGAAAGAGACAGTCGTGGTATACTTCACCTGGTATAATTTTTTTATAGCTTTCTTCTTATGCATAGTTTTTTTCGCAGTGTACTACATGCATAATCCTAAAGCTTTTATATAGACACAGCTGCGTAACTTAACTTTTAATAAAATCGCTTACCGCTGTATAAAAAACAAACAAACCAACCAACTTGCTGCCTACTCTTTTACGACGCAACGACAACTAAAACCTCGAAATATCTTTATAACAAACATTCACGTTGCTTACTATACGCATACATGCGGCGCCTTTATCACTTAGCCGCCGCATACACTTAAAGATACACTACGATTACTGCATTTACTTAGCCTACGAGACGACAACTACATATTGTGTATATGTGTGTGTGTGTGTGTGCGTGCGTTTATATGTGTTAGTATTTCTCTGTTTAAGTTGCTAGCGTTTTTAACAATTTTCTTTTGTTTTTTGTTGGTTTATTTTACAGAAACATACAAAAATGTACTACGAATTGTATCTTGTATCTGTGAAGTTGCGTTTTTTTGTTTTGCAGCTGTAGGCTTTTGGAATTATTTTTTTATTTTTTTTTTTTTGTAGCTGTATACTTTAATAACTGTTTTTGTTTGTGTATGTGTGTGTATGTATGTATTTGTGCATTTGTTTTTGTCATTTATGGCACAAGTTTCTTAAATCCAGCACCTTCTTGGCCAAGTTTGAGCTCTTCATAAATTGTGGGATTTACTTCATTGCACTGCGTGTTACTGTTCGGGTTATGAAAATGATGCGCCGCATCTGTGACATCCATGCCGCCGCCGCCGCCGCTACTGCTGCTGTTGTTACCCTTGCGTACACCATTTCGTTGTTGTTGTTGCTGTTGATGATGACGTTGATGTCTACTACCATTCGTCGTTGACGTTGTTGTTGTTGATGGTGCTGTCAGTCGTTGTGTTGTTGCCGTTGCGCCGGCTGCTGCTGTTGCTCCAGCTCCTGTCGCTGCTGTGGGCGCAGTCGTTGTTGTCGTTGTCGTCATTGTGGCGGCAATGCCATTATGATTGTTGCCATTGCCGCCAATGTGGCTATTGTTGTTGTTGCCGTTGCCAGCGGCGCATCTGCCGTAACCATTGATGTTACCACCACCACCACCACTACTGCCATTTTGCGTTGTTGTGATGGCGGATGTCACAGTGGGTAACTTCATAGTGCAAAAGAGCATTGGTGTTGGTTGCATACACGCACATATATATATGGTATGTATATATATTTTATTTAATATTGTTGTTGTTGTTGTTTCGTGGTATTAAAGCAGGAAGTGCAAAGGAGAATTTTATACAAAATACAAAAAAGTAGAAAAAAAGAAGAAAAATAACATTCAACTTTGGATTACAGACAAAAAAAACATTGAAAGACATTTAAATATTTGCAAGAAAAAATATTTCTGCTTCATTTTCTTTGCTTAAATTAATTTAAAAATATTTAAACGTAAAATAACACTTTGTGTATAACTCTAGTATTTCGTGTGCACACGCATAACTCGAAAATACACTCAAACATTTAAAATATTTGTAAGTGTATTTCTCAAACTAAGCAATGCCAATATAAAACTGTTGCCTAATTTATTATGTTCTTATTTGGTTAGTGTTATTTAAGATCAAAACGAGTTTACCTTTTTTTGGAAATTGTTAAATAAATAGCAACATCAAATACTATTGTACAACAACAGCAACAATAATGGCAAACTAAAACATTAAAAAAAGCACAAAACAACAAAAACATAATACACACCTGCACCTGTTCGAGTCCACGCGTATATGTAGGATTCTCGAATGCGACACCATTGCCGGCCTTACCGTGCGCACGACGATGTCGTCTATAAAAAACAATGGCAGCAGCAGCAAGAAAGATGGCCAAAATACTTGCAACAATGCCACTTATAGTGCCTACAGCACTTGAATAGCCGCTCGTCGCTGAGGTGACATGATGCTCGCCTAGCGTAAATCTAATTGGCTCTGTTAGTACACTGGCGCCTACACACATTGTTGTTGTTGTTGTTGTAGAGTGTGTGTGTTGGTAATGATTATGATGATGATGATGAAGTGGTGTGTTGGGAAGTAGAAAATAGACAAAAAAATAGAAAAATACTCAGTAAATGTTTCGTGACACATGTTCAAATTAAATTACATATAGTATTGTCAATAAAGTCCCACGCTTTCCTTTACAATAGTATTACTTACCATATGTATTGCCAGCTTTAACCACAAGCTCATAGAGCACATCCTTCTTTAGACCCTCAATATTGATTGTTGTCTCTTTAACATCGATACGACGTATCTCAAGCGCGCTGTTACTTAATGTTGTCATCATACTTGTTGCATTATTCATTGATGTTGCTGAAGAGTCGGCTGCGGCGGCTGCTGCTTCCATATTAGAATTGGAATTGTTGATCTCTATTGATTCATTTGGCAGCGCAGCTGCTTCATGGTAAATATTCTATAACCGTCAACGGCATTGGGATTTTTTGTTGGTGGATCCCAACTGTAATGAAATAGTTTTTTTTTTTTTTTGTTTCGTTTTTATTATATTTTTTTTTTCGTCAGATTTTTCTTTGCGTTATTTTTAGAACAGCCAGCGGCAACTCAGCTAAAGCTGTGTATATGTGTATGTGTGTGTGTATGCGTGCGAGTATAATATTGTTGCAAGCTCAAAACTTGTCTGGAATTTTAATAAATTTAATGTACGCGTAACTTTTTTTTACACTCATTCTCTCTCTTTTTTGTTTGATTTTTCTTTATATTGCATTCTTTTTGAGATTTTTCTTTACTTTTTACCTTACAACACTATTCTGCAACGAGTTTATCCTTGTTTATACTACTATGACTACTATCACACCCATTCGCATAACAGTGTATAAGTATTTTTTTTTTTTTTTAGCTTTTCTTTGACCTTTGCCATGGTTCGTTGATGTTTTGCTGCTCTACTCTGCTGCTACATCATGATTTGCAGAGTATTAAAGTTAGATAAAATTCACATTGAGAGCAACGTTAATGGATTTGTGGTCTATTAGCGTTTAGTAGTCAGTTTTGCTTGGTTACCTTTCTGGTTTCTAATAGTATGCTGAGAATGTACAGTAAATTTGTTGCTTTTCGCTGGAGCATTGAAATGAAATGTTGTGCAAGGTTAGGAATAAAATTTTATTCAATTTAAAGATATAACATGCAGACGGACGGACGGACGGGAAGATAAAATCTATTAGAAAATAGTTGAAAGAAAAAATACTTACTTTATCATAACTTCACTGTCCGAGACCACACTGACCAAAATATTCTCCGGTGGTCCTGGCAAACGATCTCGATTCTTTTCAAAACAACCAACTATAGTGCGCGCATATTGTAGACTACAAATTTCCTTCGAACGCACCGAATCACCGCGACACCAATTTAGGCATTTACGCGGCACTTGTTCATCCGCACAACACGAACGATGATCCGAACCGTCAGCAGCGCATTTCATCAACTTATCAAAATCGACAATGCATTCCGGTTTATCGGCAATGGCATCGAAATCAATATAATAGCTACAAGCGCTGCGACACGCAAGCGAAACATTTTGCTGTGCACAACACTCGGAGACATTGCGGTTGAGTGCTGGCGTATTACGTATACGCACCGATACCGGTGTCGTTGTCTTGCCAAAGGGATTCTCTGCATAGCAGAAATAATCACCAACATCATTCGCTTGCAATTTACTAATGCGCAACGACATTGTGTATATCGTCGGACGTGAGGCATTAACGCGCAATGCAATGTCATAATTGCCGCCTTGTATTACCGGTTTGCGTCCGTCATGATCGCGCCAGAAGAAGGTTTTAGGCGCAGGCTTTGAATCGACGGTGCAACGTAATTCCACTTCATCACCAACCGAGGCGACAGTTATGCCAGCAGCTTGAATTTTTGGTGGATCTGTGGCGCAAGAGTTTTTAAAATAAAATAAAATAAAGCAAAATTGTTTTGATTTCGTTGCACACTTACAGCAAATATTAACTCTTCTGGTGGCCTGCATTGGTACACCATAACCATTGTCAGCATAACAGGAAACATGCTCCATATCGGCCGAAACATTGTGTATAACCGTAACCATATGCCGTGAAGTATCCTGACGCACCAAATGACCACCAACATAAAGTGAAATTGTGGGCGCAGGATTACCTAAAGCAAGACAGAGTATAGTCATGGAACCACCTTCGGCTATATTGTCTGCGGGATGCACAGTAGGCGGCTATAAAAGCGAAAAAAAATAAAATTTAAAATGTAGAATTATAAGTAGCAGCGTTTTGTTTTGAAGCACTTACATCCACAAATGCTGGTAACGCTGGATCTGTCCATGCCACAAGCGTTTCTGAGGGCAACGAAGTAGCCTTTTCGCCAATTGCCTCAACGTAGAGCACATGCTGTGAACTGGGTTTCAGATTATTCATGCGCAGCCATGCGACTTTAGTTTCGATTTTATTGAAACTATCTGATTTTGTTGGTTTGTGATAGACTCTGCGTGGAAAGTGAGTTAAAGTTTTATACAATAAATTGTTTCATATCTTCTACCTGTATGTTATCTTCTCATGTGGATGCGAATACTCCGGCGGTTGCCATGTTAATTGCATCCAGGTGGCACTATGTGAGACTATTGTCAATGAATGTGGCGGCGATGGCGCGCCCCAGATTTTCGACGCTGTAGCAGCTTTAACCAAAAAAAGAATTTTATTTTATTTTATTTTTGTGAAAACATTGAAAATATGCAGCTCAATGTCAACGCAATTATACAAATTTGGTCTTTTTTAATTTTGTTTTTCGTTTTTTTTTTCTTACCTTTTTGGCTATCATTGCTGCTTGTTGTTGTTGTTGTTGTATTGATCAGCAACATTGATGCAGGTAGCGATGTACCAAATTTTCCACGCGTCACAACCAAAATGCGATATAAGGCATTCGGCTCTAAATTTGTTAAATCGATGCTAGTCTCATTGGTGGTCAATTCCTAAGTGTATAATTACAAAATAAAAAAAATGAAAAAATACAAAGAAAAGAAAAAAAAAACACACATTAACAAAAATGGTTAAATGAAACGTAGCAATTTCAGCTGAGGTTTTTCACTGATTTTGTGGTGATATATCATAGACGTTGTCGTCGTCAGTCGTCGTCGTGGTTATCGTTGCTGCATGATTAGTACTTTTGTAATTGTTGCGACGCAACGCAATTTGTGGTATTTAGCGCTGTCCAATTGCTAACTTAGATTAGAAGCACGATATGCAGAAACAGACAGACAGACAGACGGACAGATAGAGGCACGGACGTATGAACAATTCGCCACAAATGACAACACCATCAACAGCAGCAATAGCAATCGCAGCAGCAGCAGCACAATCGCCTAACATTGTCAGCAGCATCCGCAGCAACCGTGTGGCAACAATGATGTCGTTTGGCATCTCATTGTCTGTCTCAGCTATATTGTGTGTGTCCAACGAAATTGACAATTCTGCTGCGTCTCTTTTTATCTTGCCTCTACTCGCGCCACCATATAGTAAAATTTGACTCGTTGTCGTCTAGGCTATCTGCCTATTAACGTAGTCAACATTTTCAAATCGTTTTTGTAAGCTGGCACTTCTGATTTGTTTTCATGCTGCTACGTGCTTTTGCTTGTTTTAAATTTGCCGCGGCATATTAACTTTGATATTCCTTTTTTGAGATTGGTGTTAAATTCTTTTTCCTTTTTTGCATACTAAAAATGGCAATTTAAACATTTATAAAAAAAAAAAAAAGCTTGTAACTTGTAAACAGGAGCACTGGCTGCGAATCTATCTGAGGTTTGGCATCTATTTAGAGTTTACTCAAGCTCAATTCAGTTTATTAAATAAAATATAGAATAAGATACATTTCTTTTAGATACTTTTTAGAACAAACGTTTTTTAGTTTAGCTAGCGTTAACTGCTACAAGTAATAATCTTATAAACCTGCTTCACTAATAATTCACCAGAGTCATTGTTTTCATACTTATTTTTTTTTAATAATAGCGCTAAAGTAATTCGTTAAAACCGCACATAAGAATGTGTAATGTATCTGATTTTTATCTACTGCAGATGACGCACTCTTTTATTGCTGTTGTTGTTATTTTAGTTATCATTATTATTGTTGTTGTTGTGGAATTTAGGTCTTTAATTGCAATTTTGGTTTCATTGGATTTATTTTTCGTTGTTTTTGTTTTTTTTTTTTGGTTTGTTTTCTTTTTCAGTTACAAATTCCGCGTTAAGTAATTTACTGCGTTTTATGGGCAGAATTGTAGCTACAAAACATTGCTTGATGTTATTTTTTTTGTTGTTGTTGTTGTTGCTGTAAATACTAACGATTATTGCTATTTTTGTTGTTGTTGTTGTCGTGATTTTGTTGCTGTCTTTATTGCTGTGCAGCAGTTGTTTTTAATTTTCATGCTTGTCTTTGCAATTTTGTATCTTTATTTTTTTTTTTTTTTTTGTTTTGTATTTTTACTTGTTTTGTATTTAAAAGATACATTTGATTTACGCATGGAAGTAAGTCAATGGCAGCAGCAACGTCAACATCTTACTTAACTTGGCATAGCTTGTCGCATTTTGGGGCGCATCTCGATTTTGTTGCTGCTGCTGCTCATAAATTGTTGTTGTTGTTGTACATTTTTAAATGAAATCTATTTGTCTAGAATCTATGCTGAATGCATTTTTTTATTGAAGGTCTTTTATGGCTCGTGCCTGCACACTTGTTATAACTTGACATTATCGTTAAACGTGACTGTAAACTAAACTAAAAAAACAAAAAAAAAAAAAAAAAGATAGACACACCTTTTCAAATATTTTAAATTGGAAAAAAAATCTATTTGAAGAGCATATTTTCAGTCAGTCTTATCACACAGCAACGCATCGCAGTTTACTAAAGCCATGGTCAAAACTGATTGGCCTTCAAATAGTCAAATAACGAAAAAAAAAAAAAAAAAAAAATAAAAACATTCAAGACAAGTGTAAAAATATTGACAGAAATTGTTTGCTGTAGTCTAAAAAATATTTTTCAGCAGATGACTACATACATAGTTGCCTGTCAACAGCGTTGTTGCCTGTGCTGCTGCAGCAGCAATAGCGAAAAAACTGCTAAAAACTACGAAACACCGAGCAGCAGCTTACCCAATGCAGTCGTCAGCTTCACTTTGGCTCATTTTGGGGTTTTCAGTTAACAATTTTTAAAATTTTTTTTTTTTTTTATTTTAGTTCCAATTTTTTGCTCTAGTGAAGCTGCTGCTGCTGCATACAGATACATTTTTTTTCGTTGTGTGGCATTGCAAGCTCAACCGTAACGCAGCTGTTGTGGTATTCATATGTTGTTGTCGGTTGATGCTGCTGCAGCTTAAATACATCTATTTTTTTTATTCCTCCTTTTTTTCGTCACTGGACTTTGCAACAATAAAATCAATGGCTTAGCTGCAGCAGCAGTAGCGCAGCAGCAGCAGCAGTGGAAGTTCGTGCAACGTACATTATAATAGGTATTGTGGCAGCATTTGGTCTGCTCAATCGTTGCACTTACAGCCTCTGGTGTCAAATGGTTTTAAACGCGTGGCATATTGAATTGCTCATACGCCCCGTTATACTAGCTAAAAGCATTCTTCGGGGGCACACTGTGAGAAAGAATTGTTAGAATTTATGCTACAGTGGGACGAAGTTGTACTAAGAACTAAATTTCGCTATCTTGAGCGAATCTTTTTGTGTATTAAATATAATATTAAATCGTTTTACAGAACTTGGCTACCAAACACAACGAAAATGTAATCAGTTTGCCTTTTGTTTTGTAGCATTTAATTAATTTAAACAACGCTTTTCATTGTTGTAACGAAAAGTCGATTAATTTAAAGAGTTTCAAAGGCTGGAGTGCCATTAAAATATGTCCGTCCGTTTGTACTAAACTTCGAAACTAGTCTTTAGTTTCTAAATTTATTCAATAATAGAAAGCTTTTATAGAAAATGTTGTTTGTTTGTCGTGTTTTTCATTAGACTTAAATCTAATTTTGATGAAATCAGTGTCCAAAGAAAATCTTAAGCGTTTTTTTTACAAATATAAAACTTTTACACAGTGTCTTTCAAAATACATATATATAATATATATAGAGAAATTTATATCGGACACTAGCTTTAGGTCGATATATATGTTCGTTCGTTCATTTTGTTGTTCAATTCTTTCGCTATATTGCGTTGACTCTGTGTGACACTTTTATGGACAAACTTAATTGCTTTTGGACGTGTCAGAAATATTGTTGTAACATCAACCGCCAACCGAACCACGACGAACCACCGATGCCATTGAAAAGTAGTAGTAGCAATAGTCAGCAGGCCAACTTTGTTGCGCACTAGAGCAGCAGCATCTTGTATGCAACTGTAGCTAGCTTCCATATATATATATAAAACTACCCTCCCAACTATTAGGGCGCAGCATACTGTGCTGTTTTTCTAGCAAGCTGATTGAATCAGTGCCAATAATTTGGCAATTTCTATTCCTAGCCAATGCCACGATATGGTGTCATAGCGTAACAAACATTATTTGATTTTCTTTTTTCTTATTGCTGGCTAAGTTGGTGAGTTAAGCATAGCAGCAATGGCAATGGCAGCGGTTTTATAGCTATATTTGTTGTTTGTTTGTTTGTTTGTTCATTATTATCATCATGAGTAGCAGCAGATACAGATACAGCAGCATACAGCATAGAGCAGTAGTAATCATCATGGACTCTGCTGCTGTCTGCTGTTTAAATAAAGTTTTGAAACTTGCCTGACGCTTGACGACTACTTTGGCTTTTCAGTACAGTCGAAATGTAACATTTTCTTTTTTTCTACTTTTCTATAAGCTATTTAGTTGCTGTCTGTAGAATGACTTTGTTGGCAAGCAAATAAAGTCATAAAAAAGTTTATATTATTATATAGTTTGGAATGCCAAACCAGAAAAAAAAATAAACAAAAAACAAAAAAGCAAAAAAAAATAATGTAATTTAAAAAAAAAAAAAGGAATTAGGCACATTAAAAATTCTGATAGAGTACCAAAAATAACAGCAGCGACGTTTCATTGTTGCTGCTACTAAAAAGCATTTCGTACAGGAAACAAGAAAAGCTTTAAATTCGTTGGAACCGAAGCTTCAATACTAAATTTTCTCGAAAAAAACTCAAAAACTGCGTTCGGTTTTTATAGAGGACTTTATGCTACAGAAATACTAAATTTTTTTATAAAAATACTAAAAATGGGCGTTTGATTTCTATGGGAGCTATATGCTATAGTGATCCCATCGGAACCATGGTTACTTTTTTGAATATATATTGTTGTAAAAGTTAGTTGATATAAATATCGACGGACGGATGTGGCTAGATTGACTAATCTCGCCACGTTAATCAAGAATATATTCTTTATGAGATCTACGATGTTTCCTTTAATGCGTTACAAGCTTTCTGATAAACTGATAATACCCTTCACATTTTGTGTGTCTGGTATAAAAAAGGAGTAAAAGAAGGCTTTTGATTTTATTATACTATTCAACTACTTTATATTTGCCTATACTATATGTGTGTGTGTGTATGTAAATGTTAAATGAGCAACTGGGGACACCTAAAATGTCTACTTTAAAAGGTGCCTAGTGTCCTTTGTCTCTGTATATATATTTCGAAAAAAAAAAAAATGTCAAATATAAATGCTTTTTGAATATTTATTCATTGTTCGTTCGTTCGTTCTGTTCATTGCATTGGTTTGAAATGTTTGTTTCATGGTTGTATATTTTCCCAAACGCAAATGTTACATTAATTATTCATTTGAGGTTATGCCTCTGCATATATTTTGGTTTTACTAATTATGCGTTCTAAAGTTAAAAGAGCAATAAACTACTTTAAAGAGGTTAAGTGTTTCTAATGGAAAAGTGGTAAAGGTGCAAGTCATTTAGTTTGAACTGGGTTATTGTCCCTAGAATGGGGGGTAGGTGTATATTCGTGAACAAGCAGAAAAATCATAAATTAGTTGACAGCGGCTTGAATGTAGATTAGATTTTTTGTTTTTTCCCCTTTTTTTTTTTGACAATTTATGAAAAATAATATTTAAATGACAGTTGGAAGGCATAAGCTTGTATACAGTGAACATAGTTTATGCTTTGCTTTAAAAAAAGGTAAAAAATTGAATTTTAATATAAGCTAAAAGTTCGGTTGAATGGATAATAAATTAACTAACAAAACAACTTGTGCTTTGATTGGAGTTTTCAATGATTTTCGATTTTTAAACGAAATAATATGGGGTGGCATAAACCACTTATAAATTTCTTTAGTGGAGAAAAGAATATCAAATAAAATTAGATGTAAAATGAGATTTGGAAAAAGTGATACAGATAACGGCTACTATCTTCTGCTTAAAATTTTATTAAAACACGCAAATATCTATGTGGCTCACTTCACACTACCTTGCTTGTAATGCGCTTTTATAAAACTTGTAACTGTTACTCGAATTTTTATGCTAATTTAAAAATTTTCATTTTCATTAAATCAATTTGTTTTTTTTTTTTGCTATTTATAAAATCATTAAGCATTAACCACATTGAGCTGTACTGTGCTGTGCTATGCTGTGCATTAATGTTGGCGCACAATTCATAATTAATAAACTTTAACTCAATTAAAATGCGCATGCAACCAACGGCGACGACGACGACAAGTAATAAACCACAAATGCAATTTTAAGCTATAAGGTTTGACATTCAAAATAGATATTTTGATATTTTGATATAGTAGATACGAATTATAGTATATATGCATATAAATACTTACATTATCCAATTTGGCGACCGTCTCGTACATGGTCATGTTATTGACTTTGCCATATTGTACAATAAAGTCAATATCATCATCACGAACTGAAGAGGCGGCAGTGTTGTCAGTCTTTGAGACATTTGAATTGGATGTTGCTATTGGTATGTCGCCTGTAGCTGCAATGTCTAGCTCATCGCCAGTTATAGCATCAACACCTCGCGATAATGATGATGTTGTTGTTGCTGCTGTGAAGCTCGTTGATGTTGCTGTTGAATTGTTGCTGCCCTCGACATCTGGCGGTGACCAAGACAAGGTAATGCTGCTATTTGTAACTGATGTTGCATGCACATCTTCAGCTGGACCGGGTAGATTACCAGCGCCTTTTAGAATAAATACAAAAAAAGTTGATTTTTTTGTTGTTTTTTGTAAAAATGTTAAAATGAAAAATATTTATTGAGATGCACTCTGACATAGCAGTTCATTGCTGCTGTTGCTGTTGTTTGTCATGCGACAACAAAAACAATTTAACTAAAGTCAACAACTGAGTAAAGTGCAATGTTGTAACTTTAAATGCGCAGTGTAGCATAGCATAGCATATCAAACAAACTGCTAAGTCAATATTACTACTACTCTACTACTACGATTACCATATACAAGTATCTGATCTATGGTATATGGTATACACTAACTACCTTCTTCAAAACATTGCAAAATATTGCCCGCGAATGATAAACAATCCGGTATATTGCTCGTTGTTGTTGTTGCTCCGCCTCCTACTCCTCCTCCTCCGCCTCCTGATGTATTTGTATTTGAGGTAGTTGATGATGATGATGATGCAGCTGCTGCCGTCGCTGTTGATTTGCTGGAGAGTGTTACTGGCATAACGCCACGACAGAGCGGCATACAGGCAGCAATTACACCGCGTCGATTACAACATGGCGTATGATCGCGTCCACCGGCAGCACAACGTGCTATTACAGCTGTGAAATGATGTAGTAAGGCATTAAGTTATGATTTAAAGTGTTGCACAGAAATAAGCTTTCAAATAATATACGAAAATTTATATGTTATATACAGCCAGGCTCTCAATTTCGAAAAAAGTTCTATACTGATATGCCTAAACTGTTTGAGAATTGTAAGATTATAAGAATTTATTTAATAATCCTCTTCTTATATCTAAATATTTGTTTAATTAGAAATTGTTTTAAATGCTACAAAGTTCGCAGTGTTCTTTATTCAAAGTCTATAAATAGGTTTTGATATTGCATCTCATACAAGCAATATTTTTATATGTCTTTTAATGTCATGCAAACCTTTTCCAATATCAAATTGTTTCTTCATTTAGAAATGTAATTTTGTACTTTACTGTAATTTGGTGTAGCAGTTAATCCTTCCACTTTATATTCAAGTGCTTTTCTGTCTGTCCGTCTGTCTGTCTGCTTGGCTTTTTGTCTATTTATTTGTCTGAGCATTTTCGAATTAATGTGTTCATTTTGCATATGGTTTCGCTTCATGCAGGGTGGTGTTCGCTCGTTACTTCGTTCATTCACCGCCGCCCATTTGCTTGTACTCCGTTCACCATATTATCATTATGTTTGGCTACTTTTGGCTCATTGGTTACCTAGTTACGGCTCATTGTCGTTAACGTTCTCATCGTCATTATTATCAACATAATCATCATCATTAGCATCGGTAAAAGCATCTGTGCTATTCTGATAATACATATTCAGCACTTAGCATCCAAAACTCATTCCAACTCAACTCATATACCAACCCGAAACGAAGTCACTTTATATGCGCTAATGCAGTTATGAAGTTAGATTGATGTTCATGATTGTTCTTAGATTTTTACATTCAGTTTTGGCTTTGGTTTTTTTTTTTTTTTTGGATTGTTGTTGTTGTAGTTGTGGTTTCTCGTGAGTGCTGCTAATGTTGTACTATGTCGGATAGTTCAATTTTGAGTGATGAAGTCATCAATTTAATGCTGAGATAGCTTGATTAACTTTGATATCGTTAACTGTCCGTCCTTTGTCTGTCCGTCTGTCTGTCTGGCAGTTTGTTAGATAGTGTGTCTTTTTTGTTCTTTCGTGCGTCGTGTGTATGTGTCTTGCATGTTTGTAATTGAAAGCTGAAGTTAAGCGATAAAAGTTATAGGTAATGGCATTCTGGTAAAATAATCACTTTTGTTTAACTTTTCTGTATAGACTTTTAATTGAAATGTGTTTGTGGCTTTGATTAAAGATTGATTGACCTTTAAGATGTGCAAAAAGTGAAAGTTTTTTTTGAAATAAAGTTAATTTTATTTTTTATTGAAAAGTAAATCAAAGTTAACAGCTTTTTGCAGCTATGCGCTTGAATAAAAATACTAAAATTTCTGGTCAACTCAATTGAGTGTACTGAATACTAATAAAGAAATATTTTATTAAATCTGCCAAAAATATTGTATATGAGCATATTTACCAATTTTAATATGCGTAACTCGCACGCAGAACAATAAACGAGCAAAAAACAAGTAAATGCACTAAATGAACAGCCACATAAAGTGTGAACTAAAACCTAAACACAAACCTGCTGCTAATTAGTGGATGATTTTTGCAGGAAGCTAAAAAATAAACGCCAAAAAAGAGAACAGAAAAACAAAAGCAAACTTACACATTTGCGCACGACACGCTGGACCTAGGCGTTCAATATCGGAGAGGCGTATATTATAGGAGCAAAGTGGTGCACATTGCGGCAACAGACCGGATGCCTGGCAACACGTTGTCATATTGTATTTGCTTTCCGTAATGCTAACAGGCTCCGCGGGCAGCGTACGTGTAATCAAACGTGGCGACGGCTCACTACGTCCGTAGGCATTAACCGAAACAACATAGAATTCATAGTAGATATCAGATTCGAGTCCTTCGAGTATGAGTGGCGGATTACGCTAAAAGGGGGAGAGAGAGAGACAGAAAGAGAGAGGAAGAGATATGTGCATGAATTTAAATGAAGCATAAAATACGGCTAAATGAATTGAAAATTATTTATGCTGTCTTTCAGTCTGGCTGGCTGTTTACCTTCTCCACTGTTAGATAATCGTCTCCCACGCCAAGGCGTCGAAATTTAATATGATATGTGCTAATAGTATCCGCAAGTTTTTTCGGTTTATTCCAATCGAGTATAACAAAATTATTCGTTTTTGCTACAGTACGCAGTTTTGAGGGTGGATCTGCTAGAACGCCATAACCTTGAAATAGGCAACTGCTATATTCGGACATAAAGCGTAAACATCTGGAAAAATAGTGAAATAGAGAAAAATTAGCTTATGCCATTTGGAATGCTTGCTAAACTCACTTAAATAGACTAAAGTCCAATGTGCTTATGCGTCCAGAACAGAGCGGAAAGCATGCTTGCGGTATGCCACGCGCGCGACAACATGGCGTATGATCGATATCGTTGGCCAAACAATTAAATGTTATATTCGACCATGGTGCACAGACCATAAAATCTGGCAACGTTGCCAAATCAGTCTTCTGCGGATCACACATTTTATCAAGACACATACGATGCGTCATGCCATTGGTTTCACAACAACTGCGTATATCTGGCAACGTTGGCATTACATCCTTCTCCGTATTGCCCGCCTTATGCTCTGCTGCAGATGCGCTTGTATGCGTAAAAATGCGTAAACGCTCTGTGGGTAAACTAGAACCAAATTCATTGACTGCAGTCACCACAATTGCGTACATAGTCAATGGCTGTAAATTGTTAAGCGTTAGCGTTGTCTGATTGCTGGGCACTTCGGCAAGCAGTATTTCCGTTTTGTGTGTACTAGGCTGCGTCTTTGCGTCAACAGTGGCAGCAGCAGCAGCTTCATCTTGCTGCTGCTCATCTAAATCTTCATCAAAACTATGTAACGCTGTCAGATTGACCAAAAAATGATCAACTTTTTCTGCTAATTTTGCTGGCTGATTCCAGCTTATGGTAACATGCGTTTCAGAGACATCATCCGCATTGATACCAACCGGTGTACTCGGTATGAGCTGTACACCTTTCAGTATACACTGCAAACCATTCAGCGTATGCTGTACACAGGAAACACGCGTCTTAAGTTGATCTGTAAATGGTGTATACTCGCCGCGACACATATCGCGACATAAATCGGGTATTTGTTTTTCAACACAGCAAGGCACATGATTACGCCCATCCGCCATGCAGCGTACTATGCTGGGAAAATCCTTTTCACATGATTCCGGATCAATGCCGGTGGTGCCATCCAGTATATTGTGCACATTACAGAAACCCATGCACTGTGTCGTGACATTTGCATGCTCGCAGCATTCGGTAAAATCGTGCGTTAACAATGGTGGCAGCTGACTAGGACGCCAGAAGCTGCGATTATCCTGCGAATCGAGCGGTGGTGGCACTAGAAACACATCACTCGAATCGTTATCATTGTAGGTGTCATTGCGTGTGCCAGCCGTTGCGGGTTTTAGTGATTTTACTAAACAAAAAATTTAATAAAATAACGTAAAAACTTAAAAAGAAAAAAATATAATTTACCTGTTAAATGTGTATGCTGCGCAACACTGGATCCGAATTTAGTTCACAAATATAACTACCCGAATCGCTAGGCTTGAGCGTCTTTATAAGCAAAACCCAAACCTCACCGCCCGTTTCCAGATTGCGTCCACGTGGATCTAAACATCAAAATTATTTTTAGAGTTTTCGCTGTTGCTGATGCTTTTTCTTATACTTTTGACTTACTTTCATCGTGCAATATTTTCACGCGTTGATCCTTTGTGACACGCACTGTGCCTGCTGTTAGTATTTCATCAGCCTTTTTCCATATCACTGTATTATTTGCCGTATTCTCTGAGACAACACACGTCAGCAGCGCATCTTTGCCTTCGTAAATAAGCGATGGTCCACCAGTTCCTAATTTTAAATAAATAAAATTCTAGCTAATTTTTGGCTGCACATTTTGTATTAAAAAAATTTCACTTGCATTTTGCAGCTTTTTAAAATTGTCAACTTTACTGAAAAATATTGCTTATATCTACAAAAGAAAGTATGTAAAAAATAGACTTACCAATTGGCACACCCGTTTTAACTTTTGTTATTAAACATATTGTTATTGTTATGAGCACCAATAGCAGTCTAAGCATTATTCCGTGTAGGACTGCCTGTAAGTAAATTAAATTTGAAGCAATTTTTAATAAACAATTAAAAGTAACAATTCGTTATGCGCCTCCGTTTCACTGCCTTAAACGTGAAGAACAGAAGGAGTGACGCTGTGAATTATTTCTCGAAAAGCGTTAATTTATTTTCAAATTTCCTTTTTTTATTTCCCAATTCATTTACAATTAATTTCTTGCTGTCGTCCCAATCAATGCCAATAACAGTTGACCTCACTACAAAACTTACAATTGCAATATATCTCAATAAAATCCATAAACAATAATATCAATCACTTTCAATTCAATGCCATCAATTGCACTTTGCCTTTTGAATAAATTGAATTTTAAAGAAGCACTTTTCATTTCCGAATTCCGCTTCAAACAATTTCTTAGAAAAATGAAAAAAAAAAAAAAAATTTTATATAGAAAAGAAAACATATAAATTTTTTATAAGCGATTTATAAAATAGAAATAGTCGAAAAAAAAAAAATTATGAAACGATTGCCAATATTTATTTTTTTTTTTTTCTTTCTATAAATTTTTTTTACGATCCAAAAAAAGCTCAAACGTTAAAAAATATATATTTTTTTTAATATTATAAATAAATAGCCATAACCTGTAGAGTACACTTAAAAGTTGCCACGCCCTAAACTCAGCCCTACGACCACGCCTCTCGAAACACGCGTCTGCTATAAAAATAGTTTATAGCACAGGAAAAAACATTTCACTTCAAGTGTAGAAAACGAGCTTTTACGTGCCGTGAACATGACGCGTCGCAACTTTTGATGTGGCACAAAAAGAGAAGCATTCGACACAAAATAAAAAATAAAAATAAAAAAAATAGAAAAGTTAGATAGAAAAGTGTTAAAAATGTTGAAGAGTTGAATGCAAAAAAAAAAAAATTGTAAAGGAAAAAAAATGAAAGAATATTTTCCATGCTTTCCACTTGATGCTGTGTGCACTTTTTTGTTAGTATAAAAATTTGATAAAATGTTTAACATTGCAATAGATGTTGACTACAAGGATATATATATAGATAGATAGAAGCACTGCTGATACGTTGCATTCAAAAGCGGCAATTGAAGTCCGCTTAGGTAGCTAGTAGCAGTCGTAATACATACTACACATATAGAAGGGGGAAACATTTTGGGAAAATAACATCACGAATGTAAACGTGGCGCGTAACTGAGAAAGGGTGTAGCCAGGTTTTCATGTAAAGTGCCCCCAAAAAAATTAGAAACTTTTAAAAGGTGGGTCAATAGCCCTTGATTTGAGAAATATTTCTGTATACTTAGTTTTCCGATATCGGCGATATTAAGGAAGATATAGCGACAAACATGTTTTTAGTTTTTATTTTTTTTCTGCTCACTCAGTTGAAAAAAAGTTTTTATGAAAAATCTTTTATTTTTTAAAATTCATATGTATCTTTAAAAAATTTTTAAAAAAATTTTTCGGTCAAAAATTCTATCAAAATTTTTTTTTTTTTAAAGATTTTAACTGATGCTTTTACCATGAACCTTTAAAGATACACCTATGAAATTTTTAGGAGATATTCCTTTGTTTGTCTACTTTGACACATAAAATTTTCAAAGTAATCGATTTGGTGGAACATATTTTTAAAAATTAAAAACCAAAAATTAGTCATTTTCCTATGATAGATTTCACATGCTAGCATTGCCAGAGCTCAAAAACAAGTACCATGCACATACGCAGATTGCGCTCTCACTCTCTTTCTCTCTTTATGCTCTCAGCGTTCTTTGACTTTTCA
>JAEIFJ010002930.1:0-16486 GCA_018903435.1 Leucophenga varia
TTGAATCGCCTGAATTTGCATCTTGGATGCACGCAATGAAACTATTTCCAGTGATTTAGACTTTTATTTGTTGCATTTGTTTTGTTATTGTTGCTGTTGTTATTGTTGCTGTTGTCGTTGTAGTTAATGCTTTTTGCATTTTCATTAAACAAATATCAACACTTTTGCCGCCGATCGCGCGACACAGATTAATCTCGAACACAGCAAAGTGTTGTCGTAGCAAACGCAAAAGATCTGGCCGGTCTGAGTAGCCGGTGTACAATTTCATTTCATTTCATTGAATACGTCTACATCTGGCGGGTGTATTTATTTTATTTTTGGCGACAAAAGGTCTGGCTTGGAGTAGCTGGGTTCATACGTATAGTATAATGTGAACAGCGGCTTAGTTAACTTGTTAATGAAGTTAAAATTGTAAGAAGCAATAAAATCGATAGTAAAAGTTTTTATATGTAATTGGAACGATTTGTGTACAGTGTGTCGGAATAGTTTTTTTTTAATTTGTAAATTGAATATCCATTATCTATGAAATACTTTCAGTTAGATACTTTATAAGGTTAAAAAAAGCCCATTTTTGAATTTTTTTCAAGAAAAACTTTTATTTAAAATTTAGTAAATATGCTTTTTATATGATCTCTAACAAGTGGGGTTAATTGAGCCTTTTTTTCGCTCTCTCACATGTGAGCTGTACCGAAACTAATAATAGTGTATAATGCGTAAGTGGGAGAAAAAAAGGATACATTTATTTTGTTTCCAAAAATCCCATATGAAATACGTCACTCAAGGTTATTTAGAGTCGTTGATTTCGAATACGAAGTCGTATTGTATCAGCCAAAATGACAGATCTAATATGGCGGAGGACTTTGTCAATTTTTTTTTGGATTACATCACATTGGATCTGTAATTTTTAATGTTTCTTAACTAAATATTTGCCTTGTTCTCGTTATCTCCAATTTTTGCGATTTACGATTTGAATAAATTCGAACGAGTTCAAATTGTTCGGGCTCCGACAAACGTAAAAATAATGTTTCATTTCCAAAATGTTTCTTTGATATGTGACAAAAACTGCTATCGGTTATAAATAAAAAAGTTATCGGTCTAACCAAATCGCAAATTGTTCGTGGTTTGACTAAATTTTATACAATTCAAATTAAGAAAATAATTATTTTAAATTTGAATACAGAATCAATAAAGATGAAATGTAGGAAAATCACAGACCGAAATAAGAATATTTTTAAATAATCAAAAAAAATGAAATATCTCTTTTTTGTTTTTGAGCTACAGCCATTCTCCTTGAACCTGCGAAATAATCCATTTACCACATTTAGGATAAATTTCACAATGCCACCGTCATTAAAAACCTAGAAGAGATAGAAAGATGCGCTCTCCGGAAAAATGAAGGAAACTAACACCTCTCACTTGTCTCAAAGAACACAAGTTGCTTTCTCTTCCAGCTTTTTGAACTATGTGGCATTATTTGATACATTTTCCCACTTTTCATACAAATTTTATGGTTTTGAAGTGCCATAAAATATTTTAAATTTTTAAACATTCCTTTTTACAATATATATTCATATTATGTTTTATTTTTTTATATTTTTTCCAAATGTTTTTTTTTCAGTGTTAGTTACTTTTATGGTGCTATTCTACATATAACATTTTTCACTAAAGCTGCCAAAATAAGCGAACAAATCATATAAGGCTCATCATATTTTGTTAATATTCGTTAACTCAACTCTATAATTCACAAAAAATTTTATCGTTAAAATGATGGGTGCCCCTAATAATTTGCGACGGTCTCTAGGGTCATATCGGCATATCGAATATAATAAGCCTTTTCCACGGATTCAGAATACAGGCTCAGGAGAGAGTAAGTTTAAAATATGATGGCACCATCTCTTATTGTCTCCGAGACAGACGGACGGACATACAGGCTTAGCTAGATCGACTCTTCTGTCAATGCTGGTCAAGAATATAACGGGTGATTTTTTGAGGTTAGGATTTTCATGCATTAGTATTTGACAGATCACGCGGGATTCAGACAAGGTGTCAAAGAGAAAGATGCTCAGTATACTTTGACATTTCATCATGAATAGACTTACTAACGAGCAACGCTTGCAAATCATTGAATTTTATTACCAAAATCAGTGTTCGGTTCGAAAATTCGAAATCGACAAATTTTGATCAGCGATAAGGCTCATTTCTGGTTGGATGGCTACGTAAATAAGCAAAATTGCCGCATTTGGAGTGAAGAGCAACCAGAAGCCGTTCAAGAACTGCCCATGCATCCCGAAAAAATGCACTGTTTGGTGTGGTTTGTACGCTGGTGGAATCATTGGACCGTATTTTTCAAAGATGCTGTTGGACGCAACGTTACGGTGAATGGCGATCGCTATCGTTCGATGCTAACAAACTTTTGCCAAAAATGGAAGAACTGAACTTGGTTGACATGTGGTTTCAACAAGATGGCGCTACATGCCACACAGCTCGCGATTCTATGGCCATTTTGAGGGAAAACTTCGGAGAACAATTCATCTCAAGAAATGGACCGGTAAGTTGGCCACCAAGATCATGCGATTTGACGCCTTTAGACTATTTTTGTGGGGCTACGTCAAGTCTAAAGTCTACAGAAATAAGCCAGCAACTATTCCAGCTTTGGAAGACAACATTTCCGAAGAAATTCGGGCTATTCCGGCCGAAATGCTCGAAAAAGTTGCCCAAAATTGGACTTTCGAATGGACCACCTAAGACGCAGCCGCGGTCAACATTTAAATGAAATTATCTTCAAAAGTAAATGTCATGGACCAATCTAACGTTTCAAATAAAGAACCGATGAGATTTTGCAAATTTTATGCGTTTTTTTTTTTTTTAAAAGTTCTCAAGCTCTTAAAAAATCACCCTTTACTTTATAGAATATATTATGTCTCCTTCTGTAAATATCTTATACTATATTATCTTACTCAATATTCATACTAGATGTACTGTACAGCTAGAATGTATATCAAATTGTATCTCTATTTTCAGAATGTGATTATATATGTATTTTGCTTTTTTAAAAAAGTATAAACTCGGATAATATAATATATAATTAAGATTCCATAGATTTTCAAAAGGTCATAAAATAAAAACGCCGTTAAATCAGGTGTAAATTTTCCTTCTATGTCACAGATTTTTGTTAAACACCCACGAGCATGTATAATCATAAATATTTCACACATTGGCGTCTGTTTTCGAGGTGTTAAAAACCCAACTTAAACGAACAATCAAATAAATTTATTATTTTCTTTAGTTAATAAAAAAAAAAAATACGTTTTATATTTCATCGTTACAAAACGTCATAAACTATCGAAAGCGCTTTAGATACTATAAATCGAGTTGGCAGGTGTTTAATGTGTGAAGTTTTGATATAAATACTTATTTATGGGTAATACGCGGAATTCTTTATGCTATAAATTGCTTTATACACAATTGCTAATTAAAGTCTTTGTGTATTTCTAATTTTATAAAACTGAAATATGCCATAAAGACAACGTAAAATTGAAGCAGCAATTAGATTGCTTTGAACGTAAGAAATGGTAGCAACACAGCGGGAAGTATCTAATAATTGCACTTGAAATCATCTATTGTTATTATCTTTAGGAAAAAAGAGATTTTAAGCAGCAAAAATTTAAAAAAGAAAAAAAAAAAAATTATATTAAATTGTTCGCTTGACATTTCATTGCCTTATTTCGATGCTTAATTATATACCGCGACCATTTTCAGTATAGTTTAAACCTTTAATTTAGTTGATTGTCAATTTAAAAATACAGAAAAAAAAAAATTATAAAAAATTCAATCGTTTTAAATGGCGCACCCACTAATTATTTGTTGAAAATAACTGCTGCTGTTTGAGGAATTTATTGAAGTCGAAGGCATTATTTAAATTAATTTTAGTAGCGTGCGATTTGGGTAAGATATGCAAAATTTTGTAAAAGAGTTTAGCTGAAAATTGAAAAAAAAAAAAAAAAAATATTGAGAAACCAATAGTGAATCGATACATAAAAAAAGGTGGTTAGTATCGCGTATACTTATAAAAATTCAATTAGTTGCTCAAAGTGTAGAAAGCACATTTTGTAAAGGCGTACAATTCACAATCAGTTTATGCAAAAAGGTTAACCTGATAGTGTAAAGGGTATGCTCAGTTGGTTTAAAAGTTAGTCCATCCGACTGTCTGTCTGTCTGTCTATCTGTACTAATGCGCTTCTTTCGCTTAGTTTTAAAGTTATTTAGCTGAAATTCGAAACTAAGCCCTAAGTGTTAAAATCAATGTGCCACGCCCATTTTTAGCCATAGTTTCCATACAAATCTACCGCCCATTTTCGAGTTTTTGTATGAAATTAAATTATTAGAAATCCAAATTAGGTGAAACCACTTCTAAACTCATCCTTTGTGTATAAGTAATACTGATATGATGTGGATCGGGCCACTATAACATAAATTTGAGCTACGGTTCTACCGAAGTTAATGTTTTTGCTTGGTTTTAATTAGTTTTGCCTACGGCTGGCATAATTAATCTTAAAATTATTATCGTCGGTTATTTCATTAATCGATCAATCGGTTAATTAGTTTATTCTTCCACCCCAATATATGCATCAGCTACAGCATGGTCAAATAACTATTAGGTGGTATACTATGTCTCATTCTGTTGTCAAGCCATTAAATTGACAGTTTCTCGAGTCAAAAGAAAGAAGAGGGAAATTTTGTGACACATCTTAAACACTTATCACAAAATTTTGTTTGGGAACACAATTTTTTGAGTTCAAATTGATGTAGAGACAACTAGTGTAGCTGAACTTTGATTCAGGGTTTTCTCGACCCTGTTGTTTTCAAGGAAGGTTCAAGCTTCAAATTAAGCATGATTCGGGAATTCTATCAACTCAGGTTCATCTTCTATATACTCGTATAATCAAAAACAGTGAAAAAGAGTCTCAAAATCTCGACTTAATAGATTGGGCAGATTTGCATTCAGCTAAGAAAAATCTCTAAGAAAAACCTAGTCCGATGCTTGAATCATTTTCCGTGCCGACCCACGTTTTCATTGTTTCTTATTTGAAACGCGTATAATTCACAATCAGTTTATACAAAGAACTGATTAAGTCAAAAAGCATTAACTTGACAATAATTTTATTTTTCGTTTATTTTTTTTTTTCTTTGTTTTTAATTTTCTTGCAATGAATTATTTCGTCATTATGATGCCGACACACACAGGAAGCGTTAAAATGTTCGTCATTCGTTGTTGGCGATGAGAGACCAAAGCTTAGCGCGGTTTCGGATTAGATTTTTAACAGTTTTTCTTATATAAAAAGAGGATAACTTTTCTTTAACCCTTTAATTAGTATTTCAACTGTAACTGTCTGCTGTCTCTTCGCTGCTCGCTCCTTTTCCAATCAGTCAGCAAGTTAATTTACCAGAATATATATTTTTCCAGTCTTGCAGAAAACTACTTCCTCTGATCTGTGGTGAAATTATAAAATTGGTGTGAAGCGATACAATGGTACCATTCGAACTGAGTGCGAAAGAGATAGCTTACTTTTAATATTTTGTTTTCTTTTGTTTTTGAAATACGACTTACGTTGGTACGCAACACGTTGAGAGAGCAAGAGCGCTTAACATAACCTTGTATAATAAATTTCGTGATCTAATAATTTTAGTCTTATTGTAAGACTAAATTAATTAAATCGCGTTATCCATTTTATTTATTTTTTCATTTTTTTTTTTTATTGTTTGACTGTAATCACATTTAATTGATTTCCAATTAAATCTGTGTAGGTTAAGTTTATACGTTAATAATTCGTTGAACAATTTGTGAACAATACGATAACATTTTAATACTTCCTTATAAGTCATATATCTGTGAAAGCTTAGAAGCAAAAAAATCAGCAAATCTATCACATTCAACGTTAATTCTTTTCTGGCAGCAAATTAAATCTTAATATAAATTGTTTCGCATTTATCATGACTGATTTTTTTCTAAAAGTTTAGTTGGCGTTCTAAATGGCGGCAACGGTGGCGTCGACTCGTTGATGGCTCCGTACTGTCCATGTTGTTTGCTTGATCTTGGCAAACTGAATGTATTCTAAGTAAAAATTTCTTGGCAAGCTGCATGCAGTTGCGTGTTTGAGCTACTTAGGCCAAAAGTACCAACAAAAAAAAAAAAAAGAAAATAAAAAATAAAATGCCCTGCCCTGTCTTTAGAGTTATACGAACGACCTCAGCAAGTAGTGGGCGTGTTGGGTAGCGCGCTAAATGAGCGCTCATTAATTTCCGAAAAAATGAGATTTGAAAATAAATAAAATTGCACCAAAATAAATTGAAAATTGTGTAGGAGCAACAGAAAAGCAGCAACAGCAGCGAATGGCGTGTTTTGCGTTTAAAAAAAGAAAAATAAAGAAAAACTTGGATAAAAAAAAGATGTAAAGAAAAATATTTTAATTAATGTTAATTTTGTTTTAAATTACTTGACAGAAAAAAAAACAGAATTATGTATTAAAGAAAATTACTTAAAAAAACGAAGATCATTTATCACTTCACATGCAATAGGACAGACAGACATATCGATTCGTTTGCAACTAGCAAAACTTAGTATACCAATAAAACTATTATCTCTATGCGAGTGCAGGGTATGGACGTAGCTGGGCATTTTCCCTGCGAGGTTTTACCATAATTTTCCGCAGTTTAAAAAAAATTCTGTCATTAAAAAAAAAAAACATTTATTTTTAGATGATGCATTGCATATATGGCTTCTTAACAACAAATAAGGGTAAGTATTACCCAATGATTTAAAATTTTGTTGTAGGCAAACAAAACAACACAACAAACACACTTCAGGCGTATCAAATTCATACAACAAATAAACACAATGCTTAGATTTCAATGCAAAATTGTAATTGTAACACAAGCTCCAGTCATAAAACAACAACCACACTGCAGGTATTGCAGTTTTATAATTGTCGTTGCTACAATTATATACTAACCTGCTGCATAGTTGATAATATTTTAATGTAAAATATCTAGAGACCTTTGTAAAGTTGTGATGGTCCGGAGCTTAAGGTCCCTTGATTTTTTTGTTTGTGATTTGTAGTTAGTTATTTCATCATCAGGTGGCACTGACAATTTAAATGTTTTAAAAAATGATTTGATCTCTTTGAATTTCTTCATGCATTATCTAGAAAAATATTTGTTTTCTTAAATACTCAACCGATTTCAATGAAATTTTGTAGATGTGAAATTTTTGATCCAAATCACGCGGTGGGCGTGGTTTTAAAAAGAATTAATATATAAATTCTTAGTATTTTTAGAAATATTTAAACTCGAGAAATGAAATTCGGTGATGCTTGGGCCGGTAAGAATATGATCCTTAAAAAAGTGGGCAGATGGCGTGGGCGGAGTGAGAGGTTGCAAGTATTTAAGCCACAGGAATGAAACTCAATGTACATTGGGGTGCCCTAAAAAACAATTGTTTGCGCTCACCATCTAGGTTTGTCGTATATGGAAAATAAGAAGACCCGTATTTTTTGTTTTTTAAACCGGATAATATTTAATGTTGCCGCAAAGCCCCTGAAGTTTCCCATGTATTTTACATGGGAAAATGATATTTTTAATATTTTTAACCGGATAAGAATGTTTCTCTTCACAAATGATCGATGAATAACATCCAAACGTTCATTTTTTAAATTAAATAAAAATAAGAAGAAAACGAAAATAAATAAATATACGAAAAAGTGATATTTTCCCATGCATAATACATGGAAACTTCAGGGACTTCTCGGCACCATTAAATATTATCTGATTTTAAAATATGAACCATTGGATAGATAGTCGGACAGTGATAGTATGTGGAAAGTACGCGAAAAGTATGATCGATTGGAAAAATGAACGGTCGAAAATTGTGGTTTGAGACACAAAAATATTTACAAATAATTTTTTATGACAATCGAGCAAGCCCGGGTAATTCGGCTAGTATACTATATATATTCAGGATCTCAGAAGAAAACAAAAACAAAATATAACATGAATTCGAATTCGTTATTATGATCTATTAAATACGATTTAAGCAGTAACATTGTGTTAAAATTTAATAGTATAACCGCCGCGAATTTACTTGGATATACCACAAAAAGTGAAGCGTACTGAATTTTGGTGCAATACTTTTTTATTGTAGTCGTAGCCCCCTTTTATATCCGCCCATGGTTCAGGGTATAAAATACTCTGAAACACTATAAACTATTATTGTCGGCAAAAATGTTAAATGAAAAACCATAAAATAAAACTAACAACAATTAGCGGCATCAATCAAAATGCAGCGAAGCAATAATTAAGCGCGAAAATTGACGCTCTAAATAATTGTAAAAATATAGTTTTTTTTTCATTTTTCTTTCTTTTTTACAATAAAATAAAATTGCATTTAGATGCTAGTATCGCACTTCAATGCAACATTTATGTACGTCAGTTCAGTTAATTAATTAATTGCCGCAACGAGAAAACTATTAAAACAGCCCACGGTACTTGGCTATACACAAACAATTACTTAATTACATGTTCGTTATGGCACGAATAATATTTTTATTGAATTGCATTTGCAAAAAATGCATTTTATAAAATATTTAATATGCGAAATTCAAATGCAGCGGGCGGAATACTTTAAAAAAATTTATTTTCATTTTCATTATTTTTTCATGCCGTGCAGCAACAACAACGTTTTTTGCATTAATAATTTAATGAATTTTACATGCGAAGCAGTGATAAATTATAAACAATTGCAGCTTTTACCTAATTGACAATTAATTAAATTTAATTTATATATTTTTTATTATATACTGCTACACTATAGAGTACATTCCAAGTCAATCATTGTTGTTGTTAGTCGTGGTTGGTTGTCTTTTTTTTAAAAACGAAATACTGCAACTGTCTGTCTAGCTAGCGTTGGCGTGTCATCTATATTAGGTGTCCCTCATGCCATAAAGTTTGCACAGTGGGCTACGTTCGCATCATCATTAAATTGCAATTAATCGCAAATTGAGGCAAATTCACTGTTGTCGTTGTCGTCGTCGTCATCGTTTCTTGGTAGGTCGAAAAGCTTGCAAAGTTATCCGTTAGTCAGCTGCAGTCAGCTGTAGAGTCAGTTGCTGAGGCGTTCACTTGAATTCAATTAAAAACACATTAAATTTTCATAAATGTACAAATGGTCATCTAAGTACTATTTGTCATGAAAATTGAAGTTGATTTGAGTCTAGAAATGGAATACTATTTTGTTGAAAATGATTGGCATAGTCAAGTCAGTGAGACTTTATTGAACACCGTTTGGTGCTTCCTCATTCATATATTCATTTTATATGTCTATGCATAAATTAATTTATTGGCACGGTTGTAATAAAAACCAATGCAAATAAATATTGTATACCCAGAGTATAAAGTTTAGTCGATCTAGTTATGTCGTTCATTCTTTAATTAGTTCTTCTGTCTGTTGTATGTGATGTCCAGTCTCTGGTTTTGAATTATTGAAATTTATTAGCAAGAAAAAGTTTTTTTTTTTTCATTAAAGTTTGAAATATATTTCTTTCAAATAACCAGTCCAAAAATATTTAGAACCTGTTTGTGGTTAATGGAATAATTCTGATTTGAGATTCCTAATAATAGCATCATATACACTGTCTCCAGAGAAAAGGGAGAACTCAGTCAGTATCTTCCCTGATAGTTCAAAACTAAGGCGGAGGCGTATACACATGGACCTAGGGATCAATAAGTGTTTCAGACTCCCTGACCAAGCAGAAGTCGTAGCGATAAATGAAGCTATGATGCTTGCTAAATAAATAATCTGTCCGAGATAACCACTATTGAATTAAATAACATCGTCAAAAATGCTAAGTCATCCAAATGGTATTAGCTTCTATAGTTTTTTTTTTGGGTTCTTTCTGATCTCCCTTTGGGTTTTTTTTTCTGATCGCCCTTCTCTCTAAGATTCTGTAGTATCACAATAGTATATTCCTGGCCTGGACTGTGCTAGGCGTACTTAGCCACATAAACCTAACCTAACTTAACCTAGTGCATACTTAACTGTTGCTTTCTTTCTTCTCTTCAAACGCAAGAAGCTCTCCTGTTAGACAAAACCCGAATGTGTTTAACGTGGGTGACTGTCTTTTTTGGCTTAATTCCACGGGACCCCTTGGTATCATTAGGGGTTGGTAAACGCCAATCTGCGTCCCAGAGAGCGAATCGTCTGGTCTCAAATTTGAAGCCATGTTGATATTGGCATATGTTGTTTCCTGCCTTGGTCAAATGTGAGGCCTATCTAAAACCTCGTTGCCTGTCTGATACTTTTTTTTTTTATATTGTCTACTTTATTTGCAATCAGTCCGATTGTGAACTATAATCAAATTTTATAACTAACATAACAAATTGACATTATAGTTTATTTAGGATGCGGTTTGGCTAGGGAGAAATTCAAATTAATACTGAACAGACCCTGTACAAGTACCTCATAACGATTGACGGTTTGGAAGATCCTAGGGATGAGTTCTTTTCAGTCTACGTTGCGCATTTAGGTTAAGAAGGTTTCTTTGCCAAAATATTTGGTTGTATTTTAAGTTTTCCGAAATAATTTTTGCTGTGACGTGCAATCTCCTCTAAAACCGTTGGTAGTCTTAGGTCTTTATGTATGTTTTTATTTCGAACATACCATGGAGCTCCAGTTATTTTACGAAGTGTTATGTTTTGATACCTTTGTAAGATATTAATACTAGATCGAGCTGCAGTTCCCCACAGCTGTATTCCATAAGTCCACACAGGCTTAATGATGGCTTTATATAGCCTAATTTTATTTTTCTAGGTTCAGTTCAGATCTACATCCAAGCAACCAGTGCATGCGCCGTGTTTTAAGTTTAAGCTGTTCTGTTTTTGTAACAATATGATTTCTCCATGTTAGTCTTTTGTCTAGTATTACGATTGAGTCTTAGGCTGTACCTGCAAGTTTGGGTACAAACCACAGCCACCACGATACTCCCAAAAGGGCCGTAAACAAAAGAGCCAGGGCCTTCTGGCTGCCCGTAGCCCATACAAGTAGCACTAGATACGCCGTTTTGATAACATCCCAGACAGTCCGTTATTTTTTTTTTACAAAATTTTTTTTTGTTTTAAAATTATATCAAAACTTTAAGTCTTTTTTTATGCTTGTTCCTGCATAAATCAGTTTATTTATTTTATTTTCAAAATAGTAAAGTTGTAATATACGTCAAAAGCTAAACATAAGTTTGTATCATAAAATTGAAAACTTAATTATTTTCTAAGACTCTCTTACTAAAAGAAAATAACCAATTTCCAATACAAAAACACTCAAAAAAGTTCACAAAAAAACAGTCTCAAATTATTTCTATGTAAAAAGCATAGAGGAGAGCTGTCACGTTTACCTGAGCACTTCATTTAGTTAAGTCGATCAATGTGTTATTTATGGCGCGTGTAAATTAACTTTTCTACTTGGTAACTAAATCACAACAGCAAATATAATGTGAATGAATAAAAATAAAAATAAAATAAAATAAAAAAACAAAAAAATTCCAATTTGCCAATTGACACTTAACGATATGTAACTGCCGGGCTGCAACACAAGCACGACGCGACGCCTTTCTCTACACACACACCTCAATGCTTGAAGACTAACTAAACTAAATGGAAGACTAACGTACTTAAAGTGCCAAAGTGCTACTCAAGGCCTGGGTCTTTCGACATTTCTCTACAGTTCCACACTTTACGTTAGATGGCCAAGTAAGTTTTGTGGCGCTCAATTCAATTAAATTTATGTGCCTTTGGTAATGTTTTCTAAAAAAAAAAAGAAAGAGCAATCGAGCAAGCGAAGACGTCCCAATGAAGGCGCCACAAACTCCCTCGTTACTCAAAAAGTAACTTGGCAAATAAGTCTCACTTGCATTTTTGTACTACAACTATTTGTCAGTCTGTCTGTCCGTCTGTCCACATGTCTCTTGAAGACGAGTTAACTAACTTTAAAAAACTTTTAGTGCAGCAAAGAGCATAGAGCCATGATTTATTAACGATTTCTTCCTATGACTTCATAGTTGCAGTTGCATTGGATTGTTATTATTATTGAAGGTGTAGTATGCAACATGCTGTTGCAAATAATTTGCTTTCAACATGGCATAAGTTCATGAGCAACATTTTACATATTTCAACAGGCTAACTAAAATTAATTGCAACATTAGACTTTCTTTATGTATGTCTGGAGAGTTTCTATTTCTATTTGTATTTATTAATTGAGGTTATTATAAAAGTTGGTGGCCCATTGTCAACGCATAAGACAGACCTCCCATGCAGCAAAAATACTCGTACACGCCAAATAAAGTTTAAATTGCAATTTGCAAATAGTTTTAACCATTTAGCACGCTTTCGCCATACAAATTAGCATTAAATAGCAAAAGTCAATAGTGCGCGCGGCATACCAAGTGTTGTGCCGCCTGAATAAACACCTCCATTGCCTACCATTGCCTACCACTTTAGCACGCTGGCACGCTAATGCTCAATCACCTGCTGTACGTCATCGCTTTGCCTTTTTTGCTGTCAAATTATTGTTGCTCACTGCACTAATGACGTCCCTAATATGTTTAAATTTGTGAAGTATTCGCCTATTATTGACTTGGCTGAAAGCCATTTCCCATTTATTTGCGCAAATTTACAAAATATAAAAAGAAAAAGAAACATTTTTTTTGTTTTCAAAGTCGAGACACGCCAACACCAACGCCAACAATAACTACAATTCGTGATTTCTGCCGCAGTTTTATTAGGCAGAGTTTATTAGGCTGCCATGGTGGTTCTTGAGTGTTACTGTTTTCACATTTGACAGACAGTTCCAACTACATTTTGTTGTTAGCGTATTAAATTAAAGTACATATTTAGTTGTTTATTGTGCCACATTTGATACGGAAAAAGTTACCCAGACTACGAGTCAGAGTTTGTATTTTAATGAGGAATATATACAAAGTTGCATTAAATTTTAAATTTTTGAAAAATCCATAAATCCGGAACATCATTTCAACATAACGTAACACCAATGCAGGTCATCCCCCTGTCACAGTTTCCACATATTTTCGAAAATTTCAGACTTTAAATTTTTCTGTTAAGAATAAATCTCGCGCTAGTCTTTTTATAAAGTTTAAACTTGGCGCAGACTCAAACGCAATTAGACGTAAGAATTCCACTGTTGTGCCTATATTTCCGATGACTGCTTGAAGAATAAAATGACATGTTTTCAAGGTGGCAATCATTTTTCAATCATTCGTTATCCATCAAAGCCTTAATGAAAAAAAAATCAATTGTTGTCAGCACGACTTATGTTCCGGAAACTCCAAGTTTTGCCTCAGTCGCCTTTCTCTAATACACCATTTAGATCGGAGATGAAGCATTAAAATTCTCCACAAAAACTTATGATAGCGCTCTTGAATGGCCAACTGATCAGCATTTAAATTTTTTTTCTTTTAATAATAAAGATCCAATAATGTCTTATAAACAATAATAATGTCTTATATATCATCCGAAAAGATATAAAACCAGGGAAAACGTTAACTTCGGTAGAACCGAAGATTTAATACACGTCACACGAAATTTTCGTGAAAAAAACTCGGATATTTGAGGTGGCTTTGTATAGGGACTACCATATCCTGACCCTTATCAAATCTTTACTTTACACGCGGACTACCATATCAAAAAAATTTCAGCATATTTGAATACCATATTTTTATAAAAAACTCGAAAGCCAGTCGCAGTCTCTGGACCGACGTCGCAAGACAATCAAGTCGTCAGAGCGCCCTCGAAATGGGCCTACTTTATTGAAAGTTTATTGCACCCAAGCCCAGTGAATGATAAGGTTAAGTGACTCAAAATCTTCTTCGATTATTTGATAAGCTTGAGAATACCCCTATTCGAGGAGACTCTGTTCAAGTCTGGTGTGATTACACAGTGCCTAAGCTGAGTAAGTCTTGAATGGGCAAGGGCCCAGACATTCACAGCGAATATGTGCGTTAGTTTCTTCATCTTCCAGAGAGCCTACAATCCGCTTCTGGGCACAGGCCTAATTTATTTAGGTGACGACGATTATGCCCACTAGGGAAATATTTTTGGGTAACTAGGGCGAGTCAGTTGCTTAGCTTGCAGGAGACCTGGATATTGCAACCAGTGACGATGAAGGGAATCCCTAGTAAGTCTGTCAATAATAAGCCTGGCAAACCAAACAAAGTACGCAGAAAGGCTTCGAACCAAGTGGCGGTGAAAAGGAGGCAAATCTGGCGAGTTCGTCGCTGATTTCGTTGCCGTCAATACCCCTATAACCATGGACCTTGGGAGAGATGGGAGAGATGTTGCAGTGTATCGTAACACTGAAGAACCAAATGTCTATGAGGTTAGTGCTTTGATAGCTGCTTGATTGTCTGAAAAGATACATATTTTTTGATCCCGAGCATGGCATGAATCTCAGATTGAAAGACGTGGGGCCAGGCACCCATTGCAATAGAGATCTTGGTGCTGCGTACATCTAATCATATAATCAAAATTCAGCTGCTACCTTAAAATTTGTGCAAACGGTCCTATCTTTGATGATAGCTATGAGCTAAAGTTCCATTATATCATAAATAAACTAACTAACTAATGATCGTTTATTTCGAAATTTGTGCTTCGGTTGACATAATTGTGGTCACATGCACTCCAATGGTTCAAAAAATCATTCTAAGTAAAGATATTTTAATTTAAGTTTAAAAACCTTAAAACAAGGAAGAACGTTAACTTAGGTGGAGCCGAAGCTGAAATACCCTGTACACTAAACTTTTAATAGTTTATATGTTCACTGTGCGCTTAGATTAAATTTCACGAAGAATTTGATCAAATTTGTATAGAGGCTTTTGTAATATTAGCCCGATCTTTACCATATCGATGGAGTTGACATTAGAATTGATTTTACCAAATTTTAATTGTTTCCATACAAAAATTCGAAAATGGGCGGTAAATTTGTATGGGGGCTATACCTAAAAAATGGGCATGGCGTCTTGGTTTTGACCCTGGATGTCAAAGAAATGTTTTTACCCAATTGGGAGCGAGTACATTCATAAAAATTACTATTTTTAAACAAAAAATCGAAAAAAATCGATGTTTATATGAGGGCTATACCTAAAAATGCGCGTGACACTCTCATTTTCGAACTTAACCTAGTCGTTGCCGAGAAAAGCGTAAGTTGAAAATTTCAGTTAAATATCTTTGAAACTAAGCGAATGAATCGCAAATCAACAAACAGACGGACAGAAGGACAGACGAACAGACAGATGGAAATGGCTAGATCGATTCGTCTCATCGAGCTGATCAAGAATATATGTATATACTTTATGGGGTCTCCGATGCCTCCTTCAATGCGTTACTAACTTTTTGGACAAACTGAATATACCCGTTTACACTATGTATAATGGGTAATAAAAAACATTTTAGCGAACATAAAATCTGATCCAACATTTTAAAGGTAAATTAAATTAAATGATACAACATAAATGTATGCTCTATAATGACTGAATAGAAGGTATTTCATATATGTAATTGTCTTTATAAAGAAATTTAACATGTGTAGATAGGTATTTTTATACCCGCCACACATTGTGTGAAGGGTATATTCAGTTTGTCTGAAAGTTTGTAACGCATTGAAGGATACGTCGTAGACCCCATTAAGTATATATACATTCTTGATCAGCTCGAAGAAGACGAATCGATCTAGCCATGTCCGTCTGTCTGCCTGTCTGTCTGTCTGTCTGTTTATTTCTACGCATTTTTTTCGATGAAGATATATAGATATTATATTACGCCGAAATTTGGAACTTAAGCTTTCTTGGCAACGACTACTTTGTATGTTAAAACCAAGTTGCCACGCCCATTTTTAGGTATAGCCCCCATACAAACTTACCGCCCATTTTCGAATTTTTGTATGAAAATAGGTATTATTTATAAATGTATTCACTCCAAATTGGGTAAAAACTCTTCTTATGTCATCCAAAGTCGAAACCAAGATGCCACGCCCATTCTTACGTATAGCCCCCATACAAACTTACCGCCCATTTTCGAATTTTTGTATGAAAATAGGTATTATTTATAAATGTATTCACTTAAAATTGAAAAAAAAACACTTCTAATGACATCCAATGTCAAAAACAAAAAAGCACGCCCATTTTTAGGTGTAGCCCCACACTAATTTACCGCCCATTTTTCAATTTTAAATAAAAATTATTATTTATGAATTTATTTACTCCAAATTGAGTAAAAACACTTCTTATATCATCCAATTCCAAAACCAAGATGCCACGCCCATTTTTATGTAAAGCCCCTATACAAACTCACCGATTGTTTTGAACTTTTGCATGAAAAATAAATTATTTCGTCTATATATTTATAAATGTATATAAGCAACTGATGATCACAC
>JAEIFJ010002931.1:0-12260 GCA_018903435.1 Leucophenga varia
GAAGCTCAAATAATAAGCAAATATAGCTATGAATTACAAAAATTTCTTGAAATATTCAAATAATGGAAGGTGAATATGAATATGTACATCCTATGTATACATATCGGCATTGTATACATAGGAAGGCACTGGAAGCTGTTTCATTTCATTTGGAGTGAATATATTCATAAAAACAGGGGTGGCACCGAAATCTCAAAGTTTTGGTGTAAGTACTCAAAAATTAACACCATTTTACTTCAAGTCTTTTAATATTTTTAGTTTTCTCTACAAAAAATTCAAAAAGAAAATTAAATCTTAGAACTCGAATTAAAATATAAATTGTTTTCGGTGTCTCCCCTGATAATAACTATTTCTATATAAAAATTCGAAAATGATTGGTAGATTTGTATGCTTAAAAATGGGCGTGGTACTCTGATTATAATGCTTGAAATGCTTATGACTGAGAAAAAGCTTAACTTTAAAACTAAGTAAATGAAACGCATAAATAAAGATAGACGGATGGACATGGCTTGATCTATTCGTCTTGTCGAAGTGATCAAAAATATATACTTTATATGGTATACGATGACTCATTTAATGCGTTGCAAACTATCTGACAATATGATAATACCCGTTAACACTACGGACCTAACTAATAAAGAATTTAGTGTCAACTTTAACTCAAAAAGTCGACACTAACTTTGTGAATGTATTCACTGTAAATTGTGTAAAAACACTTCTAATATTATCCGATGTCCAAACTAAGATACAACGCCCCTTTTTAGGTATAGCCTCCATACAAATTTTCCGCCTATTTTCATATTTTTTTTGGTGAAAATACTACTTTTTATACCCTGTACCCAAAGGGTAAAAGGGTATATTAAGTTTGTGCGAATGTATGTAACAGACAGAAGAAGGCAAGATAGACCCTACAAAGTATATTTATTCTTGATCAGCATTGGAAGGGGAGTCGAACTAACTATGTCTGTCTGTCCGTCCGTCTGTTCTGCTGTCTGCCGTATGAGCGAGATTATCTCAGAGATTATAAGAGATAGGCCACCATATTTGAAACTTAGACTCCCCTGAGCCGTCAAGTGTTCACTTGCAAACGGTTTTTTCTCTAGGACCAACAAAATTTTAGGTATAGCATCCATGTTTTTTCACAAAAACGTCATTGTTTCATATTCTAGGAAGTCTAAATTTAGTATAAATTATGCCTCAGATAGTCCCAATGAAATAGACCAATTTGGGTAGGTCCAACAAAAATTTTGGTATAGCCCCCATACAAAGAAATACCCGATTTTTTAAAGGTTTTGTATGAAAATTCAATTCAAAGATTGGGTACAGGGTATCTTGCAGTCGAGAATACTCGACTTTAGCGTTCTTTCTTGTTTATGAATGTATTCACTCCAAATGCTGTAAAAATATTTCTAATGTCATCTTATACTAAAAGGATCAGCCCACTATAACATATAGCCCCAATACAAAGTCCTTATGTTAAAATTTGACCCCATTATTGAGTCTAATCTTTGGCTGTATTGGACTATTGATGCCAATCCAGCCCGTGTCCAAATTTTTCCTAAGCCACTGATGATCATAAACCAAGATGTGACGGGTATTTGAGCTTCGGTTTCACCGAAGTTAACGTTTTTGCTTGTTTTTCATACGATTTATATATTAAATGACTTCTCGTCTAATCGGACAGCGATTTTTAAACTATACAGATATTTACGGCCCATTCCCATCTCTAGTTAAATTAATGAGGTATATTTTAGGATGTGATAATTGTGAAAATTATAAAAATAGCTTTTAAAAACACTAAGCAAATACTCAAAGCTAGAATTACACTTCTTGATTTTTGAAATTACCCATAAAAAAATGATATTCACAATGAAATTTTGTTAATAGAGCTCCATAGTTTGACTTAAAATCCCCAGCATTTTAGTAGAAGCTCAAAAATGTTTATTAGAACGAAATAGATTTAGAGTCGACTTTATTTTTTGATTACACTAGTTTACAAATATTGGCAACATTCCATGGGATTCGTTCTAACCCACCTATTTCCATGTATTTTGGGGCGTAAATTTCAAAAATGGCCACCAAAAATTTTTTCTTAAGAACCATTTTGGAGATATCTTCAAAAATCCACTTTTGTGGCCTTTTTTCAGTTATTACTAAAAATCTCAAGAATGGATAAATTTATAAAGCTGAATTTTTCATGGGTTGGAAGATATTTTTTTCCTCTACACGACGATATGCTATTTGAAAAAATCAAATGAATACTTTTTGTGTACCAAGCGTCGAAACACAGAAAAATTGTGTTCACTCCACACCGTCGCAAAATCTACATTGGGGCTGGGGTAGGGGGTTAAAAAATGTTTGGTGGTCATTTTTAAAATCTACGCCCCAAAATACATGGTAAAAGGTGGGTTAGAAAGAACCCCTTTTTTGGTGTAAACTAGTGTTATTAGTCAGGCCCTATTTGTGGCGGATATAAAAGCTTACCTGTTTTCCAATCGTACAAAATAATTGTATGATAGATCCAGCATTCTCAATTTTTTTGTTGTTTTGAAAATATTTTTTGGCAAGTTTTTTTAGTTCGTTGAAACGCAAATTCAGTTCGGTTAATTCAACATTATTAATAAACACATCTTCACGTAATTTGTTTAATCTACTATCACTTATAACTAAGATTTGTAAATTAATGTTATCATGGAAAAATGAGGCTGGTATATCGTGTAAATAAGAATTATAATACATTTTCAATTCGATTAAATTGTTTAAGCCTTTTAACAGTTTCAATGGAAGAGTTTTGACACAATTATTTAGTTCTAGTTTTCTTAATTGCTTAAAATTCTCAAAAGTGGTTAAATTGTGATTGTCTAAAAACGCTCCAGAAACGGCTACACCATAAATAATTAATTCATTTAACTGTTTTAAATTTCCAATATTAAGTTCTACCAAATCAAAAGTTGTATTCTTTTTAAATTGAAATGTTAGTATTTTAAGTTTTGATAAATATTTAAAAATGCTTCCTTTAATCGAACTATTCTCAGATAAACTTAAATCCATGGAAGTATAATTTTCGTATAACTGTAAATCACCATCAAATTTTTTTCGAATTTCTAATTTAAACCGCTCTGTTACATTTACTGTGTTTATATCAAATTCACTAATTACAAAATCATTCCCATTGCGCCAAATGTTGAAGTAATTTGCTGCGCTTATTCCAAGTCTTGTTATAGTTTCACTGCCGTTCATTGTTGTTGTACATCCAAAAATTTGAAAAATGTAAAGTTTTCCAATGGCAGCATAATTTTCCCAATTGTAGAAATGCGAATCTAATGCATAATTATGACACTTCATGTGAACTATTCCTTTTGTAAAAAGTTCTAATGAAAATCGCGTCTTATCAGATTCATTCAAAAAATGTACTACGTCGTCTTCAATATCGCATTTTACAAATTGTTTTATTAAAAATAAATCTATCGCAGTAATCGACTGGAATCTTTTCAATTTGAAGATGATTGTCACCGTTGACACAAATTATTGTGATTAAAATGAGAAAATTTAAATAACTAAAATATTTTTCCATTTTTGCGTTTTAATTTTTATGTTTTATTTTGCGACCAAACCGAACTGAATTGCTTGAGATTACTGAATAATTATTCAAAAATTATATCTTTTTAAAATACAAGAATATTTTAACTTTTCTTGTTTGTTACTTTATCAGCTAAATTTCTGTACAATCAAATCTTTTATACACTAACACAAATTAACATTCATATTAAAACAAAAAATTTTATTATTTATAAATAATAATAATGATTAATATCAAATTCAAGTTATGTTTCCACTGATATTAGCATTTACGTACACCAAGGCATGATACAATTACTAAAGGTAGTAATAAGCGGTCTTCATCGACGATATTGTGAAACGTATGAGTAAGAAAGAGATGGCAGATTTTCTCTATTTACTTAATTTCGTAGGTAGTTTTGCTAGTGTGAAGAATTGTATCATGCGCCAAGGCGTTAACCAGTTGCTCCCTGCTCTACATAGAACAAATATATGTAATAATTATAAGATGTTTAATATACTCATACATTTGTAGCAGACGTTGCTTTCATTAGTAAAGGTTAACGCTCACGCGAACGCTGGTGAAAACATAATATAAATCTTTGTGTTGCTGATAAAATAACAAAGAAGGAAAAAGTTATTATGTTATTTTATTAAAACAAAGTTTTTATAGTTATGCGTTTAATGTTGATAAAACATTTTATACATATTTCCGGAAATGCTTTATCAAAACACAATTTTATTATTAAAAAAATATTTCGGGTCTTACTTATTTTTAGCACTTGTGCCTGGTAACGATAAAACAATTGTATAATAGGAATCATTTTTATTGTAAATTTAGTTGGTTTTTTCCAATTGAAAGAATTTTTTATTGTATTAAGATAAATCAGAATACAATACGAATATGAATATGAACAAGAAAAACAAATTAACTTCGGTTGGACCGAAGCTTATATACCTGTCACACATCATTTGATGTGGATAGATCTTCGTGTGTTGCATTTGTATTAAATTTTATCTTAAAATAGTTAACAAATTGAAAATATTCTTAAAAATTTAGAAATTCGCGGTCCGATTTGAACCAATTTTAAACTAAAGATTTGGCAGGGTATAAGTAACATTTGTACCATATATGAAGACATTCACTTTATAAATACTTTTTTCTTGTAAGAACATGACAAAATGTTGTACTTTTGTATGGGAGCTAAACCTAAAAGTGGGCGTGGTACATTGATTTTAACATAGAAAGTACACTGGACCTAGAAAAGCTTAAGTTTAAAATTTCACCTTAATATCTTTAAAACTGAGCGACAGACAGACACACAGCCAGACGGACATGGCCAAATCGACTCGTCTCATCGAGATGATCAATAATATAGATACTTTATGGGGTCTCCGATGCCTTTTTAATGCGTTACAAACTTCCCGACAAACTGAATATACCTGTTTACACTATGTGTAACAGGTTTAATAATCTACCTTGGCCTGATGAGTTCGATGAAGACCACAGAAATTCGAAAGCTCGAAAAAAAATTGATTATATATTTGATATATATATATATATATATATATATATATATATTAGAAACCTGCACCGGATAACTCGAAAATCAAGTAACACTGAATAACTACAGTAACTATCCGATTCATTTGTTAATCGATTAGAACTGAATCGGTTTATTTCTTAACCGAGTCGATGTGGTTCGGTTCGTTCCTTAACCGAGTCGAAAAAAAAACAGTTCATTTCATAACCGAGTCAAAACTAATCCATAGGTAAATAAAAAAACGCTTCTAAATATCTAATAAACATTATCTACCTTCTAGACAGTCCCAGTTTAGATAGCAAACCAAATTTTTAAAATAATGTTTTTGTACCTACAACTGTTGGCTTGCTTTGCTTGTTGTTTCGATATGATTAGAAAATAAGCCGAATTTTTGAACTCGGTTAATAAATGACTCGTTTAAAAAATTAACCGAATCGTTACGAGTCGGTTTAAAATTAACTGAATCGTTTTAACTCGGTTAAAAAATGAACAGAATCGTTTTGTCTCGGTTAAGAAATAAATCGATTTAGTTGAAATCGATTTCGAAATGAATCGGATACATTTCGAGTCCTATTTGGGTTATCCGTGCAGGGGTTAAGCTACAGCCGATTGTTGGCCTTGGCAGTACGTAAGGTTTCGCAGCAGCAGTTATAATCTTGTGCGACGCGATATCTATTTGGGATACCGATCTTGAGGATGTGCACTTTATTTGGACCTGTGCAATTTTTTTGGTCGTTTTTGAGAAAGCATAACGAGCAATGTCCGCCATCAGCAGAGTTTCCTTTTTTCGGAAATTTTTCTCTGGGACTACAAACTTTAACTTTTCCGACAAAATGGAAATGAGCCACATCAATTATGATAAAATTTTACCAAAAAATTTTTGGCGTATTAAAGACGACGCGTCGAACGTGCGCTCAAATATGTCAATTTTAAGCAATTTTACATCGGGGACCACGAAACAGAGCTCATTTTATAATTATGACAAATATACTGCAATCTAGTAGGTGTATAGTATACGACTACAGGTTAGATGGTAGCGAAGATATCAATATCTTACCCCTACTCAACTTCATAGATTCGATAGTTCTAAATTATTCGACGCACAAAAAGTATCCGCCCAAAAGTGATATTCTACTTTTGATTGTAGGTGTACCATCTTTGCTACCACATTAACTGCAAACTAAATATAAAATCTATATTCAGTTGTCATTTTAGCCCTTTCGATACCAACATTTTCTTCTTTTAGCTCAAACATTTTTTTTTTACTCTGTCTTATTTTTTGTATTAGGTTAGGCTAGGTTAGAATGGCCGCCGCGAATTCTCGCGATGTCACCTAGGCCAGATAGGCCCATTGTGATACCATATGATCCCTCATTTATTTCTCCCTACTCGAACCAGCTCGATTTCTTTATGAAGGCGGCAACTGCACTAATCTTGACTGATGCAATCTTCATCAGACTATCAAGAAATGGCCTACCAAGTACGGTAAGCCTTATTCTCCCAAGGGCTGGACAGTAGCAAAGAAAATGTTCTACTGTCTCCTCCTCTTCCTAGACGTACGGCATGTCTTCCCAACAGGCAGTGTCCCGTAAGAGCGGCCATCATCATAGATAGGGTCTGTCTAATATGACGCATGAGTTGGGCTGTTCGTTTAGTGCTATACTCTGGCCACATAAGTTTCGAGATATTACATTTGGAATTTGTGGTCCATCTAGTCTTTGCCATTCTGATTATTTCTTCAAAGAGGCCATGGGAATTTCAGTCGAACTCCTTCCTGGAATAACGGAATTTTGTACCTTCTCTGGCCAATCTATCGGCTTCACAATTACCAAAAATATCTTGGTACCCGGAACCCATGTGAGGCAAATATCCCATTGTTCAGCCATCTCGTTGAGAGATGTGCGGCACTTGGAGATAGTTTTGAATGTATTATTGTAAGATTCAAGTGCTTTTATGGCAGCCTGAATATCCGAAAAGATGTGTACTTTTTGCCTACAACCTGGGTGGTGCCCCAGATAATGCATAGCTTTGTGCATTGCAATCATTTCAGCTTGAAAAACGCTGCAGTGATCAGGAAGTCGGAAGGATTCTCTAATCTCCAGCTCCGGAAAAAAGATATTATTTGTATTATTTGTGCAAAATTTCAAGTTCATCCATTTTTTCATAAATTTTGTGAATGCATCTACTCCTTGATCACTGCTTCTGCTGTTTCCAGTCGTTCTTTGTTTCCTTCAATTCGATGCTTAACACAAAAGGTTCAAGGTTACATCAACGTAATTAGTAAAACAAAATTAGGCAAACAACCAAAAAAGCCTCAACTTTAAGAAGTCAGGTACATACTAGGTACATAATTACCAATCTAACCAAAAATTAAATTCAAGGTTAAAACTATGCGATACCATAATAAATTTCTACAAAAAAAATAGAACACTTAAAATTTTTTTTAATTCAAGGTCAAAAATAAACCAAACACCAAAACCATAACACAAAAAAAAAAAAAATTCTCATTAAATTCAAGGTTTAATTTAAAAAGAACAACAAAAATATTTCCAGATCATAGAATCTCTTTAGTATTGACGACAACAACAACAACAACAAAAACAAGAACATGACCTATGTTAAATGTTTAATCAGTTGTAAACCAATTTGTTGGTTTTCCTAGACACACACACACACACACACAAGAATTTACCCTAGTTTTCTGCATTTTCCGTATCGTTTAGCTGAAAAAATATTTTCGCAACAATTTACGCGCCATTGTATTCTCTTACAATAAGATGGAATGGAATGGATTGGATTGGAATGGGATAGGATACGTTTCGATTCGATTGGATTGGATTGAATTGGATTGAATTCGTTAGCAACAAGGTTTTGGCTTGTGTCTTTAGCTGCATTGTCTGCCATTTATCTCGATAAACTGCGACAATAACAATAGCAACGCCTGAAATGGAGTTCCTATGCTATCCTTTCGCTATAAATTTTTTTTTCTTCAACAATTTTGCTCGGCTGTCAACTGTTTTGCAGCTGATAAAAGTTGTTGGAGAAAAAAAAAAAAAAAAAGGAAAATAAAAAGAATCTATATGCGAGGGAGTTGTCAAAGTGTTGTGCCTAATCGTCTGCGTAATTGTTTCAGTCTTTGCTGTAAAGTTATCCTTTTAGTCTAGGCGTCGTTGTTAGATTTAATGGTTTTTAAAGTGTTGAAATTTTGCAGCTGGCTTCCGCAACCGCAACATTTAATTAATTTCAAACTGACCAAAAGCACATTTCAGCAAAGCAAAATGCCCGGAAATTAATTAATGAAACAAATGAATGAAGTTTCATGGTGACACGAATGGAAAGTCAAGTAGTGCAATTCAAAAAGAACAAGGAAAAACGTTGAATTCGGTGGAGCCGAACCTTAAAATATCTATCACACGAATTTTTCAATTTCAAGATGGGATCAGTGCGGGACTGTTACCATATAATAATATTGCTATCAAATTTTAAGGTACAAGTACAGATATAACGATTTTTTTTTTCGAAAATATCAGAAAATGTGAACTTGGACTGCCACTTTTCACAAGAATCTTTTTTTGCCATGGACAGGAACAGGTTGTAATCACTTGGCGCTATGTCCGGGCTATATGGTGGATGCGATAAAATCACTCATCCGAGCTACCGTAGCTTCTGACGAGTCACCATAGATATGTGTGACCTGGCGTTGTTCTGGTGGAATACTACACCATTGCTGTTGGCCAATTCTGGACGCTTCTGGTCGATCGCTTGCTTTAAGCGGTTCAGTTATTCGCAGTAGTTGGTAGAATTAAGCGTCCGGCCATATGGGAGCAGCTCATTGTGGATGATTCCCTTCCAATCCCACCAAACACACAGCAAAACCGTCCTGGCCGTCAATCCCAGCTTGGCCACTGTTTGGGACGTTTCACCGGCCTTCGACCACGACCCATTTCGCTTGATATTGTCGTTTGATCCATTTTTCGTCGCCAGTTACCATCCGCTTTAAAAATGGGTCGAGTTCGTTCCGTTTCAGCAGCATATCGCCGGCGTTGAATCAGTCTAGAAGGTTTTTATGCGTCAAATCATGCGGCACCCAAATATCAAGTTTTTTTTTTCTATCCAGCCTTCTTCATCCCATCTCCCATCTCCTGGGCGAGGTCACGAGATGTCACATGCTGGTCTAACTCGATGTTTTCCATGATTTGATCGGTATTCGTCGTCACAGGTCTTCCGCCGGCTGACTTATCCATTGTGTCGTTTTCACCGGCTCTGAATCTGTCGAAACCATTCCTTCGCGCTTCGAAGTGATAGAGTACCGTCCCCCAAAACACGATTAATATCACGGAACGTTTCTCTAGCGGATTTGCTTTTAACGAACGAAAACTTCAAAATAGCGCGAATTTCGGCGTAAGTGAACTCCTTGTTTACAAGTCTATAACTTTTGAGCGCACTATCCAAACTAATCATGCATAGCATCGCTTTGTAGGTTATTTCAAGACCTTTCAAGACGCTCTGTAGCGCTTTGTACATAGCCGCAAAATTCAAAAGACAAAAAACTCGAAAACTGCTCGACCGATTGCCATAATATTGCAGTGGAAGCTGCAGGGAGAAGTGATGATGTTTGGTTAATTTTGAAATTTTGACCCGAGGCCTAACGGGAGCCTAGAAACTAAAAAAAAGCCATATCTTTGCATTAAATAGAGACTTGAAACAGGGCGTAGAGACTTGAAACATGGCTCATTTGAAAGATGAACAAATAGTTTAGGCGTACTTTAGGCCATAGGTGAATCTAATTTAGATTTTTTGACGGGATTTTCGAAAATTTTGATCCGGGCCTAACGTGAGCATAGAAACTAAAAAAACCATAGACGTAGAGACTTGAAACAGGGCGCATTTGAAAGATGAAAAAATATTTTAGACGTGTTCAAGGTATTTCAGAAACTCGGACCTAGGATCCATAGGTGGACCTAATATAGAGTTTTTGACCAATTTTTTTTTTTTATTACAAGTCAGCACTAAGACGCGATTTTAGAAAATATTAATCCGGGTCCTAATGGGAGCCTCGAAAAAAAGTCATATCTTTGAATTGAATAGAGACGTAGAGACTTGATGCTGGACGCATTTGAATAATGGCTAAGCGTGTTTAGGGGATTTCGACAATTTGAACTTAAATTTTTTTACCAATTTGTATTTAGCCGACAAATAGAAACTATACCCAAAAATGGGCGTGGCACTCTCATTATTGAACCGAGAAAAGCCGTGAAAAGCTTAAGTTTAAAATTTTAGTTAAATATCAAACAGTCGTACAGACAGACGGACATTGCTAGATAGACTCGACTCATAGAGCTGATCAAGAATATATATACTTTATGGGGTCTCCGATGCCTCCTTTAATGCGTTACAAACTTTCCGACAAACTGAATATACCCGTTAACACAATGTTCAACGGCTTAGAACCCTGCACAATTACCCAAAAAACGGTTAAAGAAGACACTCGAAATAAAAATGATTCAAGTAACTTTAGTCTACTGCTAGGAAAATGATCAACTCGAATCGTTTAAATTCGGTACGAGTCGTCTCGGGTATGTCAACTTCAACTCAAATCGAGTCGAATACTCGATTAAGTTGATCGGATACTCGATTGAGCTATATAGTAGTTTTAGCATGTATTAAAATTATAATAGAATCTCATTATAAAAATATTTTTTGACGCTCAAAATTTTAAGTATATGTTAGTCTAAGGGTTAATGCATATGCTTGTGTGTCTGGATTTACGTAGACCCAATGAGTCATTCTATTTTTTTTTTTTTTCTTTTTTTTCTTTTGATTAATTTTATAAATGATATCCATGGTTCAAATCTCTCACTGGTCAAAATATAATATTAGAAAAAAAAAAACTTGAGTCATATCCGAAAGATCGAATAATCGAACAAAACGGTTAACTCCGGTCGGATAACCGAAACTACGGATACTCGATTTAGAAATTACTCGTTTATTCGTGTAAAAATTTGAGCTAAATTAAAGCGTTCGGTTATTCGACACATCGGCTCGAGTAAGTCAAGACTCGATTATATATGTTTTTCGAGTTAATCGATGCTCTACAACGTGTTTCAAAATAGTTTCCGATTTTCTATTTTTAAAGAATCTATAACTAAGCCTCACTAATTGAAATATAAATTAAAAAATCAATTTCAAAAGAAATCCCAGCAAATCTTTTGATATTTTCAAACAAAAAAAAAAAAAAAAACAGGAAAAAAAAATTGAAATGTGCAAACAATTGTCAGAATAGTTTCCTGGCATTTAAAAAGGAAGTTATATAATTTCACAGCGAACAGCACAAAACTCAATGCGTATGAATGTTTTTTTTTTTTTTTTTTTTTTTTTTTTATGAAAAGGAAGCAATAAACTTCTTCAATTTTTTTCGTAATAAGGATTTTTTTTTTTTTTTTTTTTTTTGTATATTTTTTTGTAGCGCTTCCGTTTTATTTGACAACTGCAATTGTTGCAAAATTACAGAAAAATAATGACTTTGTAAATAAAATGAATGAAAATTTATTGCTTCAGTTGTAGTATGGAAAAAAATACTTTATTGTGTATAACTATAAAATACTTTTCTATGGCAAATTGAGTTATAAATGTTCGAAAGAATTTTAAAAGTAAATTGAAATGTAGCGAAAAGGATTTATATCGGTGCGAAAAGTTAGTTTTTTAGATCAGATAATATTGCTTTTTTATCACCTTTAGGCAGTTATGTTTTATACAAAAATTCTCTGAAGAAAATGTCTGACAAGAAGCAAATATTTTTCTTAATTGAAGAGTACAAAAAAATGGTCTAATACACTTCATTTTCCAAAGTGAAAAGCAAACAAAAACTTTCTTTAATACCTCCCGGACCGATTTCGTGGGTTATTTTAAGCCCCTACTACATACATATTTGTGAACAAAAATTATCAGAAGTGACACCGGAAAGCCCAGAGTTTTGGTGTAAGCGTTTTGGATGTAAAAACTCGAAAATTTACACCATTACACGGATACTTAAAGTGTTTTCATAGGCATAGTTAAGCTGCGAAGTAGATAGGTAGGGGGTCCATAGTCCGATACAACCCAAGCTTAGACACTATGTTGGGGCTCACATAAAGAGATTATACCTCAAATTCTATATAT
>JAEIFJ010002932.1:0-28317 GCA_018903435.1 Leucophenga varia
TGCGAATATACCCTTTCTACCTATAAAAATTCCCCAAAATCCCAAAACAAGTAATTATTTTATTTTAAACTGATAAAATTATTATTCACGCCTCTTTAAACTGATCAATGAATAAAATATGAAGCACATTTCAAGCCAAAAAAACCGTCCTTGGCCGCCATTTTACAGTCCGCGAATTTGAGGTCCTGATAAATTGTCAAATTAAGCAGCATGAAAAAAAACCTCAAAAAAAAAATGTCACATAAATTCAATAAAACGCATATTTGCTGTCGCATTTGTCGCGAAACCACAGCCAAGACAACAAAAAAAAATAAACTTTTTTTCTTCTTTCACTGTCGCCTCTTAATGGTGATAACAGTTTTCATGCCTATACCTCCCCTAACCCAAAAAAAAAAAAAACAAACTTCGAACAAGTGCCAAAAAAAAAAAAAAAAAATATGCCATGGCATACTTGAACTTAGAAATGATTATAAGCATTTTTTGGCTGATTTAGCATATTTTTGAATGTTGCTTTTAGCTGTTGGCTTAGGAAGCTTAACGAAAATGCTTGTCCTCGAAATGTTCTGGAATGGGTGTTCTTCTGCTACTACTTCTTAAATGAACTTTGTTAATTTTCTCACACTCTTTTCCAGAGTCTTGAAACTTGTGCAAAAATGTGCAAATTTACTTTGCTAATGTTTATGCAAATATATACAAGCAACGTACAACGAAATGTCCTTGTTTCTTCATAACAAGGATTTTTTTTTTTCGTATCTTATTTGTCGCAACGCGTCTTATGTAAATTAAACGTTAAAATGTTTATTTTAGTGTAAAAATTTTCTATACTTTGGTTTTTTTTTTTTTTTTAAAGAAGAGTGGAGTGGTTTTTTTTGGAGGAGGACAGTTTGCTTTTCTTTTGGAATAGGAGAGTTTTCTTTGTTATTGTTTTTGTTTTTGTTTTATTTTGCAAATGGCTCATAATTGAAATATTATATTAGATTATTGTCATTATTTGAGTGACGCGTGGTTCTACTTTAGTTAATGGCGCAATATGTTTTTCCTAGAATTATTTGTCGACATTAAATGTAGGGTCACGTTTTTTTTTTTCTTTATTTGGAAGATACTCAACAAGTCTTTATTACTTTTATTTGTCTAAAGATGCGACATTTGCGACAGCAAAAACAACGCTGAAGCGTAATATGTCGAGGAGGAAGACGAAAAATGAGTAAGGGGACTTCCCAGAGTAGGATCTATATTATAACCCACCTGCAAGTAAGAAAGCTCGAACATGGAGAATTAGTTGAAATGAACCTATGAACCTGAAGGTAATACGGACGTCGAGGTCAACATAAAAACGAAAGCTCGGAAGAACACCTTTTTAAAGGATGTCGTTAAGATAACTATAACCATAACCATAAAAGCCTGACGTTGTGCCTGGGCCAAGGCCGCGAGACAAGCAAGTGGTCAGAGCGAAAGTGGAGAGTCGAGTAAGTCACCAAACGTTCCCACCAATAACAGAAAGTATGATGGGAACATGGTACACCCTACAAAAACTGTAGATTAAAGGGCACTGCGACTCCAAAGAAGTCTATATTGTACCCAAACCCGGCATTGAAAAATGTTAAGGTTAATGGACTGAGAATCCCTCCGCCTCTTTAATAAGCAGAAGAGTATCCATTGTCGGGGCGACCCTGATTTGAACGGTTGTGATACAACAGCGATTTAACAGAGTGAATCTGAAGCGGACCAAAGCCGAATTTTTCTTAGAGAATGTGTGCTAGTTTCCTCGTCCTCCAAGCAGAGTCTAGACTCTGATTTTGGGAACAGGCCAATTTGTTAAGATGATATCTCAAACAATTATGACCGGTGAGGTTGCCAGTTAGCAATCTGAGGTCATGACGGTTGAGATATATTTGATATTTTTAGGGCAGATAGGGCGCTAATTACTTTTTGCTTGACGTAGGTGCGGGTATTGAATCAATATTCTAGAAGAGATTATGCGGAGAAGCTATCAATTATGCGTATGGCTTAGGCCCAATAAGGGGCGAAGAGGAGCCAGATCTAGCGAGTTCGTCTAAGATAATGACTGAGGATTTATTGAAGACAACACCGTTTAGAAGATAGTGCGAGATTCCCACTCACACACTGGTCCAAATTTGTATAGAAAAAATTGTTAAAAAAATTTTTATGCGCGCACCCTGTAGGATTGTTTCATACCAAAAATGAAAAGACCCGTATTTTTCAGTAAGTAAAAATACATACAAATTTCGAAGATATTTTCGCCACCATATTTGAAAATTAGACCCTCCTAAACTTAGACCCTTTGGTCCCATTTTGTCGAGTACTATCCTCATAAATATACCCCAAAAATTAATACATCTGTTCTTAATTTAATATGAACTATATCTACATTAGTCCAAATGAAATATCGCAACATGGGTGTAGCCTAGGATGATCCAAAAAAAAAAAAAAGGTTTATGCGCTCACCCCCTACGATTGTTCTATTTCGAAAATAAGAAGACCCGTATTTTTCTTTTATAAAACGTATGATATTAAATGGTACTGCAAAGCCCCTGAAGTATCCATGTTTTAAACATGGAAAAATATCACTATTTCGTAGATTTTATATAGAAACCTGGAAAATTAATATTTTTATAAACGAATAACGATGTTTCTCTTGATAAATGATCGTAGAATAACATCCAATCATTTATTATTGAATTTCGAATGGAAAACTTTAGGGGCTTTGCGGCACCATTTTTTTCTTTTTATAGAAAGCTAGTATGGAGAATGCTAGAAAAGCCAAAAGCTTTGTAAGATTTTCTATCAGTTGTAACTACTCTCTTCTAAAAACGATTTAAAAAATGCTCATTTCAAGGCGTTTAATATTTTTCCGCTTGAACTCTAATAGCAAAAATATTCAATTAAAACTTAAAGCCATTTATAGTTCACAATTAGTTTTAACTTAATTTATTTGAACTAAGCTTCAAAATATTGCAGAGCGTAGTTCGTATTATTGTTTTCTTTTTATAGTTTCTTGGTTTAAAAAAAAATTTTTCATTGCTTTCGAATATGTTCTTACGTCAAGAAGAAGTTTATACGATAACATTTGTACTGGACACTTTTATGCTGAATTTTTGGCCTATAAAAAAATAGCCGTATATATAGGGAGATACCGAAAATTTCAAGTAAACAGTTTTGTTTTACTCGACCAAACCTAAAATCTCTACTATAAGACTTCGAGCATTTTTTATACCCTGTACCCAAAGGATTTTCTCTAGACCCATTTTAAAGGGTACCCCCCATTCAAATGTACCCCAAAATTATGGGTTTTTGCATAAAAAATATCATTGTTTTTTTTTCTAGAATGTTAAAATTTAGTATAAACTATGTCTATGATAGTCCCAGTAAAATATTCCAATATGGGTAGTACCAACAGAATTTTAGGTATAGCTCCCATACAAATTTACACACAAATTTTGGGTTTTTCATAAAAACGTCATTGTTTTTTTTTCGGGAAGTTCATATTTGTTATAAATAATGCCTTTGATAGTCCCAATGAAATATAGAATTATGGGTAGGACCACCAAAATTTTAGGTATGGCCCCCATACAAATATATACCCAATTTTTTTTTTTTAGGTTTTTTTCTATGAAAATTCAATTCAAAGAGGTATGGTAGTAAAATAGAACCTAACTTAAGGTACAAAGGATTGGGTACAGAATATTTTGGGGTCGAGCATACTCGACTTCAGCGCACTGTTTTATCTGGACCTTTTTGTATAATTTTTAAACTTGCCGCTCGCAACATTTAAGTTTTTGCCGAACCCAGCCATTCCACCATTTTTTCCAACAGTTCCGCAGTTTTTCGTGGCTCCCGGTGTCTCGGTGTCCCGTGCCGAAATTATTACAAAAAGTTTAATAGACGCTGCCACTCTGTGGAAGGCTAGATTTTTTTATTTTTTTATTATATTTATCTTCTATCAGAATATGGCATATAAATCGTTTTCAAACACATTAAACGAAATTTCGAGGAAATTTAAAAAAAATAAAAAATAAGTAAAGAACATATCAAAAATTGTTTATAAACTATCACGGATATAAAAAAAATCTCGATAAAAATCTTTACGTTCATAACAAGCAAAAGGGATGAAAACACATGTTTTATGGAAAAGAAATTTCTTTTTATAACTTCTCAGAAAAATATGAGAAATAAATAAACTATAAAAGAAAAATATTTAACAAGACAGCTGCATCTAATTAGACACCTGTTGTGATTTGGCTATAAAAAATAAAATAAAAAAATATTTTAAATAAAAATAAACGTTTTGATTTATTAAAAAAAAAAAATTCATAATAAATTATTAAAAAATATTTTTCAAAAATTTCTCACAACTAAACACAAATATTCAATCAACTCCAAAAAAAATCTTATTAAACCCAAAAACAAATTGCTTCAAGGCTATAAATGTGAATGTGTGCGTGATTGAGTTAGATACTTGATTGAATTTGCACCAACTTTGATAGAAAGATAACAAGACATCCTTTTTCCAGTTAAGCCTTTTTCCCAAACATGCTGCAATAATAATAAGAACCGCATAAACAATGCAAACAACAAAAATACATACAAATATGCCACAAGGATCTAACTCGTTATATATTGTATCTCAACTACTTTTATTTCAATTCATTCCGATTTATTAGTTCAACAACAGCTTGGGAAAAATATTAAGATAAACATTCACTTTTTGATTTGTTGTGATTTGTGCGAAATGCTAAAAGGCAAAAGGATTCGTTTTATTTATTGGAGTTTCTTTTATAAATGTACACTGTACATACATATATGGTGGAAGGGTATATTTGTTATGTGGGAGTGTATGTAACAGCACACTCATTTGCATTTTTCTTTAAATAAATATTAAAAAAAAAAAAATAATAAAATGTTTGTTTTCAAAACACAAAGTAGAACGTATAGTTTAAAAAACGTGTTACTTTATACAAAAAGTAAAACGCGCATTCTCAAATACAAAACTCTACTATCCGAGTTAATATTTTACTCAGTTACATTTAGAAGTTTCTTTTAACTCATTTAGCGTATTTGATGGTCGACCACGCTTCACTATTTCGCCATAATTTCTCCATTTTGTTTCTTGTTAGTTTCTGTGCTTCTGCAATTTGATTTAGGGTTAAACGCAATCCAAATTTTGCCTTCGGCTACATAGTTTTGCTTTGAAAAACTAAAGAATTGTTTATTTTTTTGTGGGTGTTTTGATAATCTTTGCGTGTTATTGATATGAGAGACGATGAGAAAAAAGAGTTTAATGAATTTTCTTTTTATATTATTTTTAGACTGATATGGAAAATGCTAGAAAGACTTTGGTTTATATAAACAAATAAATACCTAAAAAGGAATTAGAAATTAGTTAGTGCCTACCTGGACATTGAAATAATGACCCTAGCTGTCATAACCTTTTAGCAAAAATATTAAATTAAAATTTAAAAATCATTTATAGTTCACAATCAGTTTTAACATAATTTTCGTTAATTTTTTTCTTTTTATACCCGCCACACATAGTGTGAAGGGTATATTCAGTTTGTCGGAAAGTTTGTAACGCATTAAAGGAGGTATCGGAGACCCCATAAAGTATATATATTATTGAACAGCTCGATGAGACGAATCGATCTAGCCATGTCCGTCTGTCTGTCTGTCCGTCTGTCCGTCCGTCTGTTGCAATGCTTTTTTCTCGGAAAGTTTTAAAGATATTGACCTGAAACTTTAAACTTAAGCTTTTTTGTGTTCCTAGGCAGTTTGTATGGCAGAACCAAGATGCCACGCCCACTTTTAGATATAGCCCCCATACAAACTTTCCATTTTTTCGATTTTTTTGTAAGAAAATAGTTATTATTTATGAATGTTTTGACTACAAATCGGGTAAAAACACTTTTAATCCAATATCCATCCATCCAACATCAGAAGAAAGGTGCCACGCCCATTTTTAGATATAGCCCCCATGCAAACTTACCATTTTTTTCGATTTTTCGTATGAAAATTGTTATTATTTGTAAATGTATTTACTACAAATATGGGTAAATGCACTTCTAATGACATCCAATTTCAAAAGAAAGGTGCCACGCCCATTTTTTGATATGGCCCTCATACAAACCAAGGGCCCATTTTACAGATTTTATATGAAAATAGTTCTTATTTATGGATATATTCACTCCAATCTGTGTAAAATCACTTCTACTGTTATCCTATGAATATGCTTCCGATATAACAAGGATCGAGCCACTATAACATATAGACCTATACAAACTCACCTTCTATTTTTTATTTTTTCAAGAAAATGAATATAGTTTCGTGTGGTGGGTATTTGAGCTTCGGTGTTTCGAAGTTAACGTTCTTGCTTGTTTTTTTTACCCTTTTTAAATGATGTGGTTTATTATGGTTCCAGATAAATTTTAAATAAATTCCAGATGAATTCCAGATGAATTTCAAATAAATTACAGATAAATTTCCGATAAATTTCCGATAAATTCCATATAATTAAAGATAAATTCCAGACAAATTCCAGATAAATTCCAGATAAATTCTAGACAAATTTCAGATAAATTCTAGATAAAATCCAGATAAATTCCAGATAAATTCCAGATAAATTCCAGATAAATTCCAGATAAATTCTAGATAAATTCAGATAAATTTCAGATAAATTTCAGATAAATTCCATTTAATTCCAGATGAATTCCAGATAAATTTCAGATAAATTCAGATGAATTCCAGAAAAATTACAAATAAGTTAAAGATAAATTCCAAATTAATTCCAGATAAATTCTAGATAAATTCCAAATAAACTCCAGATAAATTCCATATAAATTCGAGATAAATTCCAGATAAATTTCAGATAAATTTAGATAAATTTCAGATAAATGCCAATATAAATTCTAGATAAATTCCTGATAATTTTCAAATAAGTTCCAAATAAAGGCCAATATAAATTGTAAGAAATTCCAGATAAATTCAAGCTAAATTTCAGATAAATTCCAGATAAATTCAAGCTAAATTTCAGATAAATTCCAGATAAATTCGAGCAAAATTCCAGATAAATTTCAGGTAAATTGTAGATAAATTGAACTTAAATTCTAAATAAATTCTAGATAAATTCCTGATTATTTCCAGAAAAAGTACTAGAAAATTACATAAAAGATAAATAAATTAATAAATTAATTCCAGATAAATTCGAGATAAATTTCACAAAAATTCCAGATAAATTTCAGATAAATTTTAGATAAATTTCAGATAAATGCCAATATGAATTCTAGATAAATTCCAGATAAGTTTCAGCTACGTTCCAAATAAATACCAATATAAATTCAAGATAAATTCCAGATAAATTCAATATAAATTCCAGATAAATTCTTGATAAATTCCAGATAAATTTCAGAAAAATTCCAGATAAATTGCAGATAAATTGCAGATAAATTCTAAATAAATTCTAAATAAATTCTAAATAAATTCCAGATTAATTCCAGGAAAAAATACTAAACAACTACATAAAAAAGGTATCAATTAGAAAAAAAAATAACTAAGAAATCTTAAACAAAGAACCAAAGCAAATACAATTAATGGCTTACATATGATTATAGAACGATTATTCAATTTAATTTGTCTGCCCCAAATAACTCCAAATATTTTACTCCAATACAAACAAAAAGCAAACAAAAGAAACAAATAAACAGCAAAAATGCCTCGCATTGGAATGTAAATAGTTTGGGTGGAGCCAGTATGTATTCCCACTCCCAAAATATTAGAGCACCACAAGGACTTCTTATTATTGTACTTCAAATTTCAACGCAAGTAGAAAATAATAAAAGAAAAAGAAAACAACAAAAATTATACCAAAAACCACTCGAGTGTATTTTTTTTATTTCGTTTGATTCGAAGAACATTGTTTACATTTGTCCTGGACACTTTTATCCTGAAGCAGCTTTATTGCTACACTTTTTCTCCGCTATTCTTCCAATCTAAAAGCATTTGTAGTACTCATGACAATGCAATAAATTGCGTCAAAATAAAAAAAAAAAAAAAAAGAAAAATGGTCAAAACTTCTCTATGGACGCATATAGTATAGCACATCACCCATCAATTCGCATTGAATTCAAGTGCTAAGCTTCCCACAACGCAATCAATTGATTTTTCTATTGTTTTGCTAAAAATGTATTTTGTTTCTAAAACGCAGAACGCATACGTACGACCAACTCCTACTCTTTATGAATGTTGGTAGTAGGGGTCTGTATATATGGCTTTTTACTGTGAAATAACCAGACTTTGTTTATGCTGTTGCTAAGCTTTTGTTGTTGTTCAATTTTTTTTTTTTTATGGATTTGATTCTATTTTTTTTTTTTGGTATTTTTACAAATTGCTTTGTTGTGGCATAAAAACCACAAAAACAACAAAAAAATATTTTTTTAGTTTAAACCAACAACAAAGTGTTTTGTGGTTAGTTTGGGCATTGTTTTTTGACCCAGAAAAAATTAATAGGATATAGACTAAAATGAAGTACATAATGTACTAAGTCGGTTTATTAATTTTTTTTTTAACCGTGCAAATTATCGATCGTAATCAGTTAGAGCAATGTCTAGAAAATATGATATGTTGCGAAGAAACTACCATTTCAGTATTTTCATATTTAAACTTGTATGAAGGGTAGTGGTGAAAGTTTTAAATATATCCATCATTTTCGATACTCTGAAAATATCGATACTTTTTGATACTCTAAAAGTATTGAATATCATATGCTTAGAAATATCGTTTTTTTTCGATACTCTAAAAGTATCAATACGTTTCGATTTTCAAGATATTGATACTTTCCAAGATATTGATACTTTTAAATAATTACTTTTCCATACTTTAAGAATATCGATACTTTTTCAATGCTATATTGATATTTTCAAACCTTTAATTATGTCAATACGTTTCCATATTTTACAAATATCGATACTTTTCTATGTTCCAAAATGTCGATACTATTTTATTCTTTAAAAATAGCAATACTTTTTTAATGCTATAAATGTATCGATACTTTTTAAACCTTTAATAATGTCAATACTTTTCAAAAATTTACAAATATCGATACTTTTAAATGTTCATACTATTCAATACTTTAAAAATATCGATACTTTTTCAATACTATACTTGTATTGATACTTTTAAACTTTTAATTATGTCAATACTTTTCCATACTTTAATAATTTCTATACGTTGAGATGTTTAAAAATATCGATACTATTTTTGCTATAAAAAAATCGATACTTATTCAATGCTTTAAATATAACGATACTTTTCAAACCTTTAATTAAGTAAATACTTTTCAATACTTTACAAATATCGATACTTTCAGATACTCTATGAATATCGATACTTTCAGATATTTTAATATTATCGATACTTTTTGAAAATTAAAAAATATCGAAAATATCGTTATTAAATATAATTAAATTCATACGCGAAGAGCAAACCAAAAAAACAAAAAATATCAAACAGATCTTGTACACGGCTTTTAAATATGAACTTTTCTGATTGAAGTAATATCAAAAAGCCAATATTCAAAATGATATCGATCAATATTAATATTTCTTCTATCCTTAAATGACACCACTTTTTGTTTACAAAGCAGTTCAGTCGATGCTCGTATCATTTGGTTCGAGCCGCTAATTATAGATTACATCAAATTGATCCCATTATTGTCCAGTCTTTAGTAGAGATCGGTGTAGAACAACATTTCTCAAGGGACCTCACATAACAATTGTGAAAAATACTTCGATGAATACATTCGACATTTCTGACATTTCCGAAAATAAAAACTAATATAAATGTCAGATTTACAATCTTTCTAAAAAATATGTAAAAAAAACAAGGAAAAAACGTTAACTTTGGTGGAACCGGAGCTGAAATACCCGTTACACAACACTTTTAATAGTTTATTTATTCACCAGGTGCTTAGATTATATTTCACGATGAATTTGGTCAAATTTGTATGGAGTCTTTATGTTATATTTGCCCGATCCTTACCATATCGAAAGTGTTCACTTAGGTGGACATTGGAATTGATTTTACCAAATTTAATTGAATTCATTCAGAAACAATAAATGTTTTCATATAAAAACTCGAAAATGGGCGGTAAGTTTGTATGGATGCTATACATAAAAATGGGCGTGGCGCCTTAGATTTAAAATTGGATGACAAAAAAAGTGTTCTTACCCTATTTGCATTAAATATATTCATAAAAATAATACGTATTTTCATACAAAATATCGAAAAAGTGGTAAGTTTGTATGGGGGCTATATCTGGAAATCGTGGCAACATTCTTTTAATATTAGAATTCGATTCAATAAAATATAACCCCCTTTATTGTAAAAAAACATTTAAAAAGTATAAATTTTTTTATAAAAAAATAAAAAAGTGGTAGAAGTTTGTATGGGGCTATATCTAAAAATGGGCGTGGCACCCTTGGTTCTGATATACAAACTAACTAGGAGCACAAAAAGCTAAAGTTTCAAATTTCAGGTCAATATGTTTAAAACTTTCCGAGTAACACTCATTGCAACAGACAGACAGACAGCCGGACATGGCTAAATCGATTCGTCTCATCGAGCTGATCAATAATATATATACTTTATGAGGTCTCCGATGTCTTCTTCAATGCGTTGCAAACTTTCGGACAAACTGAATATACCCGTTTACACTTTGTGTAACGGGTATAAAGATCCATGAAAAGTCTGTCGGATTCAGTCCGAATTTTATGTTAATAGATTAAGTAATCAGACTAAAATTCAAATATTTTGGTTAGACGTGAAAGGGGTAACTACTAGAATTTATTCCACCCCGTTTTGGAGCTTGACCACCCATATAACCCTCGAAATAGGAATGGAATAAATGTTAGAACCTTAGAAGCTAGTTCTTATAGTTGCCGAGATAAATGATTTCATATGGTAGACTGACAGACGGTCTTAGTTATTTCAAATTACTCTCTCGATGCTGATCAAGAATAAAAATATGTACTTAATGGAGTCTGTCTACCCACTCTCTGTCTTTGAGTCTGGAAACGGTTGAAACAAGTCGGAACCAGTGAGAACAATTTTGAAAAAAATAAACGGAGTGCATGGGATGGGTACAACGAGATAGGCTACATCGGGTTCAAATATTTAGTACTACGCCCATCCCAAATCTTTACGCTTGACTTTATGCGTCTGTGAGTGTCGTAGCAAAGCCTCTTTTCATTACACTATTCGCTCTTTGTCGTTCAAACAGCTACACACAGGTGCATAGATATATAACCATGCTCATCAAGTTTTCCATTTGTATTGAACCCAAATTCCATTGGATCAAACATCAAATTTCTTTTCGTATGCAAAAACGTTCTGATTATATTTTGTCTCAAAAATATCAAACTTCATGAATCACGCTTGTATAAAAGACATACTACATTTTATAAAATAATTTTGGTTCAACAGAAGAGATAAAAGATGCTCCATGCCCAAAAAGTATCTTAATCTGATCTGTCAACTTATAAAATAGAACTTCATTTGAATTGTTTGTATCGGAGCAATAAAGACGTAACATTACAACGATTAAAAAACAATGCAAATACAAAGGAAAAAAAATAAATTCTAAGAAGAAAAGAACATGAAAAAACTCTACAAAAATGTGCATGATTATGGCAAATTTTCGGTATACGCTTTGTGGCTATAATAATTGCGCTTTTCATGCAGTTTATATAGAACAAAAAAACAAATGCAACAATGTAAAAAAAGATACAAAGCGACTATAGAATATGTTGCTTCTTGCTTAAAATGAAATCATCTACTGTAAAATCTTAATGTCATGCTGATCCTTGTGCTTCTTATTTTTTTTTTTTTTTTTTTTTTGAATGTCGCATGTCCTGCAGCATAAAACATCTTTTGTAGTCGCATGTGCTAATGGCATCCTGTTGTGCTTTAAACGTAGGCAAGTTTTTCACAAATTAGACAACAAAGAAAAACGGAGAGTTGCTATAGTTTTGTAAAGTCTTCATTTTTGCGCGCATTCTTCTCGAGTCATGCTGCTGCATCTTTAGGCACTGAGGGCGGTCCAATTGCCTTTTCAATTCTTTTTGGCTAGTTTTATGGTCAAAGACAAAATCAAACGCATGCGCGCACGCTCTGTTAAGCTACGCCACACGATGTCCTTTGACTTTGTAGGTTTTGTTTTATTTTATTTTTTTTGGGATGTCCTTTTTTGAAATTTTATTTTTATTTTTTTTTTTTGCTGATAACTGCAGCAGCTGCTTGTCTATTTATTTGCCTTACTGCTGATGTCTTATTTGTCGCTAACAAGATATCAAATCAAACATGTCCTTTTGAAATACATGCATCCTTCTTAGCTGTCAGCTTCTTTGGAAGCATTTCTATGATTTTTTTATTACATAATAGGCTGCCTATATTTCTTATTTCTGCTGTAGGTGGTTACTAATTGGTTTATTGTCAATATTTGATAAGATTAGGCTGCAACGCAAAAGTATCTTTAAGATACTTTTTGCTCAAAAGTATCTTTAATATTGCAGCTGCTTATTTTATATGAAAAAATATTTGTTTCTATATTTTTCTATATTTTCAAACATTTTTGAGTTTAATAAAAATAATAGCTGCACGTAGATAGCGTAGATAGCGCATTATCTTATCCGACAGACGCGCTAACAAGGCTTGCATTTGAAATCAAGCGCAATTCTAAAATTATGCATTATACACTGAAAAAAAAATTATAAAATTATAAACAAATCATTTACGCTCAGCATAAATTATCAAAATAAAAAAAAAAATTATCAATGAAATTTTTATTTTGTCTCAGTTTACGTTTTGGTTGTTTTCTGATTGCAATTTTGAGCATTTTTATTGCAATTGGCTTGGTTTGCTTTACAGTTTTATTGCATTTGAATAGTGCGCATTAAATATTTAAATTAAAATTCAAATTAATTATTAATTTAATTTTTTTTTTTGTAGTAGTCACATTTCCTGGCGCCGGTTATAACATAAGTACGCATGGATTAGCCTTTTTCTATGGTGCTGGATTATAGCAATTTTTTATTATTCAATATATCTGATTCTTGCGCTAAGACAGGTGCGTAGTGTGTAATGAAAAATAGTTTCCAAAATTTAAATACTCAATTTTCAGAAAAATACAAATAAACTTTCACGCTGGATTATATTTGCATCAATGTCGCTACTTGCCTATATTGGAGTTGTATTATATTTGTATATGATTGATTGGGATTATTCACTTGTTGGAAAAATATTTGCTGATGTTTTTATAATTGGTAAGATTTTAAGTCAATGTTTTATAAAATTTACAAAAAAAAGTTTGAGTTGTGAGCAGCATTGAACAAAAAGTGTTGAGCAACTGCATTATTTAGATGGCAATTGAAAGTAGATAACCAAGCAGATATCGGTAAAATGAAAAAAAAAAAGTGAAGAAATTGATTTAAAAACAAGAAAAACGAGAAAGAAAGACACCCTGTATCCGATATTTTTGTATCTTAAGTTCAGTCTTATCTTAGTAACATATTTTTTTGTGTTGGATTTTCATACAATAATTCCCAAAAAGGGGTAAATTTGTATAGACGCTATACCCTAAAATTTTGTTTGTCCTACTCATATTCGGATAATTAATTGGGGCTATCATAGGCATTATTTATACTAAATCTAGACTTTCTAAAATAATAAACAAAGAAGTTTTTATGAAAAACCCCAAAATTTTGGGGTAGATTTAAATGGGACCGAAAACCCGTTATTAAGTGACCACTTGACGACTCAAGAAAGCATAATTTTCTATCTCTTATAGTCTTTCTCATACGGCAAATAGCAGGGCAGACATACGAAAAGACGTATCAATTCGTCTCGTGGAACTGATCAAGAATATATATATACTTTTTGGGGCCTATCATGCCTCCTTATAATACTTTTTTACCCTTACGATACAGGGTATAAAAACATTCAATAGATTCAAAGTAGCATAACATATGTGTAGATCAGTGGATCATATAAAACAGAAATACAGAAATATAACAAATTTTCTTGGGAAAAATCTATGGTAACTATATTCCACAGTGACACCATCTTAATAAAATCTTGAAATGAAAACACTTTTTTCTATAAAAAAGAACTCTAAAATGGAAAGTAGGTTCTTATTGTGGTTATATAGTATGCACAGGTTTTAACATGAGGTAAATTTAAAAACATAAATTGTGGTGAATTTTATTTAATTTCACCACGACAAGAGAGAAGAGTACGATAGATTTTGAGAAAGAGATAGTAAGCAAATATTATATTTTCTGTACTTTTGCTTCGGTTGTGTTGGTGCTTTTAAAAAATATTTATTTTCAAATTAAACTTTGAAATCTTATAACGAAGTTATAGAAAAAAAATCAAATTTTTGAATTCAACCAGCTCAAAATTCAAGAAGCAGAATAATTGACATTTATAAGATGAAATTAAATAAATTCACCATAGCATGAATAACATACTCAACAAAATTTGTTATCAAATTAGAAAGAGACAGTGACGGAATACTCTAGTTCCATTGGATATACTCCTCCTCGATTAACTAAATGTTTCAGTATTCCAATATATGAGCATATAATCTCTTTGCTGCTCTGGGCCTTATTTGATCCACTTTTTAATTATTAATTAGTCTCGCCAAAGCTTGCATGCCCAGTGCTGTATTTTGAGTTTCATATATGAACATAGATGTTGTTCAAAGATATTTCGAAGCTTCTTTCTCGAAGCAACCTAGACTAAGTTATCCGTCATTGTTATGGATAATGCTTCTGAGCCATAGAGTACTTTTTTTCTTCTCCTGGAAGACCTTATATGCTTGCCAAGTTCGAAAAAGCATCGATTTATAAAATAAGTAATCGAGTTATTTTCAAGTTTTCTACAACATCGAAATAAAAATTCTCGTTCTTGAAAGATGAGGTGGAAACCTATTACCACGACTTACTCTCATTCAACACCAGACCCAAATTTAGTTGAGGTGTCGTGTTAGGTTTATATTAATTAGATGCTTTTGGTTGATAAAGAGATGGTGTGTATCGATTTGTCTCCAATTGCACTTTTCCAGTATTTTGCGCGGCGTTAATATTTGATCGAAAGTCGAATTCTTAGGTCTAAAATCACACTTAAGCTATATAACATCATATTTTATGTGCATTCTTTAAAGTAAGTACCCGGAAATCGTTTTCTTTGATCCTCGTGGTGTTGTTCACTCTGAGTTCCTCACGAATGGTTAATCGAGAATATTATTTATACTTTTGGGGCGCCTAAGCGAGAAAAGCGCCGGAATTGTGGAAGAACAACTTTGGATTTTACAGGAGTAAAAACCCAAAAACTCAATAAAGACAATCGAGCAACCAACGTATTCGCTAATTTTGGCTCCCTTGAAATTTTTCCTGTTCCCAAAACTAAAATTATCTCTTCGGGGAAGGCGTTTTGAATCGATCTATGATATCAAACAAAATTCAACGAAGTAGCTAATCGCTATACCTTCGGCAGCCTATGAACGGGCCATGGTAGATTGGGTTAGCTGTTGGCATCTTTGTATCGGCTGAAATGAAGTCTATTTTTAAGGCAACACTATAAATTCCGATGATTAAATTTAAAAAGATGTGTTTATTCTTAATAATTTCGTGTAGTTATTTTATAGAATTTATTTCAGACTTTTTTTTCGCGGTAGGTGGCAAGGAGGCCCATTAGTCCTCGCCAACTAACGCAAAAAAACTCGAGCTATACATTCTGTAAAATAAGTACTGAAAATTTAAAAAAAAAACTATTTTCAAAAAGTATTTCAAAAAGATTTTGAAATATTTTTTGGTCTAAATTTTGGAGTATTTTTTTCATTCTTATATTAAATTGAACTGTTGGGAGCCATACATTCTGTAAAATAAGTACCTGAAAACTAAAAATCTTTTCAAAAAAAATTATTTCAAAAAGTTTTTGAAATTTTTTTTGGTCAAAAAATTTTGAATTATTTTTTTCATTATTATATTAAATTAAACTGTTTTAAATTTACTATATTACCTGTAATTTTTATTGAAATTCATCGAAAAGTTTCGAAAATATTGATTTTTAAAAAACTTAATTTTTAAAATTGTTTCAAAATTCTTTTACTTTCGAAACTATCACACCTAAGAATATTATTTTACAAAATTACAGGAGTTCCACCTGCAATTAACAACATTTTACCCAGAAGCTAATAAAAAATATTTTTCTTTTCAGGTTTTTGGTTCTATCTAATTATAGTCGTATCACTTTACAAAAAAGAACTGGCGCATCAACTTCTTGAAGATTGAAAATTAATTAATAATCCAAAAAAACACGCGTAAAACAATTTCCTGTCCAATTAGAAAAAAATATTATAAAAATTCATAATGTTGCAGCATAAGAATGCAATAAAATTATTAATTAAAATGCTCAAATCAAAAACAAATTATGTAAAAATGTTGTTTTTTTTTTTTTTAAGGCGCATGACGCCAACAATTTCCTTTCTAGAATTCTTGTTTAAAAAAATTTTGATATAAATTATGCATAATTTGAAACATTTAAAATATTCGAAGAACGCAACGCTGGAAGCGCGCAAAAAACTCGTAAAACTGTCATAATGCTTTTTAAAGAACAACAGAAAAAAAAAATTTATTAAAACTATTTTTCCCCCAAATGAGCGTGTTTTCCGCGGTTGCGACTGTCTCGGCTGCATATAAAATTTTCAATTCAAATGCATAGTTTTTTTTTTTTTTTTTGGAAGCATATTAAATAATTTTTCCTGATTTTCTACACAAAAATACAACAAAAAAAAATCATGTTCCTTGGTTCAATTAGCTTGAAATAATGTCGCGCTTGCTTTTGCCTGGTGGCAACAGGTAAAACTAATTTTGTATGCCGCACAGCGTGCAAGCGTTTATTTTCCCCAAACTATTTTCCAGTGAAAATTATGCTAAAAGTGCAGACACTAACAAAAAAAAAAAAAAATATGGAAAATATAAAATTTCGAAAAAAAAGGAAAATCTACATATATATGAGTTTTCATATTTTCTATGGAAAAATTATCAAATACGTTTCGACGGCACACTCCTGCTGTTCGGAAAGAGGCGCTTTGTCTGGCGCCATGCATGTGGCAGGAATAAAGGAACCTGTTGAAATTATTAGTTTTTTTGATTTTACACTGAAATAAATTTTGATTTTAAAACGAGACAAACCTCTTAAAATGGGTCTATAGAAACCCCGTATGCAAGTGAGCAGCTAGATTAGGTTAGGCTAGAATGGCCGAAGCGAATCTTCGCGACGTTACCTAGGCTAGATAGGCCCATTGTGATACCATATGATCCCTCATTTATTTCTCCCTACTCAAACCAGCTCGATTTCCTTATAATGGCGACTACTGCTCGAATCTTGACTGATGCAATCTCCACCAGACTATCGAGAAACGGCCTACAAAGTGCGGTGGTAAACCTTATTCTCCCAAGGGCTGTGCAGTGGCAGAGAAAATGTACTAATGTCTCCTCATCTTTCTCGTTTCTACAGCTCCTACAGAAGTCTGACGGCATGTCTGAAACTAGGCAACGTCCCATGAGAGCTCCAACCATCATGGATAGAGTCTGTCCATTATGGCGCATGAGTTGGGCTGTTCCTTTTGGGATTTATGGCCCACCTAATCTCTGTAGTCTAATTATTTCCTGTTTCATTCGCAGCTTCAGAGAGGCTATGGAATTTCTGTCGAACTCCTCCCTATAGGAATAACGGAATTTGTACCATCTTTTGGCCAATTTATTTGCTTCGCAATTACTAAATATATCTTGGTGTCCGGGAATCCATGTAAGGCAAATATCCCATTGCACAGCCATCTCGTTGAGAGATCTGGGAGGTAGTTTTAGACGTGTTTTTGTGTGAGTTAAGCACTTTTAAGACAGCCTGACTTTCCGAGAAGATGTATACTTTTTGACGACTACCTGAGGGGTGCCCTAGATATATTTTAGCTTGAAAAATGCTCTTAGTGATCGGGAAGTTTTTAAAGATTCTCTAATCTCCAGGTCCAGGGAAAAGATACCTCCTCCAACCCTTTCTTCAAATTTGGACCCATCTGTATAGATATTAATGGCGTTAGTTACATAGGGGGCCTCTCCATTGTGCTCATGTTGGGATACAAATTTTTCTGTGGCTAATGCCGAGGGCACTAGAAGGTTGAGTATCTTCGAGTTTCCATAGTTGCAATTCAGCCAACCTGATGTCCAAGGAGAGTCTAAGTTTTAATAATGGAAGCTCTATCTCTTGTAGACTCCGAGATAATCGATTTCATACGGCAGACAGCATGACAGACAGGCGGACATACGGATTGAGGGACGGACGGACAGGCATTGCTATTTCGACTCCGCTTCCAAATCAAAACTTCGAATACAGTTGAAAAAGTCGATTTCAGGAATAATCTACAACCGCTTATTTGCAGCGGCTTGAATCGTCTTAAAACGGTGAGCCCGGGGTGGTCTTTTTGAGCTTGATGAACAGTCAGAAGTCGCCAATTCCGGTTGTTGTAGAACGATATGAGTCGAGTTTCTGGCAAAAATATTATAAATATCTTTTTTTCCAAAAAAAGCTCAACAACTTCGGTAATAATCGAGATATGACGCATTTGAGAGCCGAATACATCCTCCAACATTGTATTGACTTAGTTTTTCGATATATCATCACCAAAGTCTTTAGTCGTTATTCGACGGTTTTTCAACACCAAATCGTTAATTTTTGAACCTTAGCTTCGTCGGTTGAGATTGATGATCGTTCAGGACACTTTTCGGTTACTCACTATACCATTTTTTTGCCTCCAATATTTAATCATAAATTCCAGGTGTTTGAGAAGATAAACTTCAACGGAACTTATGTATTAAGTTACAAACTAATTTAAGCTAAAAAGACAGGAAATTTCAATTAATTTCACTTCAAGAATTAACAAAAAAAAAAGTGCTAAAACAAAAGAACAAAAAAAAAAAAAAAACATCTTTCTGCAAAAAGGATCAATTTTCTTAAAAAAAAAAAAAAATAATAATAATTCCAATGAACCAAAAATGAAGACAAAATTTTTGCATGAATGGAAAGTTGGGCAAGTAATGAAAGGCACACAAAGCCAGCCAACCAGGCAGGCGCACTTTGACAGGATAAATGAGCAGCAGCAAATGAGTTCAACAGCAGCAACAAAGGACAATATAGCCGCCTTACTTAACAAGAAGGAGCTGCAAATTATGCCCAAAAAAAAAAAAGACAAAAGACAAGCAAAGTAACTAAAGAAGAAATATTAAGTCGAAACGGTCAAATGGTCAACTCAAAAGGCGGCACGTTTATTTCAACACAACCACAAAAGGCAGCAGATGTATTAAGTAAAATGAGCAAAAGAACAGATGAGATGCGATCAAATCGGATCGGATCAGATCAGAATTGAACTCGAAAAAAAAAATCTTAAAAAGAAATTTTGCTTATAAAGAAAAAAAAAGAATCAAACATTTAACGGCTGCGTAGCTTATGGTTAACAAGACTAAAAAGGGCAACAACGGAAGTAGCATTTTAAAGGCGGAATTACAAAAAAAATAAAATGTAACTCAAAAGGAAATAAGGGTGTAGCTTACAAATAATAAAAAAAAATCAAACAGTAGCAAATTTTTTAATCCCATTTGGCTGAAAATTGTGCGTAGTAAAGGAATTTTAAGCATTTTAGTTAGGGAGTAGATGTAGAGATGCAGCAGCTGTATTGAAAAGTATCTCTGAGGCAAAAGTATCTAAGGTAAAAATTATCTAATGAAAAACTATCTAGAACAAAATGTATCTAGACAAAAAGTTTCAAGGCAAAAAGAATCAGGGGCAAAAAGTTTATAAGGCAAAATTTATGTAATCCATAAAGTATCTAAGCAAAAAGTATCTAAGGCAAAATGTATCTAAAAACAAAAAGTATCTAATGCAAAATGAATCTAAGGCAAAGAGTTTGTAATGAAAAAAGTATCTAAAAGTATCTAATGGAAAAAGTATATAAGGTGAAAAGTATCTACACAAAAATATCTAAGGCAAAAAGTAACTAATGCAAAAAGTATATATTGCAAAAAATATCTAAGGAAAAAGTATCTACGGCAAAAAGTGTCTAGGCAAAAAAGTGTCTGGCAAAAAGTATCGAAAGCAAAAAGTATCGAAAGAAAAAGTATCGAAAGCAAAAAGTATCTAAGGCAAAAAGTATATAATGCAAAAAGTATCGGAAGCAAAAAGTATCTAATGCAAAAAGTATCGGAAGCAAAAAAGTATCGAAAGCAAAAAGTATCTAAGGCAAAAAATATCTAATGAAAAGTATCTAATGCAAAAAGTATCTAATGAAAAAGTATCTAGGACAAAATGTATCTAGACAAAAAGTTTCAAGGCAAAAAGAATCAGGGGCAAAAAGTTTATAAGGCAAAAATCATCTAAGCAAAAAGTATCTAATGCAAAATGAATCTAAGGCAAAAAGTATCTAATACAAAAAGTATCTGAGGCAAAAAAGTATCTAAGGCAAAAAATATCTAAAAGTATCTAATGCAAAATAAATATAAGGTGAAAAGTATCTACACAAAAAGTATCTAAGGCAAAAAGTAACTAATGCAAAAAGTATCTAATGAAAAAAAATTTCTAAGGCAAAAAGTATCTACGGCTAAAAAATGTCTAAGCAAAAAAGTATCGAAAGCAAAAAAGTATCGAAAGCAAAAAATATCTAAGGCAAAAAGTATCTAATGCAATAAATATCTAAGGCAAAAAGTATCAAATGCAAAGAGTATCTAAAGCAAAAAGTATACAGTGCCAAAAATATCTAAAAGTATCGAATGCAAATAGTATCTAAGGCAAACAGTATCTAATGCAAAAAAGTATCGGAAGCAAACAGTATCTAAGGCAAAAAGTATCTAATGCAAAAAGTATCTATTGCAAAAAGTATCTAATGGATAATGTATCTAAGGCAAAAAGTATCTATGGAAAAAGTATCTGAGGCTAAATCTAAGACATTTTAGACATAGCCGCCATTCAATGTCTCCAGTTTTTTTTTTTTTTTTTTATTAAAAATGGATTATTTATGAAGTGATTCGTTTCAAATATTGTTGAATTTTTTTATTTCATCAATTAAATATTTAATCAATTTAAATACACTCCTATGGAGTGCATCTTTGCATAGAGCATCTATCAGATAAAATATTTAGTCAAATAGATCATAAAATTCTAAACTCAGGTAAAGATGCTACCATTGAATTTCATAAAAGATTTCAACTAAATAAACTCTTTGTCTCGTCTACAGCTGCTTTATATTACGTCTTAAATTACTGCTTTCAATTGTATTAAAAATCATGCAACAATTAAACCACATAATTTCTGCTAAGTTGATTTTAAATAAAATTCAAATAAAAAAAAAAAACATTTTTTTCTGGAACGTTTTTAAAATGTAAAAATATTTTCACAATTAAGATCGCCCAAAATTGATTGCGTTGCGTCAATAAAGCGTAAAATCGTTTGTCTGTAAGCATGATCATCAAATTTAATGAATAGAAAAAAATATATTGTTTTTCTAATATAAAAGTATCTATTACAAGAGTGCAGATACTTTTATATTAGACAAGCGATAGATGCATTTTAGCTAAAAAGATTCTTATTCATTTTAAAGCATTTTGCAAGTAAATGGGTCAAGTAGTTAAATATAAAAAAGAATATGCTGCTATAATATTTTAAAAATGTTCAAAAAAAATTTCTATCATGCTGACAGAATTTTAGCAACTCAGCATGTCTTAGTTTAGAGCATAACCTGCTGTTTAACATATTAGCAGACTCAGACACAGTTGTTACGAGTGGCAGGCGGTCAAGTTCTATACTGCATCTTCTGCTGTGCAACAGCTGAAAGTGTCAACGGCTTTTTTTTTTTTTATTATTGTGCTCTTTGAACTATTGCGAATAGTTAGTCGGCATGTGACAATTTGTGAAAAACCAGCATGAAATTTTTTAATTTTTACATTCGAAATGGAAGTGTAATAGTTATACTGAGTGCATCTTTAGTTTTGGACATTGAATTTTCAAGTTACGAGCTGCTACCCTTTACACTGAACTTCATTAATTATCAAGAAACCTTGCAAGCGAATACTATTTGATTTAAAAATGTCCAAGCGAGCAGTGGATCACTAGATGCTCTAACCAAAAATATTGAACATCTTTTGGATTCTCATTCAAAGGGGCATAGATGGAAACGAGTAGGAGGATGGACGAGCAAAAATAAGGCCTAGTTCAGCGTCAGTGCGAAATTTTATGCTTACCAATCTATCTATTTTATTTATTGCTGAAGAGGGTATTTGTACTGCTACTGGCTAAATTATTGATTCTGACCCTATTCTTTGAATGAATCTAATCATTTTTATAGGTTCGGTTTTCCTAACCTTTTTCCATGAGAATTTCTTATTGCGGAGAAGATTGGTTCGCCTGCACAGAGATCCGCTATGTGCAGGTTATGTCTTTATACTTCTCGGCCCGGTGTCGAGTAGGTACCGTTAGCGACTGGGCTATTTGTGGCCCCCAGCCAGGCTGATCATCGACACGGTTCACGTAGCATCTTGATCCGGCCTCAAGGGAAGACAGGACATGTGTTGTCATCAGGATGATCATGAGCGCTTCGAGATATACTGAAGTGGTCATGGTCATCCAAACATCAGCACATGTCCCCGCACAACTATTATAGCCAGGCTGTCAGTAGATTCTAGATCTTTCTGAAAGCCTGTTTCCAGGAGCCAAAGCAGTGGAGGTAATAGTCGCACTTCTCCTTCAGAGAACCGTTACGGCATGTGTAGCAATTCCTACGACAAGTAGGAGCTGGCTCCCAATTTATCTATAGTAATATGGAGGAATTTCGGATAAAAAAGGAAGAACACAACCGACCGAAGAATATCCAAACAAAAAACACGCATAGTGTCTACTACAGCTTCAGAGAACAGACTGTAGATTACTAATTGGCATTCGAACACGGAAACACTGCTTAGCGGCGAAGACCAATGAAGATGGCTGCAAAAATGCAAGAAGAAGGGTACCGTAGTGTACCTTTGCAACAGCCGAGATATTTTTAAGATATTATTAAAACATCTAAGCGCTTCCGGAACTGCATCATAGGAATACGACTACTAAACAACCTATGCCGAAGAATTATTAAATCTTCCAAAAGACCGCCGCCATAACATCGCTAATTAGTCTACGTTTTAGCACCTCTAGGTTCAGTCGGAACAACCTACCTATCTATCAATTGCTATATGGAAAAGCGGAAAATAAATATATTAAGTTCTGGATAATATTAAGCGGTTTTAATATCAAAAATATCCCAACGTTTCTACATACTTTCCCGTTAAAAAAAAAAAATAAAGTAATCTTTTGAACAACAGCTCAGATCTCTCAGAAAAATTAATCAACGTCCAACTGTACCTTTTACTAAGAGCTAACAAATTGAGACGTAAGACCCTTTTCTATGAAAACCTTAAACTGAAGCTTTTCTAAACCGCTATGAACCGCAGCCTTCTTAAATACCATAGTCGTGTAATTTAATGTTGTACATTTAGGAACAAAAATAACATAAAATTACAACAACAACAAAATTCTTTTTGACTAAATTTCTTATTTATTCTGTACACAAACCAATAGCTCCTAAAAGTATACTACAATATTTTTTTGTTTTTCAAAAAAGTCTTATATTTTAAAACTCAAATTGTCTGAGACATAGGTAAGTTTTTTCGACCTGTGTTATTATTTTAAATACAATATATTTAAGCAATTTAAATATTGTTTAAATACAAACAGTGCTAGGCCATCGACTTCGTCAGTTTACATTACTGTGTCCAAAAAGTAGTAGAAATTTAATTCGATTTTAATTTTGGGGGTAAATATTATACTTTCGCTCAATATATATTTTTTTTAGGTTGGTACAACTGTTACTAACTTCCATGCCATAGTGTTTGAGTTACTCTTTTTTAGTGCGACACAAAAAATGAATTTGGCGATTTTTCAATTATTTTTTCGATTTTCCAACAAAAAAGTGCGATAAAATATTGTTTTCTAAATGGAATAAATGCTGTAGAAACGTTGAAAACATTGAAGAAGATGCACGGGGACCGAGCTCTACCAAAATCAACAACATATGATTGGTATAAATAATTCAAAGTAGGTAGAGAACGCGTTGAAGACGAAGAGCTCCCTGATCAACCATCGACCTCAACGGACGATGCTCATATCCAAAAAGTAAAAGAATTAGTGCTTACACACCGTCGATTAACTATAAGAGACATTGCTGATGAAATTGGCGTATCGAAAGGATCAATTAATACAATTTTGAAGGATGTTTTGTGCCTCAAACGTGTCACGACTCGATTGGTACCAAAATGATGAATTTTCTTGAAAAAACTGCACTGATTCTTCGTGACTTTTTCGTCAAAAATGCAACCAATATAGTTCCGCAACCACCTTATTCACATGATTTGGCTCCGTGTGACTTCTGGGTATATCCAAAACTCAAAAGACCACTCCGAGGAAACCGTTTGGATTATATTCAAGACATTCAACGTAAATTGGCGCGTGCTCTGAAGGATATACCGAAAGAAGAAGCGGTGGCATAGGTGTATTATATCAGGAGGGGAAGTTTTGGAAGGGGAAAAAGTGATGAGGAAGAATAAATAAAGATTTTTTGATTTATAAAACTAGTTACGACTAGTTTTTGCCACAGTAGTATATATGTATCTATGTCCGCTATGGACGTTGAAACCATCCAACCTATTAATCCCAAATCGATTTCATTTGAGAGGCAACATTGCAAGTTTAAATATAGAACACTAAAAGAATGTGTTAGGCTCATTCAGTTCATTAACGATGTTGTTTTTTGAACTTTCCCATACAAAAAATGTTTTGCTTTTTCGCATATTTTATACTAACTCCAACATATTTTAGTATGGTATTTTTTAGTATGTTTTCATGCTAGTCACAACATATTTTGGTTGCGCTGTTTAAAGACCAATTAGTCTATCTTCTTTCTTATTTAAAACTCTTGAAAGGCTCTTAGAGCACAATATCAGGCAGACCATCTGCCCTAGTAAACTTTCAAAATCCCAGCATGCTTACACTAAGCTAAATATATGGTAAGATCCTAAGGTTTAAAAAGGCTCACTAGAACAAAAATCAGGAATCGGAAGAACATTTTATTTGAAAATAAGGGTTCTTCTTGGGTACTTCTTGGGTTTTCCAAGTAAAGAGCAAAAAAATTGATAAAAACCATAACTATAAAGAGCTCGACGTAGTGTCTGGACCGCGTTGGCAAGACAAGCAAGTCGTCAAACCGAAATTGAGGCCTTCAAATGTTTACCCACTGCACTAAGGCCGGAGTGCAGATATGGCGGGCTTTCTGAACAGGAACAACGGATACTGCGACCTTATAGGTCTTTTGTACCCAACCCCAGTTTTGGCTAGGTTATGAGACTAAGAACATTTTCTGCTGCTTGAATGAGCCTTAGAATGTTCTTCGTCGAAGAATGTCTGATGTGCTCAGGGGTTATGAGCAGTGATCAAAGTGCACGAATCTAAATTAGCCAAGGCTGGGCTTTCACACAGGATGTGTGAACTGGTTTCGTCATGTTCAAAACAGAGCCTACATTCCATTTCGGAGGATAGATCCATTTTATTCAGGTGGAATCTCAGGACGTTGTGACCCGTAAGGAAAAGATTCAGGGCCGATCATAGGGTTGACGAACCTATCCTGCAAGTTCGTCTGCAACTTCATTTCCTTCAATGCCTCTATGACCAGGGACCCAACATAGGGTAACACTGTAGAACTTAGAGAAAAAAATAGATAAAAAATGGCCCTTTAATTTATGCACCTCCTCACTCACTTCCCGTCACATATAGCGTGTGAATTAAATTTTAGATATCAATGGGTACTGCCTTTATTTGACGTAAGTTACCTTTTACAACTCAAAATTCATTGACATTCATGCCATGCATGATTAATGCGTAACATGTTTACACTATTGCCAAAAATAAATAATAACAAATGTTACGCGTGTATAAACAAATTAGATTTCAGGTGAATTTAAACAAAAAAAAACTATCTTTATATTGTATAAACCAGCTGTTCTAATATAAATAATGTTCAGGGAAAAACGTTGACTTGAATGGAAACGAAAGTTTCATAACCCAGAGTACCAAAAGAAGGTCAATAAAAATTGTTTTTGCAAATTTTTACGCGTTCTTAAGCGATTATAAAAGCCGAAAAAATATTATTCAAAACCATATTCAAAACAGAAGTGTTCTTGTGTACAACAAATCTTTAAACAAAAATGAAGTCACTACAAATTTTTATATTTGCATTTGGTAAGAAAAAGTTTTTAAAATGTAATACTGTGAACTTTACTAAAATTTTCCTTTTTAGCATTGCTGTTCAATGCTGTTATTTCCGCTAAGGGATGTGCATGAAAGTCATAATTTTGATGTAAGACCCGTTGGCGATTGGCTTCGTGACATTGCAGCGCTAAGAGAACCGCTTGGTTCAAATGAAACTGATGAAGAATTAGATTTTGGTGACGAAAATTCAATTGGAGATGAGCAAAATAAGAAGAAAATTAGTGAAGAATTGGAAGTTGATGAGGAAAATGCAGTTGGAGATGCATTAGCTAAAAATGAAGAGAACGACAAAGACGCTTCTGATAAAGAGAAAAGAGTTTTTCGTCTAATTGCTGCACTAAGCGAACTAATTGATTTAAATGAATTCGATGAAAATGAGGATCTGGAGAAATATAACACCGAAGAGGATAACAAAGACGTAGATTTGCGTCGTGATATTGCTGCACTAAGAGAACCACTTGGTTCGAATGAAACTGATGAAGCATTAGATTTTGGTAATGATGATGATGATGTTGCGGAAGATGCTTCAAAATGACCAGGACAATGTTGACTGAAAACATTTCAGATAAGAAAAGAGTAATACGTCTTATTAGAGCATTGAGCACATTAATTGATTTAAATAAATTTGATGAAAATGAAAATTTAAATGAAAATGACACAGCAGCTGAGAAAGAAAGCGAAGATGAAAATAACACTTCAGCTAAGGATTTACGTCGAGATATTTGCAGCACTAAGGGAACCTCTTGGCTCAACAGCAATCCGAGGAAATATTGATTTTGGCAATGATGTTGACGAAAAGAATGATGATAGCAATGACGAAAGTAATTCTGCTTGAACGATTCCGATGATGAATCCGGTGAAGATTTCTAAGAGAGCACTGATTAAGATTCGATTAATATTAAGACTAGGTTTCGTTTACATTTAAAACGTATTTCTAAAATACTTCAGTAGTTAGTCACTTGAAAATAGTTTTAAGTTTTAAAATAAATGATTTCTAAATAAATTGTTAAATATAAAATGACTAGTATTTTTTATACTGATCGACATCTTTAATAGTTCGTCCATTTCTAATTTAACCATGAGTCAAAAGTAGCCTTTGTTGGTACTATTAAGCGATGCCTTTCCTTTTGAAGAAATGTATACAGAACCTAGTTCTTGAATTACTTTGATTAAATCTGTTGAATCTGTCAACCAAGGCTCCTCGAATCTAAGTTGCTAGCTATCTACCACAAGTAGATAGGTGAGCTCCTATGCCATTGGACACAATTGTTCGAACTTAAGTTGGAGCGCCGGTTAACCAGAGTTCGCATATCAGCATTTAGATTCCTTTTTAACCATTCATTCATAAACATAACTACAGCGTGAGCACCAACAGAAGTTAAGACTTATTTCGTAGCAAATTGAAGACCATTTATATATATAAATATATTTTTCCGCAAGACTATTTTAGCTAAGTTAACAGCAGAGCACATTGTCTTACTTTATACCTTATTCGCAGTTCAAAATCGATGAAGATTAATAATCATACTTTCTAGCAACTCAACAGTTACAGCACGTACAGTGGTGCTCTATAGATCAAGCTACAGACTTCAACCAATAAGTTAAACGAAAATTAAGGAAAAGTTTTTATTTCACAGCTCCAATTTTTGTGTCACATTAGTTCTATATATCAGCGTTCTAATAGAAGAATAAATTCAAGTTATAAGAATATATATTCAACGAAAAACTTAAAAATCTGAGACAATCTTCAAATGTCCTGCTCACATACTTAAGCCACCTGGAAAAAAATGGTTGAAAAGTTAAAATTTACCCAATATTCCTTATACTTTTAATAAATTTACTTTTTAATATTGAGTG
>JAEIFJ010002934.1:0-42769 GCA_018903435.1 Leucophenga varia
AATTCGCCCTCTTGAGGCTATACCGTAAGAAGACTTTTTGGAGGACTGGAAGAATCGGTGACATAAGTATTATATCGGGAGGGACTATTTTGTTTCCAATTGAAAAAGCCGTGGCTTTAAGCGTTAAATCTCTTCGCTAAGCTATAGCACTTCCTCAATCAAAATTTTGAATTTTTTGATCTGATCTATCAACCAATTCAATTATTTTCAACGTTTTGATTATACCCGCCACACATAGTATGGAGCATATTTTCATTTTGTCCTCATAGACCCAATAAAGTATACATATTCTTGATCAGCACGATAGGAAGATTCGGTTTAGCCATGCCCATCTGTCTGTCCGACTGTATTTTTGCGATTCATTAACATTTTGAAGTTTTTTAAATTTGGTCTGACGTAAGAGTCTTACCATCACTTGCGTCACTCATCTTCACTTATCACAATAAGATAAACAAGTGTTAATAAACAGACAGACAGACCGAATGACCTGGCTACATCGATTTGTCTTGTCGAGCTGATCAATAATATGTATTCTTTTTTGGGGTCCAAGAAGTCTCTTTCAATGCGTAACTTTCCAGACAAGCTGAATACGAGGTGTGTTCAAAAAGTATCGCGAGTTTTGAAATTTCGCGGGCTACGTATATTCGATTTTCGATTTTTTTGTGGCGTTTGGTTGGTACGCATGTCTCTCACTTATGCCGACAAGCTCAGCCATTTTGAATGTTCACTTAATTGTTGACAGCTGCTTTGCATGCACGTGTTTTGGATAGTCTTCGATTTTTACCTATTCAAAAAAATGGATCAAAGAACCTGTATCAATTTTTGTGTGAAAAACGAAATTAAATGCGCGGATGCATTCCGAATGTTGACTGTGGCATACGGAGAAGCTACCTTGGACCGAAGCAACGTTTATCGGTGGTACAAAATGTTCCCAGAAGGCCGAGAAGATGTGAACGACGAAGAGCGCCCTGGTCGACCATCGACCTCAACGGACGATGCTCACATCCAAAAAGTAAAAGAATTAGTGCTTGCACATCGTCGATTAACTATAAGAGACATTGCTGATGAAATTGGCGTATCGAAAGGATCAATTAATACCATTTTGAAAGATGTTTTTGGGCCTCAAACGTGTCAAGTCTCGATTGGTACCAAAAATGGTCATTTTTTTTAAACTGCACTGATTTTTCGTTACTTTTTGGCCAAAAATCCAACCAATATCGTTCCGTAAACACCGTATTCGCTTGATTTGGCTCCGTGTGACTTCTGTCTATTCACATAACTCAAGAGACCACTCCGAGGAACGCGTGTCGAGTCGATTGAGGAGATAAAAGCTAAATCGAAGAAGGCGCTGATGGCTATACCGAAAAGGGACTAATTGGCATGTTTAGAGGATTGGAATAAACGTTGGCATAAGTGTATTTTATCGGGAGGGGATTACTTTAAAGGGGATGAAATTGATTTACAAGAATAAATAAATAATTTTTGAAAAAACACAATATTCGCGATACTTTTTGAACACACCTCGGGTATAACGGGTATAAAATAAAATAGTTTAACACTTCATTTCTTATTAAACCTATAAATCTATATTGATACTATTAAAGAATGCTTTTGTCCCCTATAAGAAAAATATAGACCATAAAATATTTTAAAAATATAAAATATTTTTTGGCCTATAAGAAGATAAAAGAAGATAACTGTCCTGTAAAAGGACGATGCCTGTCAAAAAATAGTTACAAAAAAGGGAGCAATTTTCGCCGGGATCGGCTAATGGAATAAATATAGTACATAAAAACGTTCATAATTTTATGGAATATAAAAATCTCAAAAGACATGATTCTGATAATTTTTTACTTAATTAAGTTAATCAAATTTTACACATTGTAGATACCAAATCCTCTAAGACAACGGCTAGAAGAGTACTTTCAACATGCATGGACTTATACAAATGGAATCGATATGAACTCTCTGTTAAAAGGTTTTCCGGAATGTCTTCAAGCCGATATATGCCTTCATTTGAATCGGAAACTTTTAACAACATGTGCAGCATTCTCAGGAGCAAGTCCGGGTTGTTTAAGGTATTTTATTTAAATTGTAATTTTTATGTAATACATTTAAACATTTCGACTGTCTTCTTCTAATTTATATTCAACGCAGAGCATTTTCTCTTAAATTCAAAACTACTCATGCACCACCCGGTGACATTTTGGTACATAAAGGTGATGTATTGACATCACTCTTTTTATAGCTAGAGGATCAATTGAGATCCAAAAAAACAGCAGTATTCTCGTTATTCTAGGTAAAGTATTTGAGATATTTGAAGTCTTCAAATAAAAATAAGTTGTATATATTTACAGGAAAAAATGACATATTTGGAGAGAATCCTTGTATATATCCAACAATGGGAAAATCCAGTGCAATAGTACGTGCATTAACCTATTGCGATTTACATAAAATTCATAGAGATGACTTGCTCGATGTACTTGATTTATATCCCGAATTCTTTAATAGCTTTATTAAAAACTTAGCTATAACATTTAATATGCGAGACGTAAGTAAATTATTATAATTTTTATTTTGTTTCATTCGGAATTAAGTCCGGATTTATTCTTATGTTATCTTGCCAATCAGCGCATGCTTACTTCATTGAGACGATGGGACTGTTTTTAGGCACAATCAGTGGAATGTCAATATTTTTAATATTAAAGATTTACTTGTCCTAGAAACGAAAGCTTAACAGAGAGAAGAATAAAAAAAAATTAACGGTTTAAAATCGGTAAACGATTATTTTCAATGGTGTCAGGGAAATCTGTAAAAAAACTTACCGTTGGTTGCTTTGTAAATCTCTAAAAAATTAGTAAGTAATTTAAAGACCGAATTTTTTTTAGGGTGGTTAAATTTCAAGGGCCGATGTTGATTTTGAATAAAACACGAATTATTTAGAAAATTATTGACATTTCTTTTTATTATGATATATTGGTATGACTCAATTATGTATGGAACAAAATATCGGATAAATGGGCGACACGACTTCGGCGGCACACGTCCATCCGATGCTCTAAATTTTCGATGACGCTGAGGCATAATTGAGGTTCGAATTATCTCATCCTTTTGCACTTGAATTGTTGTTGGCTTATTGGCGTACACCTTTTCTTTCAAATAACACCAAAGAAAGAAGTCCAACGGTGTCAAATCACATGATCTTGGCGGCCAGTTGACATCGCAGCGACGTGAGATTATTCGGCCATCAAATTTTTCGCGCAAAAGAGCCATTGTTTCGTTAGCTGTGTGATTTGAACGCCCATTTTCATAATAGGCCTGAATAACTTGAACCCGTTGCACGATTGTGTATCTATCCATGGTTCAAATTGAGTTAGTCTGAAGTTGAGAAATGTCAAAAGAAATGCAGGAAAAAACTTGACGTTTAGGTGTGGTTCACATTCAACATCGGCCCTTGAAATTTAACCACCCTTTAGATTCGCTTTTGATGAAAGTGAGAACTAAAGTGGGATTTTGGAAACTTTTGACCAGTGCACAATAGAAAACAAAAGCTACTGGGTGTCAGAAGGTATCAGCAAAGTTAAGTTTTATAATTATTGTCAAGACCATCAAAATTTTGAATCCATTAACCTCTTTTACTAATTCTTGAATAAATTACGTTTGTTCAGCTCAAAACGAGTTTCGCCACTCTGAGCTTCTGAAAATATAATCCAGCAATGATCGCCAAGCAAATGCAGTAAAAAAGTTTATAATTGAGAAAAAAAATAACAATGACAAAACTGAAAATATTGTATAAATAAGCAAGTTGCTTATCAGTTAAAGACATTTATTGCTTTCATTAATGCCTGATTTACACGATCATATATTTTGTGACACATCTTATGTGAACATATCGCCTAACTGTCAAAATATTGTCACATTTATTTTTAGGTGTTCAAACGAAAATCATGAAAATATATATAATCAGCTGATTTGTGTAATTAATTATGTCTGTAAAATTATTTTTCATTTTACGCCTTACGTGCTACTTTCAGTTAACTGTCAAGTAATTCCCAATATTTACGAGAATGCACTGAAAATGTCGAAATATTATCTTGACATTTCAAATTATTTCTGCCAAACATACTATGACACATAATATGACACAAAAGATATTGAGACAATCACATATCCAAAATGTGTCACATTTATACTTATGATCGTGTAAATCAATCATAAACAACATCTGTCGAAATGCGGCCGAAACTTTGAATTTTTTTAACACAAACGTTATCGGTGGCTTGAAGGCAAAATGTAAATTAGTTTTAAAGGACAAAACACTTCACTAATAAGAATAAAATTGACCTATCTAACCGCTGGAAATCGGTTGAAAAAAATTACCATCTGATCTTGCTAAAAAACAAGAGCATTCACCTTAGTTGCTTGTACATGCTGCTTCAATTTCTATAAAAAACATCCAAGAAAAATGATATGGCGTTTTTTTTAAAATAGCAATAGACAATTAAAACTTGAGCGAGATCCAAAAAAAAAAAAAAAAAAATGGAAGCCAAGTCGCCGTTTAATAGAAAACAGCTTGACAAAATCCTTTATATTTTAATATGACGCAAGCAAACTTTAAATGCAGACAAAGTGAAATTACAATTACTGAAACAAAACCAGAAGTGCCTCTTCCAAACCATCTGAACCATACAGTAGACCGTATTTTCGCTAAGCAGGAGGATGTAACATACAACGAATTGCATCAGTACCCTCGACTGATATTTCAGAACAAAATAGCTTATGTAAAAAAAAAAAGAAACTTTAAAGTTCGGAATACGCAAGTATATACGGCTCTTTCTCGTCGGCAACTGGGGTAGGTTCTAAAACCGTCCTTTAAAATTTAAATATCTGCACGGCGAGGTCAAATAAGAATTAACATAATAATTAACATAACATTAATAATTTTGATTGTTAATGTGTTATCTTTAGTGGTTCAAATATAACTTACAATTAGAGATTGCATGGGACGGGGTCAAAGGTCTGATGCAACTCACGTTATGTGGGATGATATTAGAAGTGCTTTTACCCAACTTGGAGTCAATACATTGCTAAATAATAACCATTTTCATACAAAAATTTGAAAATGGGCGGAAATATTGTGTGGGGAATACATTTTAAAATGGGCGTGGCATTGGAAATCGACATTGGATGACATTGGAAATGTTTCAATCCAGTTTGGAGGTAATGTATACATAAATAATACCTAATTTTATATAGAAAATTGAGAATGGGCGGTCAGTTTGAATGGGGGCTATACCTAAAAATGGGCGTGGCACTTTCATATTCAAACTCGACCTGGTCGTTGCCGAGAAAAGCTTAAGTTTCAAATTTCAGCTAAATATCTCCAGTAGTCTCCGAGTAAAACGCGTAGATATTAACAGACGGACAGACAGACTGGCGGACACATAACATAGTGTAAACTGGTATATTCAGTTTGTCCGAAAGTTTGTAACGTATTAAAGGAGGCATCGGAGACCCCAAAAAAATATATTATTGATCAGCTCGATGATCAATCCCACTGTCTGTCGGTTGCAATGTGTTTTACGTTGAATGTTTTTAAGATAAGTGACATGACATGAAATTTTAAACTTAATCTTTTTTTGGTCCTTGGCAGCTTGTATGTCAGAATCAAGGCTCCACGCCATACAAACTTACTGCCCATTTTCCTGTTTTTGTATGAAAATAGGTATTATTTATGAATAAATTTACTCCAAATCGGGTATCAACACTTCTAATGTCATCCAATGTCAAAACCAAGCTGTCACAAATCTACCGCCCTTTTCGGAAATGGGTATTATTTATCAATATATTCACGACAAATTGGGTAAAAACACTTTTTATGTCATCCAATGTCAAGTCCAAGGTGCCACGCCCATTTTCAGGTATAGCCCCATACAAATCTACCACCCTTTTGAATTTTTGAATGAAAATTGGTACTATTTATCAATATACTCACTTTAAATTGTGTAAAAAACACTTCTCAGATATTTGCAACATTACCAGCTACATATTCAGTTTAAAGGAAAGTTTATAACCCACTAAAGGACACATCGTAGATCCCATGGTATATATATATATATTCTTGATCAGCTGTATGTCTTTCCGTAAGTTTATTCAAGAGAGAGCACAGCACAGTGGTTGAATTTACATGGAGACAGCGGCCATAAATACTTTTAGTGGAAATATCGGGCTAAAATTTTTACTGTGAGGTCTATAAAGGGTAAATTTTTGAAATATGTGAAAATAGGCATGGTTGAACAATTATACGCCTACTCCCGCCCGAACAAATATTTGCTTACTACCACTCAATAAAAGGGTTTCCGAATTTTTATACCCGCCACACATAGTGTGAAGGGTATATTCAGTTTGTCTGAAAGTTTGTATCGCATTAAAGGAGGCATCGGAGACCCCATAAAGTATATATATTCCTGATCAGCTCGACGAGACGAATCGATCTAGCCATGTCCGTCTGTCTGTCCGTCTGTATATTTCTAAGCATCTTTTTCGTTGAAGATATAAAGATATTACGCTGAAATTTGGAACTTAAGCTTTTCTCGGCAGCGACTATTATGAGTTCGAGAATTAGAGTGCCACGCCCATTTTTAGGTATAGCCCCCATACAAACTTACCGTTTTTTTCCGATTTTTTGTATAAAAATTGTAACTATTTATGAATGTATTCGCTCCCAATTGTGTAAAAACATTTCTTTTGTCATCCAGTGTCAAAACCAAAATGCCACGCCCTCTTTTAGGCATAGCCCCCATATAAAGTTTCCATTTTTTCCGATTTTTTCGATTTTTTTAAAAAATACTAATGATTTATGCATATATTCACTCCAATTTGGCTAAAAACATTCTAATGTCATCCAATGTCAAATCAGATGTGCCACGCCCATTTTTTGGCATAGCCCCATTACAAACTTTCGGACCATTTTCGAATTTTTTGTATGAAAATGGTTATTATTTATGAATGTATTTACTCCATTTTGGGTAAAAACTCTTCCAATATCATGGTGCCACGCCCATTTTCAGGTGTTTCTTGCATACAACCTTACCGCCCGTTTCCAGATATATTCGAGAAATATGTTATACATATCTGTATTTTTAGGTCAAAATTTTAAATTAATATTGTATGTAAACTTATGTGACCACTGATGATTACACATAAACTCTTTAAAGATTCGTGTGACGGGTATTTAAGCTTCGGTTCTCCGAAGTTAACGTTTTTTCTTGTTGTTATTTGGTTTCGATTTAATATTGAACAACAGTTATAAAATGAAAGCTATTACCTAATGAACGTTGATGTACAATACTCAATACTTTCAAGGGCTAATTGTTAAAGAAAGAACAACAAATGAAAATTTATAATTGAAACCATAGATAATTTTTACAATAAATCGTCAAGCAAATCAATAATAACGTTTATATATTTATGTTTCCATGACAGTTTTTTTGTCCATTTTTTTATGATATCATGAGCGTGAACTAACGTGAATTAACTGTCCCAAAAGGTAGTCCAAGAATTTTCCTGTATTGATGTTGTAGCCTGAAGACAAACCCTGCTGTTTAATATTCTTTGCTAAAGCACTTTGCACATTTGAAGCTTTTTCCATGAGTGTGCCGTTTCGTCGCAACAAATCTGAAAATCTGTTATTGGAAAATCGTCCCCATATCACACTCTGAGTTTTTTCTGCATTTCTGCCTTTAACTGTGTATCAAAGCTCAAAGATATGCATGTATAAAAACAGACAACTATAAGAAGCGGCTTCAAAAAGAAAATCAAAAGCGAAATGCCCAATGAATATAAAAATTAATATACTTAATATTTATACAAACACAATTAGCGAAAATAAAAGCAATATAAAACAAGAACGATAACTTCGGTAGAGCCGAAGCTCAAATACCCGCCTCACTGAACTTTAATTAGTTAATGTACGATCATCAGTGGCGTAGATTATATTCCTTAAGGTGTATAATTTAAGGGTAAAACTGCAAATAAACTGGGGCCCAAATAAACATATGTTAAATGTAAAGCTTAAAATGCAGATATGTGTATAACAATAATTTTCTTGAAAAAAAATGAGAGGTAAGTTTGCATGATATAGTGGCCCGATCCTTGTCATATGGGTACTATATTAATAGGATTACAGAAGAAGTGATTTTATCCAGTTTGGAGGGAAAATATGCATAAATAAGAACAATTTTCATTCAAATACTCAAACATGGGCGGTCGATTTTTATGGGGGCTTTAACTAAAAATGGACGTGTCACCTTGGTTTTACATTACAAGTGTTTTAAACCAATTTTTGGTAAATATGTTAAATCAATATGCTTACTGTCAAAATCATATGTTAATCCGACCATTTGTTTACAAGTTACTGTGCTTTAAGTGACGCTACTTTTGAGTTTAAAAAAAGGAATTCAAATCAATTCCGTGTGTTGATTTATCATTGTTTTTTTTTAATGAGAAAAATACTATTCAATACCAGGAATGGCTCGAAAAACATTATTCGGACTCTGCTCCATCAAAAAGAAGCATTTGTTATTGGTATGCTGAATTCAAAAGTGGTCGTACAGACACCGATGTCATTCTATCTACTGGAAGGCCAAATGACGCTGTTTTTCCGGAAAACTTGGAAAAAACACTGAAAATAATTATGTCCGACCGTAAATTGAAAGTGAGGGAGATTGCTGACATCCTAAAGATATCAGCATTCAGTGTATACACTACAATACACGAACATTTTCCAAATGGGTGCCGCGTTTGCTCACACCAGAGCAAAAACAACAAATCACAAGTCACTGAAAACGATGGCAAAATTGCATGAATTGGGCTACGAATTGCTTCCCCATTCACCGTATTCTCCAGATTTGGCCCCAGCGACTACTGGCTCTTCGCAGACCTCAAAAAGGATGCTCCGTGGTAAGAAAGAAAAGTATTAAGTTTGCATGGTGGATCGCATTGGATCAGACATATAAACTGCCTAGGGCCAAAAAAAAGCTTAAGTTTTTAATTTCAGGTTAATTTCTTTACAACTTTTCAAAACGCATTGCATAGCTAAATTGATTCGTCTCGTCGAGCTGATTAAGAATATATAAAACTTCAACAAGATAATCAATATCGAAGCTCTCCGACAAACGATTGACCACTTTGAAGTCCGCTTTGTTTTCACAAAACTCTTTACACAAACTCTTTAAAGATTCGAGTGACGGGTATTTAAGCTTCAGTTCTACCGAAGTTAGCGTTTTTCCTTGTTTCCATTGTCATTCTCGTTCTTTTTTTGTATATTTAATGCAATCATAATCGTTTTCGTCCCACAAAGAAACGATCACTTTTTTCGATCAATTTTTTATACTCGTTACACATAGTATGAACGGGTATATTCCGTTTATCCGAAAGTTTGCAACGCATTAAAGGAGACATCGGAGACCCCATAAAGTATATATATTACTGATCAGCTCGATGAGACGAGTCGATTTAGCCATGTCCGACAGCCTGTCTGTATGTCCGTCTGTCTGACTATTGTGATGCGTTTTACTCAGAATGTTTTTAAGATATTGGCATGAAATTTTAAACTTAATCTTTTCCTGCTCCCATTTTCAGGTATAGCCCCCATACAAATCTAACGCCCATTTTCGATTTTTTTTGGGAAATAGGTATTTTTTATGAATACATTCACTCCAAATTAGGTAAACATATTTCTTATGTTATCCAATGTCAAATTCAAGGAGCCACCCCCATTTTTAGGTATAACCCCCATACAAATTAACCGCCCATTTTCGAGTTTTTTTAAAAAAACAAATATTTTTTTCTTAGTGTATTCAATTAAAATTTGGTAAAATTAGCTCCAATGTCCACCTCAGTGAACTCTATCGATATGGAAAGAATCGGGCTAATATAACATAAAGCCACCATTCAAATTGAACCAAATTTATCGTGAAATTTAATCTAATCACCTGGGGAACATATAAACTATTAAAAGTGTTGTGTTTTTTGTTCATTTTTGCGATATATTATAATTTAATTATAAGAACCATACAATTACATTAAAGCAACTGTTTACGATTAGAAATCTTATAACTCTGAAATATTTACAATTTAATATGAATATTCGTATGTTTAAAATTTTTGCATTATTATTTTTAATAACTTATTTTTACTTATATATACAATTTAAAACTATCCTCGTGTGATCACTGTATGGGATTTTGTAGGTTTTACATAGACAACCTACTTAATTTGGAAAACCCAATCAATCTAGTTGATTCTACCCAAATGAGATATAAGCCCAATTCTTTTTTAACTTGGAGCAGACCAGTCATTAGTAATGTATCAATATTAATATCCCACGGTAACTACTACCTTCCCAGCTTGCGCATCTATTACTTTTTTTTACATCATTAAGAATTTCATTTCCAAATTCTGTAACATGGAAAAGAAGGATTCCTGTAAACTTATAAAAATAATGCACAAGTATTTAATGGGCAACATTTGGTTAATTTTGCAAGAATCGTCAATATTCCTGTCAAATAAAAACTCCACTTTTTGGGAAATGCATTGTTTGGCATAAATTAATTTGCCATTTCAGGACGATCAGAACGATTCTTTGTTGCGCGCTGTTGGCCATCAACTCTTCTTACTACGTCGAAGGTATTTATATTAAACTCTACATTTTGAAGAGCACATGTTTCGAGGAAGCACAAAATACCTAATGAGCAAATATTGTTATCGGACCAGAATGTCTTCAATGCGACCATTTAGACCTCTTACATTTTGGAAGTAGACACTAAGGGACCTAAGGGACCTTGGAAGCATCGAACAAGTATTCGTATTGTGGCCTTAAAGCTTTTTCACTGCGGAGAAAGTTCAATTCGATTTGAACAATATCTGAAGTTCCGAATGGTCTTGGTGGCACAAAATCTCCTATATTGAAAAGCCCAAAAGTACTGAATGCCCTACTGCAAGCTACATAGAAAGCGGCTCTGCTCAATTTCCTTATATTGCCATAAATTTTACTAAATCTACGCCCTCATCAAGAGGAAAAGTATTTCGGTTTGGGGCATGGGTTGGTATGCCATATTAAATCTACAGCTATTTTGTCCCTGCACTTGCTTCTACAGAGTGCGAGTGTGCCGATGCCGTTTATATTCAATGACATCGGACGCTTCATAATTGTCACCATCGGTCGTTATGAACCTATCAACAAATTCTACAATCAACATTCAGTCGATTGAACTTCAGTCAGAGATTTTCAAATTTCGGAGTATCTTTTTAGCCAATACATCCCCATGGCAATGTGGAGACCCCCTATGTTGGAGCTCCATCCTTCAATAGAAATCAACAACCTCGTGTTCACTGAAAATGTGGTACTTAGGCAAAGTTAAAGAATTTGACCGACGCGATGGTCAAAATAGCAGCAACAGGTGACTGGGTCAGATCTAGTAGGTCGTGCTTTTCAGTGGCTTGAGATTGCTCTCTTCTTCATCTGTTAAATCCCTATTATCTACTACTTGTGATAAAATAACTAACAATTCATGCCGGTTTTGTTTCGCCAGCGTACACTGCAATGAAAAAGGTCGGTTAAGACCAACATGGCGAATCATTGCGAATATTAAACCTTTTTAAATTTGGTAGCCCTCATCGTGCTGGACCAGATTGGCTTACATAATTTTCATTTAAGGCATTTTCTGCAGTTACAAACCCTATGGTAGACTTTTTGCGAAGGCAAGTGAAAATTGATGACTTTACCCGAAAAAGTTCGTAGAACTTATATGACCATAGCACTTTATCTAATCTGGCGCATCTACGATCGGAAACGTCTAATCTCGGACCTGGCTATTTTTCTGTACGTAGTAGTACTACTTCGTTTACCCCACAATAAATGGTGGGATAAGAAAGCTCCTCTACATCTTCATCACCTGTTATATCAACTGGTATCCTGCCCTGACCAGGATCCACAGTTAAGCAATCTAAAGCGTTTTTTGACCACCCGGGTGTAGATCATATTCACTTTCGACCCGTCCCCACTTTGCCAATTTGTAATTGACGCACTAGATTTTAATTTGCCGGATCTGCTAAAAGGAAACTACTTCAGTACTACCCATAGACTGAGCCCATTCATTGAAAATGTGAATATTATGCTTTGTGTAAAGCTCGGACGACAGCAAGTAATGCAGGGCCTCTAAAACTTTTGCTGGGTGAATTGTTTCTATCATGAAATTTCTTTGAGAAAAAACAATCTTTCTTCCAAGCAAGTTAGGTCGCTTAAACTCAAGCACTTGTGGAAAAACCAATCTTTTAGAAAGGTAGATATTAGATATTTTACCTGACTTTCCCTCAGTAAGAGAAATAATATTTTTACTTCACGACTGGGAAATTTTACGGACAAATAAAACGCTTTATCAAGGGGAAGGGTACTTACTATATTGCTAATAAATAATTTGTTCAAAGTACTCACCCGATTTTTAAATCATAGCCCGCCGCAGTATATTTCTGTTGGTCCTTCTTTGATACTCCTCAGGTGGATGAGTTTCATATTTGGTCTGTTTATTACCCGTTGCTGTATTTGGTGCTCGAATCGTCCTCCCGGTGACAATGTTCAACTGTTTAACAAATATTTTGCTGACAGTCTGGTGCTCTCCTATAATCGGTGTTCATGGTTGCTCCTGTACAAAATAACTCGATCCTGTACCATCTGTTGTACCTGTTCGGCACGCTGCCTGTAGATGTATTGCGATGTATTGTTAATTTGCTCTTTTTTTCTCCTAATTGAACGAATCGTAATTGCTCCTTGTGGCTGTGTCCCTTTGGCGTCCTTCTCTGCGTAATGGCTCATTCTGCCGACGTTGGGAACGAGCATCTGCTTCACGTACGCGTTCTAATTACCTAAATTCCGGTTTTCACGACGTGTGTGTGTTGAGCGTATTACGAACTTGCTCGTCTTCTCTATATACCGGATCATAGCAGCGTTGCAAATGGGCAGCTGTATTTCGTATTCTTTCAGATTCATGGTGCAAAACGCGGCAATGGTTTTGAGACATGTCAATGGTTCTTCGTAATAGCTCTTCCTCACGATAAGTCGGGTCACTTCGCAACGTTGCTAGTCGAATTGCACTCTTTGTTAGGGGCTTAATTTATTTCAATTTTAAAAAAACACTGATTAATATTATTAATTGATTTTTGGTAATGGCAAATTAGTGAACTTCTCACTAGTAAACTTCTCACTAGTGAACTTCTCACTATTTTTTTAAGCACTTGTGATCACTTTGATAAGCACAAATAAACTAAAAATATTTTTTATATTAATTATTAAGAACCTCTTAATACCAAATTATGTAAATTTTTTATATGCTTACATTGTTTTCCCAGAATTGACAGAGTTGTTTGCGTAAATATGTAACCTTAACATACTGCACCTTGCAGATGTTTCCAGAATTGGAATTCTACCTGTTGCCTAGTGCACTGTGCAGTTGTTTTTTTTTTTTTGTTTTATTCTTGAGAAGTGACGAAAAGTATAAAAACAGAAAGAAAATGTGAAATAAAAAAATATACAAAGGAAGGATTACATGATATATGTGTATGTAGGTATAGATAGACACAGAATGCGGTACCGCCGCGAGATTGCTTCGCAGGGGTCTCATATCCTTTTCCTTCTAGCTAAGCGAATGAGCCCTATCGCGTTCGGGCTTCCTTTGCTCCTTCATCACTTCTGCGGCGAAGTTGGCTGCCCGCTTTCACGTGTTTTGCTATTCACAATCTTATTGACAAGATTGTCAAGCTGAGGGACAACGTGCCACGAGTTCCATCCGTCGCCGTTCTGACCGCAAACCTGGGACATTGGAACATAATATGCTCCGCGTCTTCCTCGATTCCGCCTCTACCCCACGAACAGGTGTATACTGTGTTGTGGTGAAATCTACACAGATAACTTCTAAAACACCCGTGGCCGCTTATCAGTTGGGTCAGATAGAAGTTAAGATTGCGGAAGTTACCATGACGCCTTTCAACCCCATTCTCGGATACGTGGTATAAGGCGGTGTGTCCACCTGCCCTTCGTCGAGTTGTTCCATCAAAGCTGCCATCTATTAAAACTACATGTCTGGCCTCTTAGCTTAATTGCCTGGTGGTATCTCATGACCTAGCTTTCTTCAAAGGGTGGAAGATTTTTTTTGTTTGTTTGGGAAAGCTCAGTATGGGCAAAACACCATAAAAAAGTGCTCTGACAAGCAAGGCCAACGAATGCTAAACACTCTTGCACTCGTTTAATTGCTTCGTTGCATTTAGATTCAGCCTCTGGGATATATTTTGCCACAGTGACTAATGCCACATCGTCTGCAAACAAACAATTTTACAAATGTCGACAAAAACTGAAAGTAGGGGTGTATTTGTGGATGATTATAGGTAATTAATCCGTTTGAATTGAAATCTTAACAGCTTCTATTTGAAAGATATCCACATTTTACGTATTCCTCATAAAAATCATTTTTTGTTTAAAAGAAAGGGCACGTTTCTCGACCATTGGAACTTATTTTTGTCAAATATTCAAAATGTTATAAGTGTATAAACGTTCAAATAAATTGTGAGTATGGTAACAAATAATTTGTAATAAGTTTTTAGCCGGCTTTAACCGTTTCCAAGGTACGCCGCGTGGAGGCAACTTACTCTGCACCTCTTTTTTTTTTTTTTTTTTATATTTTTATAATTTTTTTGGTATTTATATTTTTATTTTTTTTTATTCTTTTTTGTAATATATAATCACACAACATTGTATTAAATTTTAATAAACGTGGTACAGAAAATGCTGTTCAGTACAAAGTACCAGAAAGTATTTATTTTAGCAATAAACAAGGGAAAACATTAAGTTTTTTAATTTAAATATGCTGGGACGAAAATGTCACTACAGCTTTCTTTAATCTGCTCGCAAAGGATGGTTCTTCGATCATATTTATTTTAAACCTATCCCAAAATTTGATGAATTCACTATGAACAGACTCCCCGGCCTGCTCGGACCATAATCCTAAACCATCATTATTCAAGAAGAAAATTGCTTGCTTTAAGTGTTCCAGAATAATATGCATTTTGACAGTTTGAGAAACTCCAGTACTTTTTAAAGCTTCAAAAAGTTCGCTTATATTTTTGTCAAAATCACTAAGATCTGCTTCTTTGGCAGAAAAGCAAGTATCAACTATTTTGTTCATTGCTTTGAATGAGGCAATATAAGGCTGTAATCGGAGTGGTCCTACAAGCACATAAATTTCAGGATCTTGTAATTGATCGGCTTCTTTAAGAAGTTTTCGACACTGATTACCTTCAAAAATATCTCCTTGATAACTTTTATGCGATATACCCAATTTTTTAGGCCACAACAATGCTTTTTCCTTTCCGATACCTTCAATTTTGACTATACCATTCCAAAAAGATGATTGACAAACCCTTGTAAAAGATGCAATTCAGGTGGGACACACTTCTGAAGCACGTACATTTCATCATCCTCATCATTATCGACTTCAATAAAAAGAGGGTGATTAACTGTGCTGTGACATTGTTTAGCTATCTTTTTTATCATTGCCCATACTTTTAAATTGGTAATAGTCCTCTTTCAAGTGTTTGTATTTCTTTAAATTAGCATTTTCATCCTCCATATTCTGATCATTATTAGAAATCGTTTTATCAAAACTTTCCAATTCACTTAATGTTATAAAACAATAAGGGCAAGGGTAAGTTGCCGATGCCGTCTGTTGTCCGTTAACAAGTAGAACAAGTTTTAAGTCTGACAGAAATTTAAAAGGTATCTCATTCAGTTTGGTTAATTGAACTAAAACTTTGAAATTTTCATAAGTCTCTTTAATCCGAGGAACTATGCATAATAAAATCAATTTGTAGCACACTAGTAAGTTTTCGTGTGTTTGCAGTACTTCCACCAGTGGAGTAATATGAAACGTTCTTACTTTTACATACGTCTGAATCTTGTTTTTCGTCCTCTTGGGTTGAAATTGAAATAGAAATCTTGAAGAAATCTTGACCTCCATCTGCCATTAGTTTTATTTTTGTTTCTTCTATGTGCTTAATGTTTCGTTTTTCAAAGACAAAGTCAAGAAGTTCTGTCGCATTGGCATAAACGACTGGTCTTTTTATAATTCCTTCTTTAGTCGTTTCGAATTCATACGAACCTTCTTTATAAATGTTTTCCATCATCTTTGATTTTTCGGACATATGTTGATTATAGTTTGTAGGAACTGAGTTTCTTCCAGCAGAACTACGAATAAAATTTACTAATTTTTTCATGTAATTTGTAGACGATACAGTAATAGCTTGGAAGTTATCTAAAGATTGATGAGAGAAGATTATCTCCTTCTCTTTTTTCTTATTTATAGTTATACGAGCCTTAGAACCAGACGTATTCAATAAAATCTCATTTTCTGCTTCTTTACTGTTCGAAAGTTTCCTTTTCGAAAGAGTAGTTACTATTTGATTTTGTTGTTTTTCAGGTAATTTTTCCACTATATTAAACACATTATCACGTGCATTAGAGGTGGAAGGACCTTTGCAAGAGTGTGGAATGCCCTTGCCTATTTTTTTGAAAACAATTACTACAGATTTCAATGGAAGTTGGAGCTTTGATTGCATTTTGTTTACTATTAAGATTTAAATCATTTTGCACAGTGCCATCAACACCATTATTTACATCAATCTTAGTGGGAAAGTTTCGAACATGGCCTCTACCTTTATTTGTTTTAAAATGGCAAGTTTGGCGCGCAGTCACACAAATGTAGCAGTTACAAATCATCGTTCTTGTTTCTTTTGACAAATTAAGATCTTCGTAATTCGGCATAGTTGGACAAGGTCGTTTGAAAATTTGTTTTCCATATTCATTAACAGTTAGTCGACAAGTGTTACACATACTTTTGGAAATTTGCTATTAGAAATATCAAATTGATCATTAATATGGTCTTGTATAACTTTAATATGTTTTTCGGCTAATATAAAGTACTGGGGATTTTTATTTTGAAAAATTATTTTCTTCCCACATACAGCGCATACTTTTGACCGGTTTTCTTCATGATCGCATTTATGTTTTAAATGCGGAATAGACATTATTTTTTTAAAAAAAATTGCTTTGATACTTGTTAAGATAAGCACTTTTTACTTAAAAATTCAAAAATTATTCGTTAATATTTACATTACTACTCGGTGAAAATCTTAAAGAAATACAAAAGGAATATCCCAAACAGCTCTTATATGTTTAATCCTTAAGTATAGAATTTTTTTATTGTAGAGGACACATACAACAGTTCCAATGATCGAGAAACTTGCCCTTTCTTTAAAAAAAAAAAAGTGATTCCTATGAGGAATACGTAAAATGTGGATATCTTTTAAATAGAAGCTGTTAAGATTTCAATTCTAACGGATTTTTTACCTATAATCATCCAAAATACACCCCTACTTTTAGATTTTGTCGACATTTTTGTTCAACCTATCGTCGCTTCCTGCCCACCGTGTTCCGGTAGCTTCAATCTCAGGATGCCGTCGTACATAACGTTCCAGAGTATAGGGCCCAGAACAGAGCCTGTGGTACTCCGCCGATAACCTGCACCTCCTTGATCCCAGAATCTGATTTGTAAAAGAGCACTCTGTTGTTTAGATAGCTCTAATAATCGCAGCAATATGCGAGGGCACCCCGAAGCTCCTCAGTGCATCAAAATGCAGCCCCAATTGGCTGTGTTAAACGCGTTTTGACGTCTACAGTTACTACAATGCAGTACTTTTTTTTTGTACCCGCCATTCCATCGTGCGCCTTCGATGGCCTTGGTAGCCACATCTGTTACTTTGGAAATTGCATCTATGTTGAATCTTGCCTTACTAAATACAAACTGGTGTGCTGAAGGTCTCCAGCAGGTATTGCTTTTTCCAGCGCTGTGCAAATTTGCATTCTGTGAAACACTGGTTGTGCCAGGACTGCGAAAACCTCCGGATGTAGTTGTATTGGGAGTTTTAACGCCTTGTTGGGTATAGCGCCGGGACCCGACGCTCTGTTGTCTTTAGGCCAGCTGTTACATGTAGGTAGAACTTTCTGCACTGTTCTTGGTAAAGGTTTGTGCTCACTTCATTTGTTGTGAAGTTAGCTGAGTAGTTTAACTCTGATTGCTGTGGAGAGTGTTGCTACTATTTGCTCCAGTTGTTGCCTACGGCCGCTTTAAATGCTTCCATCTTGTTCATGGCTGCCTTGTAGGCCTTGTCCCAAGGGTCGCACCATTGAGCCGCCACATTTCCAGGAAACACTTTTTTCTTGCTTTCCCTTATTGCGATCTTAAGCACTTTACGTGTTTCTGCATATCGAGCTTGGAGATCACTGTAGATAGGAGACCGCCTTGCCCGCTAGAATTTTCTCCTGGCCTTCAAACAGTTTCTACGTTCTTCAGCAATGCCATTGTTCCACCAGTATACTTGCTTATGGTGGTGCTGAGTCGCCCGCGGCGAGTCATACTTGCATTGCAAGCTTCCTTTAGTCTAGTTATGACTAGCTCTACCATACTGAGGCAATACTTTCAGTATGAATGCCGTTAAGAGCCTGTCTAAGTGCTGCTGTGTTTAGAGATTCTTGCTTGTTGGAACGCCCACTAGAAAGCCTCTTCTTCTGCAGTCTATCTTCAATGCAGCATATTATTGTATGGTGGTCGCTGTAGTTGACTTATCTTCCAGGACGCCTCGTTATACAATGAGTTGCTTTGCAAAACGTATTGTCGACAATTGACCCAGCCCCTGATCTAAAGGTATGTTGAGTACCCATGTTGAGAAGGGCGAAGTTCACTGGTTGCAATCGTCTCTAAAAGTATTCGTCCCTTAGTGTTTTTCAGTGGGCAGCCCACTCCATAGCCCATGCGTGGAAGTCACCCGCAGTTACTACACACGGGAACGACCTCTTGCCTCCTCAGCTATCTCGTCCATCACTGCTGCAAACTCACTTAGAGACAGACTTGGGGCTAGCTAGCAGCTATAGATCCAGAGGTTGCCGACATACGCTCTCGCAAAACCATTAAAGAATCCCCTCGATTGGATTGGTTACTCTACACGCCCAGATTGCTGCTTTGCCGCTTCGGTCAGCCACCCAGCAGGAAGCGTCCTCGGCTCTATAGGGCTCGCTCAGAGAAAAATGTCAATTAAGCTCGCATACATTTTATTTCAGGATGTCTCGCTGCCGAGCAGTGATTCAGATTTATCATCGCTTATTTCGGACTGCTTCTTAGTAGATTGGACATTTATTACATCCAGTGAATAAAGTGCACAAATTGCATCCATCGTGCAATCTTTTGCCATGTGACCACCTTTTCACATTTGAAGCATCAGCCAGACAAATTGACCTCGCTTTTACAATTTCTGGCGATATGACCATAATCCAAGCACTTAAACCACCTATTTGGCTGGATCTTTAAGTATTTCGGACAGACCGACCATCCTATTTTTATATTCTTTGCGTTCTTAGATTTACTCGACAACCAAATTCAGCATCTCCATTTAGAAGAACACATATAGCCGCAATAATGTCGTCTACCGTGGTGATCTCATCTAAGTTTTTAATCTCCACCATGGACTTTTCCGTTATTGTTTTTACTTCAAACTCTATCACCTAGGAGGCATCTGATGGATTTCTGAAGTAGCTCGGTGACTGGGTCCAATGCCTTACCCATTTTAAAAAAAGCTCCCCGCTAGCAGTTTTGCGAATGCTCTTTACTCCTTGTCCAAATTCTTGGAGAAGGATCGCTCTTTACGATTTTGAGGATGTCTGCGTATGACAGGTCCCCGCTAGTCTTAATTATAAGTGCATCGCTTCTGGAACTCTTTTTTATCCGTTCTCTGCTTCTTTTCAACCTCTATCCAGGCAGGTTTTACTAGTTTCGAGTTTGTTTGGTACCTTCCTTACCTTGAGAGGGTTTAGAGATGGTGGTCTCCTTGGTCTGCTTTCTTGGAGTTAGAATTTGCGCGGTTCTGCTCTTCTTTGGAAGAGTAGTCCGAGTGTTGATATTCTGCTCCCTATCCCTTTTAGTAAAACTAGTCCCAGGTCTAGCCTGCACTCCTTGTTCTTTTGACTGCTTTGGGGGTCCATGATCAGTCTTCATGGTCTCGCTGCAGAAAATATCTGATTTGAGGAGCCGTTGTATTTTTTGTACAGTTTCCCTCATCACATGGTTACCATGTCGTTGGCTATGCATCATCTCTGTTAGTTCGGAGATCCTACCTCCAAGAGTTTTCAAAATTGATGTAAGTTCGCCAGTTGTGTAGTACTCTCAGCTTTTTTCTCACCTGCGCTTAACTGGAATACATTTTCTCTTGACGGGAGCAGTATTTGTCTTTTTCAGCGTTGGTGACCTCGTTAGCTTTGGTCTCTGCGCGAAGTGATCTTCTACTGCTGCACTTGTAGCTGCAACTGTTGCGCCGGCCAAGTGTGCCACCGGCGAAACAGAGTTGTGAGTAATGGTAGTTGGGGCCTTTAGAAACCGTGCCCCGGCCGTGGATTTAACCTTTGTGAGTACCACCTGGAGTAATAATGTTATTACTAGCCACTTTTCGATCATAACTGATCAGGTTTGCGTTTCATACCTTCCGCCAGGTTGCACTTTCCACCTACCGCCAGGTTTGATAACTGCCGGCCGATCCGGTGCAGACGCAGACCAGTAAGCCGCCCAATCTAGGTACAGACGCTACTGGATTAAAAAAAGTGGGGAGCATAGGACTATAAAGTCATACTCTCCCTACGTGTTTGTCCTACAAAGCTACTCCGGAGTGGGGGGCACTTTAGACCGCGCCTATTCGTCGTTGTGTAGAGGTTCATTAGGCTCTTGGGTCGTTTTATGACCCGAATTCCTTTCTACACCGCCACGCGCGTAGTTACGGTCGATCGCGGGTTAATTAAACCGATTTAAACGTTTTAAAAATTTAAAAAGCAACGAAAAAATTTAATAATATAAAAAGTTTATTTGCTTCAAACATGTTTGACAATCATGTTTGATCAAACCATGTTTGGTCATCGCACTTGTCGTAAGCTAAGCTGGACTAGTCCAGCTATCGCTAAGCAGACATTTCTACAGTTGAATTGTTTATTATTGGTTACAATCACATGTGTGGCTGCAACGCATACCAATAATATATAAAAACAAGAAAAAACGTTAACTTCGGTGGAACCGAAGCTGAAATACCCGTCACACGAATCTTTGAATAGTTTAGTGTGATCACCATTGGCTTATGTACATTTAAAAATATATTCGAAAATAATTACTTTTTCATACATTTGTTCGAAAATAATCGATAAGTTTGTATGGGGACTATAGCTCAAAATAGGCGTGGCACATTGCTTTTGTTATTGGATATCATTAGAAGTGTTTTTTACATAAATTTGAGTGAATAGTCTCATAAATAATACCTATTTTTATACAAAAATTCGAAAACGAGCGTTAAATTTGTATGAGGGCTATAGCTAAAAATGGGCGTGGTACCTTGACTTTGACATTGGATGATATAAGACGTGATTTTACACAATTTGGAGTGACTACATTCATAAATAATTGCTATTTTCATACATAAAATCAGAAAAAAAAGTAAGTTTGTATGGGCGCTAAACCTTAAAAATGAGCGTGGCACTTTGATTTTAACACTTGAACTGCCTAGGACTGAGAAAAGCTTAAGTTCTGAGTTTCAGGTCAATATCTTTAAAGCTAGGCGAATGAATCGCATAAATACAGACGGGCAGACAGACGGACATGGCTAAGATCGACTCGTCTCGTCGTGCTGATCAAGAATATATATACTTTATAGGGTCTACATTGAATTGGATTTTCATAGAAAAACTTAAAAAATCGGGTATATCTTTGATTGGGTTTATACCTAAAATTTTGTTGGGCCTACCCATATTGGTCTATTTCATTCGGACTATCATAGACATAATTTATACAAAATTTAAATTTTCAAGAATAAAAAACAATGACGTTTTTTGTAAAAACCCAAAATTTTGGGGTAAATTTGTATGGGGGCTATACCTAAAATTTGGTTGGTCCTACCCATATTATGATATTTTATTGGGGTTATAGACATAATTCATACTAAATTTAAATCTTCTAGAATAAAAGCAATGACGTTTTTATGTAAAAACCCAATTTTTTGGGGTAAATTTGTATGGGGGCTATACCTAAAATTTTGTTGGTCCTACCCATATTTAGGTATTTTATTGGGACTATCATACACATAATTTATACTAAATTCAAATTTTCTAGAATAAAAAACAATGACGTTTTTATGTAAAAACCCAAAATTTTGGGGTAAATTTGTATGGGGGCTATACCTAAAATGTTGTTGGTCCTATCCATATTGGGATATTTTATGGGGACTATCATAGACATAATTTTTACTAAATTTGAACTTCCTAGCATTAAAAACAATGATTTTTTATGCAAAAACCTAAAATTTTGGGGTACATTTGTATGGGGGTACCCCTTAAAATGGGTCTAGAGAAAAACCGTTTGTAAGTGCACACTTGACGGCCTAGGAGAATCTAAGTTTCAATTTTGAAAGCTCTACCTCTTATAGTCTCCGAAATAATCGTTTTCATACGGCAGACAGCATGACAGACGGACCGACAGACGGACGGACAGACAGACAAAGCTAATTCGACTCCCCTTCCAATGCTGATCAAGAATATATATACTTTATAGGGTCTATCTTGCCTCCTTCTGTCTGGTACATACATTCGCACAAACTTAATATACCCTTTTACCCTTTGGGTACAGGGTATAAACACTTCCAATGATATCCAATAACAAAAGCAATGTGCCACGCCTATTTTGAGCTATAGTCCCCACACAAACTTATCGATTGTTTTCGAACAAATGTATGAAAAAAGTAATTATTTTCGAACATATATTTTTAAATGTATATAAGCCAATAGTGATCGCACTAAACTATTCAAAGATTCGTGTGACGGGTATTCAAGCTTCGGTTCTACCGAAGTTAACGTTTTTCTTGTTTAAAATAATTTTTTAACTAATTGCGAATTATATTTATTTCATTGAATTTCAAAATTGATTGGAAACCATCCAAAAGAGACATTGTGTCACATCCCTGATTGTATATAAACTTTTCATAGGAAAAGTCGGAAACAAGTATGGGGGCTATATGCTATAGGATGCCGATCTTTTTCAAATCCATACAATTCCAGTGTAACAAATGTTTTCTCTGCACTTGAAGTACATTACTTCATAATCATATCTTCATTCAAAAAGTGGAAAATAATTTGAAAATTTGTGGGGGGTTACGTCCAAAAATGGACGAGGCACTTTAACTTTAGAAATGTTATTATCATATTTTTAGTGAATAAATTATTAAATAATTGCTATTTATGTACAAAAATTCGAAAATAGTTGGAACTTTGTTTTGACTTTGGATTATATTTTAAATTTTTTTACTCAATTCGCAGTGAACACATTCATTAATACTTAAAATTTCAATTTAACATCTTTAAAACTATTAACCGTATGGTGAGCGGGCGGTCAAAAATACTACCACAGCAGGCTCAGCTTGACGTAAGACCCGTCTATCGAGCGATTCCTCGATGGAATGGTTAACAATGGCGTAAAACAAAAACTCGTGAGACACACACAGAAAAAATTGTACCAAATGCAATGGTGGCTAGTCTAAACAAAAGTACTCCAGGCGCCAGACACAGAGCTGTTAAGCCACCCGTGGATAATTCCACGGCAGGGGCAAGGATTCTCAATGCTCCAGCTACCGTTAAAAAACAGAACATGACGACCCTCGGAAACGATACAAGGATCACGACATACGGATGTGCACCTGGAACGACCGAACCCTTAACAGGGATGGCGCAAAAGAAGATCTTATTACCACTCTCGACAACTTCAGAGCACACATCACTGCTATCCAGGAAATGCGATGGATTGGTTACGGTTGCATAAACCTAGCAACCTGTGATATCTACTACAGTGGCCATGAGAGGCAACACATATTCGGATGTGGCTTCGTGGTTGGTAGTAAACTATGCAGACTCGTCTCCAGGTTTACAGCTGTACATTAACGTTTCGTCTCAATATGCATCAAAGCAAAATTTTTCAACATTACCCTTATATGTGTACACGCCCCGACATATGTTAAAGATGAGATGAGATCGCTGCCCCAACACGATATCAAAATTGTCATCGGTGATATCAACGCACAAATTGCTAGTGAAGAAATAGTTCGCCCTACCATCGGTAAATTTAGGATACATGACACCACCAACAGTAATGGAAAAAGGCTAATCGACTTTGCCGCGGGCAGAAACATGATCATAAGTAGTACCAGATTCCCACATCTCGAGATTCACAAGGCAACATGGCACAGTTAGACCTAAGTATCCGCACCCAAATAGATCATGTGGTGATTGATGCTAGGCACTCTTCCAGCGTGCTTTATATACGAGCGTACAGAGGTCCTAGCATCGACTCGGACCACTAGCTTGTTCTAGCCAAGGTACGTACTAGACTCAGCACGCCAAGCGGGCTACCATTCAACGAAAGCTAGATGTTGGAAGGTTAACGTCACAACCGACTGCAGCTGCCTTCACATCAAGGGTCTCCCATCAACTCCGAGAGAATCCTCCAGCTTCCGACTGTATAAACGATCAGTGGAAGCGTATCTCAAACTCATTAGCTACGGCAGCCAAAGAGGTTATTTTCTACACTAAACCTCGAAGGCAGACATGGTGCGATGATGAATGTGGCAGCGCTACTGCAGAGAAGAATATGGTACGACAAAGAACTCTGCAGCACGAGCTGTTGTTGAGCGATATGGGGAGAAACCGAGAGATGAAAAACGACTTATCAGACAGAAGAAAAGAGAATTGGAAAGGCGTGAAGTGGAGGAGATTGAGATGATGGGTTGTAGAAACGAGGTCCGTGGTATTTTTTTTTTTATTTATTTATTTATTTGATAACTTAGCAACTAACATATAAAAACAAAAATGCTGCTAATTCTACTTATAAAAAAAACGTGACATATTACACAATATTATCTTTCAAAGCTTTATGAACAAGATGTAGTGGGAGGCCTGGAGAGACTAGATTTAAATTATAAAATCTATTGTAAAGAGAACAAAGAACGCGAAACGGATCGTTACATGAATAATTGGTCGTATATGTCCGTAGGTAGAACAGAGAATAATTTGTCGTAAACCTATTTGGAACAGAAAAGTTCAACAGCTGTAGTAAATAAGGAGAATAAATCTCCCCAGATATAAGTTTTTGGAGGAATAAAACTCCTAATATATTTCTACCTTTTTTCAGTGTGGGCAGATCAATTAGGTTTAAACGATGTGTATATGAAGGCAAATTAACATTTGGATTCCACCGTAAATTACGTAAAGCAAAGAGTAGAAACTGTTTTTGAACAGATTCTAACTGTGCTTGATATACCATATATTGAGGACTCCAAATACAGGAGGCATATTCCAGTATTGGACGGACTAAAAAAGTAAATAATAACTTCGTGATGTACGGATCATTAAACTCTTTTGACCAACGCTTAATTAAGCCAAGTAAACCCATTGCCTTGTTGCAAACTACGTCAATGTGAGTTGCAAACGAAAGTTTTGTGTCAAATAGCACACCAAGGTCATTAATATAAGAAACCCGCTCAAGGACCGAATTTTCAATAAGATAGGAAGATAAAAAGGGTTTCTACGAGCAATCGACATAACTTTACACTTGGTACAGTTAAGCACCAAACCGTTGCGTTGACACCAGTGATGAAGCTCATTTAGATAACTTTGCAATAAGTCATGGCCAGCAGGACCATTGTAACTCAAACACAGTTTGACATCGTCAGCGTACATTAACGTATGACTGTTAGATGTAATATCCGGGAGATCATTTATGAAAAGTTTAAACAGAAGTGGTCCAAGGTGACTACCCTGAGGCACACCAGAAAGAACTTCAATTCTGTTTGATATACAAGAATCAAAAACAACACAATGTGTGCGCGACTCGAGATACGATGAAATCCAATTTAACAAATTTGATGGAAAACCAAGGCACCTTAGTTTGTGAAGCAATAACTGATAGTTTACACAATCGAATGCCTTACTAAAATCAGTGTAAATCACATCTGTTTGTTAGCCTTTTATAAAGCCCAGATTCACTAAAGATGTTAATTCAAATAGATAAGTAGACACTGATCGATTTTTCAGAAAACCGTGCTGGGCAGGAGAAAAAGGAGGTTTACATGCAAATTGCAGTTGTTTGGTGACGATTTTTCAAAAAGTTTAGGTATTGCACATAACTTAGCAATACCTCTGTAATTTGATATGTCTTGTTTACTACCCTTCTTGTGGAGAGGAATAATAAATGTCTCTTTCCAAATCTTTGGTACAATACATTCCTTTAATGAAAGTTGAAACAGGTGCAATAAAGGATTACACAAAGAAAATGCACACATTTTAAGCACACCAGAAGGTACAATTTCGGGCCCTGGAAAATAACTAAGTTTAAGAGCAATTAAGTGTTTTAAAATTAGGTCATTAGATAAAATAGGATCACATATATCGTGCGAATGTAAATTATTGGTACTTGTGCAATAGCTAGTAGCAGAGTACACTGATTGGAAAAATTCTGCAAATAAGTTTGATGCATCTTTCGAAGATGCCGCAGTACGATTCTCAAAAAACATATTAGAAGAAATAGATATTGATTTACGTTTCGAATCAACGAAATTGTGAAAAGATTTAGGATCTTTTCGAATATTGTTTTTTATGTTGAGTAAATATGTTTTATAGGATCGTCTGCTAGCAGACTGAAAATTATCCCGTGCTACTGCATATTTTGCTTAAGTGTGAGCATTTCTTGACTTAATGAAACATTTATAATAGCTCGACTTTATATTTTTTAAATGACATAAGCGGCGTGAAAACCATGGATGGTTTAAAAAACTATAGGTACAAATGAAGGAACACATTCATCAAAGTAATGTTCTAAAACATCATAAAAAACTTTACACGCAATTTCAGTACCAAGATCTTCAAAAATATAAGGCCAGTTAGTACCAAGCAATAAAGAATTTAGCATATCAAAGTCAGTTTTACTAAACCGGCGACCAACTGTTGTAGGACTGTCTTTGACCTCCAATGTATTGGTTATAGTTACAAGTAAGTTCTAGAAACTTCAACATCCAATGTTCTATCAACAAATATAAGGTCAAGCAATCTATTTGAGCAGTTAAAAATATTGTTAATTTGATGTAATGACATGATGAAAAGTGAGTTTGAAAATTGTAAACTTGTTGATGGTATCAACGAAGACGAGTTTTCGCAATTTATCCAAGATATCCTAGGTAAATTAAAATCACATGCAACAATAAGGTAATCATTTGCTTGAAAAGTATTTGCAACAGATTGAATATCAGACGCGTGCATCTGATAAACGTTATCATTAGATGCTGGCGGAATATATGAACAAGTGAAAAATATTTGTTGTTTTAACTGAAATAAACACTCCACCACCTTTACGCATGTTACGATCCTTTCGGTAAATTAAATGGTTATTTGACAAAATTTTGGAAACTAAAAAATTTGGTTCTAACCAAGTTTCAGTAAAAATGAGAATGTCAGCATTAAAGCCGATACTTTTGAGATATAAATCAACTAGTTAACTCTTCAGGCCTCTTACATTCTGATAATTTAATATAAGAGGGTAAACTAGTTTAAATTATTTGATGATGATCCCGCCTCTTGACGTGGAAAAGTTGCAGTTTGACGAGACGATATAGGCTTCCTTTTTGGCACATATTCCTTGACAAGTGTAAACTGTGGCCAAAAAGTCGTGTTACATATAGTTTCGAAAATTCAAAAGGAACGCTAAGCTTAAATGAAGCGATGTTCCTTAAATACGTGAAATTGAATTTTTAAACAGCTACATTTGAAGAAGTTTTACTGCTCTTTGAAGTAATAAACTCCAAAATGTCGTCTGCAGATGTACACTCGGTGGAGCGCGAGACAAAAAATGTGTTTGCGTGGCGCTACCGTGTTTAATATTTTAGTTGTACGCAAAGAATTTATATCGGGTACAGCTGGATTCAGTTTAAGACTAGTCGACTCATGTAGAGCAGGAGGTATGCTAACCGATTGCAGTGAATCGATGGTTTTATTTGGAAAAGCATCGGCATACACCTGCGTAGGTCCAACACCAGATAGCTGCGACGACGTGGAAGGTTCAATTACGGGTGGAACCACTACTGACATTGTCGGTTCTTTTTGACGAATGAAAATCGGTGGGAGTACAGCTCATAGGCGCAGGCGACGAAGGTAAATTTATAAGTGGTAATTCGGAAGGTGCAGTTAGAGAAGGAGGTAAGTCAAGAGGTTTGGACTTCTTTCTTCTTGGCGATTGTTGGAAATCATACTCTCCAAACAATTTCATATTTTTGTCCAATTCTTTAGAGAGCTGCTTTACAGTCTTATCAATTGCCGATTTGCTATTCCGCACTGTATTAAACATTCGAGCGAAATCACCTTCAAGTTGGAAGAAACGAGGACATGACCAGCGGTTTTTCCGTGTCCAAAATGGTGAGTCGATCGAATATGGTGCCATTTAAGCCAGCACATTTGATGTGAGCAGTTTCATCACACAACCAGCAGCACACAAAACGAAAACTGGAGTTGTCGTATTTTTTTTTTGTTTATACATTTGCAACACAGCATTTCAAAAATGTTAAATAAAATTACAATAAAATAATTTAATGTAATTCAACGGTATAGCTGGTCACCTTAATAAGCCTAAAGTTTGCAGATAAGCCTAAAAGTATGCAATTTATAATGTTTTTTACAATGAAAGCTGAACTTTGAACTCAGTTTATATACGCTATCTCTTTCAATCACACTAGGCAATTAGAAAAATTTCTTGGCGCTTCGCTGGCCGAAAATTTTTTACAGAATTATATTTTCTTAAGAACACTTCGTACACTAAGCACTTCAACTTTTTTAATGTCACTGAAGATTAATGCACTAATTGGGTTATTTTCAAAACAATAAATTGCAGTGCAATTAACTTTATTTTAAAATTTAAAAAAAATAATAACAGCAGCGAACAAAACATAAACAATCGCGTTAGGGTGACCAGACTATATTTTCATCAAAAAATCAAACGTATGACCGATGGTTATAAGTAAAGAGCTTCGTTCTGCAAGGTTGAAAAAGGAAACTTGGTAACAGACTTGATAATGTCCAGAAATCACTAAGGCTCTGGAGGAGCCACTTCTTTTCCAACTTGGAGGCAATGACGGGAACAATACCGCTGGTGGAGATGATAAATATCTGGGACCTCCGCCCGATGATGGGATTCCAGATGGGATTACCCGCACAGCTATTTAAGACCGGTGGCAAAGATTTGATTGGATGTATGCATCAACTATTGTGCAAAATATGGTCTGGTTAGCGTATGCCTGATGACTGGAACCTAAGTATCCAGTGCCCAGTCTTTAAGATAGGAGACCCTGCAGTCTGCTCGAAATATCGCAGAATAAGTCTCCTCTATATCGCATACAAAATATTATCTGGCGTCAAATGCAATAGACTGAAACCATACGTATTACGTATAGTTGGACGGTATCAGTGCGGTTTTAGACCAAAGAAGTTAACCGTCGACTCAATATTTAAACTGCGACCGATATTGGAAAAACCAAAGAAGGTCGGAAAAGATCTCTCTGACCCCTTCGACACCAAGAGAGGCTTTAGGCAGGGGGATGCGTTGTCGTACGTCTTTTTCAACCTCCTGATGGAATACATCCTGAAACAATGCCCAAACGTTGACCGGACGGGTAACATATTCTACAAAGAAACTATGATGCTCGCATTTGCCGACGACATAGATATAATCAAAAAGAATGCTCAAGCGATCACAGGGGCGTTCTCAGACATCGAAAAAGAATGTCGTCCTATGGGACTGACGGTGAACGAGAACAAGACGAAAACTTCGTCTATTTGGGCTCAGATGTAAACAACAACATCATCAGTCACGAGATTAAACGAAGAATCACTCTTGCTAACCGTAGCTATTTCGGCCTCGGTAAGCAAATGCTGAGTAGAGAACTGTCCAGAGAAACAAAAATTAAACTCTACAAGACGCTGATAATGCCGGTCATGATGTATAACTCAAAAGCGTAGGTCATGACAGAATCGGATAAGTCGGCGTTGGGCGAATTTGAGAGGAAGATTCTTTGGAGAATCTTTGGTCCAGTTAGAGTGGAAAATGACATCCGTATGCGCACGAACGAGCTATATGCTGACATCGGTATAGTCAGGAACATCCACTACAAAAAGCTGTCCTGGGCTGGTCAAATGTGTCGGATGGACACAGAAGCTCCAGCAAGAAAAGTTTGGAAGCCGCTGCATTGGGAGGACCAGGTCCTAGATGACATCCGCAGGATCGGTATCCCGAATAGGTATATTCAGGCACTGGATTACAGCCGCTGGTGTCAAATCTTACGAGCTGCCAAGGCCGACAATCGGCTGTAGTGCAATATATATATATATATATATTGTATATCTATACTAATATATAAAGAGGAAATGTTTGTTTGTTTGTTTTTTTTTTTTTTTGTTAGTTTCTTTTGAATAGGCTCCGAAACTCCTGGACCGATTTAAAAATTCTTTCACCGTTGGCAAGCTACACTATTCCCGAGTGACATAGGCTATGTTTCATTTTCAAAAAAATTAGGGATGCTTACTAAAACTTGAATAATCTAACCCAAGTTGTAAAAAAATAAACAAAACTTCCTTTAATCGAGGCGCTTAGGAAATAAAATTCACATTTTTTCTATACAAATATTATAAAGAGGAAATGTTTGTTTGTTTTTTTTTAGAAAAAAGGAAAAGAAGAGGAAAAAAGATTGGGAATGTTTTTTTGGTAGAAAAAAGGAAAAAGAAGAGGAAAAAAAGATTAGGAATAAAGGGGACAGATGAGGAGAAAAAGGGAAAAAATAGTGGAAAGGGGGGCAGGAAAGGAAAAAAAAAAGGAAAAAAAGAAAAGGAGGGGAAAAAGAAAAAAAGAGAAGAAAAGAAATGGAGGAAAAAAAGTGGGGAGGAGAGAAAGCCGGGAGATCGCACGTGCGAAGCAAGGGCAAGTTGCTAGTATATATATATATATATATATATATATATCTATATATCTTTTAAACTAAACGAATGAATCGCATAACGTCAAACAGACGGACGGACATGACTACCATTGACTTGTTGTCGTATTCTAATCAATAATACATACACTTTACAGAGTCTACGATGCCTCCTCTAATGCATTACAAACTTTATGACAAACTGAATATATATATATATATATAATTGTATTTTTATTCACCTGTAGAGTCTTGCTGTCCCAAAATGAAATTTGGGTGAAGAGCTAATAAAATTAGGAACATTTTAAAGATAGTTAAGAAAAGAGGGGGAAAAGAGGGAACTTTAATCAGCCGACGAATGATATCTAGCCATACCAGTCTGTTGCATGCGATCTTTTTTCGATGAAAGATTAAAGTATATTTTTTTCTGATTTTTTAATATAACGTTTTTCCTTGTTTTAGCTGTTTTGTTCTCTAAAAATTTTAAAAAACAAGGAAAATTAACTTCGGTGGAACCGAAGGTGAAATACTGTGGGCTGTGTCGTCTTGGTTTTGACCCCTGGATGACCAAAAAAATGTTTTTACCTTGGGGGTTATTCATTAATGAATTTTACTATTTAATAAAAAAAATCGAAAAAATCGATAAGTTTGTATGGGGGCTATACCTAAAAATGGGCGTGGCACTCCTCATTTTCGAACTTAACCTAGTCGTTGCCGAGAAAAGCTTAAGTTTAAAATTTCAGCCCAATATCTTTATATCTTCATCGAAAAGATCGCATAGCAACAAACAGACGGACAGACGGACAGACGGACAGACAGACGGACATGGCTAGATCGATTCGTCCTCATCGAGCTGATCAAGAATATATATACTTTATGGGCCTTTTTTTTCCTTTATAATCCGTTACACAACCTTAAATAACCCAATAAAACTTTGTGTAACAGGGTTAATAAACAAATCATTCATATGGAAGGTTAGGAAAATTTGAACAAAAACCAACAAACCATTATAAAAATTTCACTCAAAAGTTATTATCGTTTGAAAATTAAGCTGCACAATTAGTGCCAAATTAGGGTGGCTCTTTGCTCAGAGAATGCCTCATATATGAAGTAGACGATTCGGTCTAGCTGTTTATTTCTACATATTTCATTCGGTCAAGCTTGAAACTTAAGCTTTTCTCGACAACGACTACTTTTATGTCAAAACTAAGTTGCCACGCACATTTTTAGATGTATCCATAACAAACCAAACGCAATGTGTCAAATTAAAACAAGGAGAAACGTTAACTTCGGTGGAACCGAAGCTGAAATACCCTTTACACAAAACTTTTAATAGTTTATATGTTCACTAGGGGCTTAGATTAAATTTCACGATGAATTTGGTCAATTTTGTATGGAGGCTTTTTGTAATATTAGCCCTATCTTTACCATATCGATGGAGTTGATATTAGAATCTGATTTTACCAAATTTTAATTGGATTTATTCAGAAAATAAATGTTTTCATACACAATTTCGAAAATGGGCGGTAAATTTTTTTATGGGGGCTATACCTAAAAATGGGCAAGGCATTTTGGTTTAGACACTCGATGATAAAAGAAATGTTTTTACCCAGTTGGAAGCGAATACATTCGTAAATAATTCTTATTTTCATACAAAAATTTAAAAATGGGCGGTACATTTTTATGGGGGCTATACCTAAAAATGGGTGTGGCATCTTGGTTTTGAAACTGCAGTGTTGCAAAAGAGTGCAATTATAATTTGGGGGTAATTGTACTATGGCGCTTAAACATTCACTTGAAACTGTCTGGTGACTTACCAGTTATTCCTCACTTTACTTTTTGCCGATGAGATTAACGCATGTTTAAAACAATCTTTTTATGGCGAAGTAACGAGACACTTCGGTTGACTATAAATATGCGAGTACAGCCGTAAAATGATCCATCGGCACAATTATTTTCTAAACAGTTGCTGAATATTGGAAACGGTGAAATTGAATTACACAATACATAAAATTACCAGATAATCTCTGCACTACTGTTGGGTCAAGAAGTGAACTAATTGAGAGTGTCTTTTTCCAGATATATTGAATAATTATTTAGATCACAATTGGCCCTGTAATCTTGGTATTTTGGCAGCAAAAACGTTGATGTGATCGAAATCAAATTCCAGAAACAACAATTGATGCTCGGTGATTTGATGTCTTTCAAACCAATCGACACAGTTATTGATGAAAATGAAGCCATAAACTTTCCAACTGAATTTTTAAATTCTCTGGATATACCAGGATTGCCACCACACAATCTTCGATTAAAAATTGGTGCACCAATTATTCTTCTGCGTAATTTAAGCCCACCTCAATTATGTAACGGTACACTTTTAGTCACAAAAAATATCACCGAACATATTCTCGAAGCAACATTTTTGACGGGCAATTTAAAGGAGAAATCGTCCTGTTGCCACGTAATCCATTAATAGCGTCAGAGGCTCCAATACCGTTTAAAATACTCCAATATCCGATTTATTTAGCTTTTGCAATGACCATAAATAAAGCTCAAGGCCAAACAATGTCTATTTGCGATTTGGACTTGGAAAACACGTGTGTTTCTCTCACAGACAGCTATATAACTGAACTTTTCATGGGTTGAAAGATGTTTTCTTCCTCTACACGACGATATGCTATTTGTAAAAATCGAATGAAATAATTAATAATAATGTAATAATTTTTAATGCTTTTTTGAAAAATTTTTAACTAATGCTTTAGTAACCTTAGAGTTTCCTATCATAACGTATTGTCTCATTAAGTGTGTGGCTCTCAATGGGACAGTATGTGTATATTTTTTTAATTCGTTAAGCGTTTTTATCGTAGCCATACATTTGACACTGTTAACGCTGATATAAAACTTGAATAAATATTATATAGCACATATTATGTATTTGTCTAATTTTAGTTTGGGCGCTATAACTTCCACATTTTTTTATCCGATTTGAACACTTTTAGGCTTCATATTTTCCCAATGAAATTGGCTTAACTAACAAATTTTAAAAATAAATAAAAATAGTTTGTATCTGCTTGAAATTTGGAAATAAAAATTAACATTTTTCAAAACAGCATGAAAAATACATTTTTTTCTGTGTTTCGATGTTTGGTACACAAAAAGTATTCATTCGATTTTTACAATTAGCATATCGTCGTGTAGAGGAAGAAAATATCTTCCAACCCAGAAAAGTTTGCTTTATAAATTTATCCATTCTTGAAATTTTTTGTAATAACTGAAAAAAGTCCACAAAAAACGATTTTTTGAAGATATCTCCTAAACGGTTCTTAAGAAAAAAATTTTGGTGATCATTTTGAAATCTACGTCCCAAAATACATGGAATTAGGTGGGTTAGAAAGAATCCCATTTTGTTGTTAACTAGTGTAATTTTCAATGTTAATAATTTGAAATTGTAAAAATAATAGATTGAGGTCAATGTTATCTACCTCATTTATAACAATTATTGATTTTTATATATTTTTAATTTATATAGTACTAGCATGTACCCGCGGCTTTGCTCGAGTTTTTTGCTTTATTTTTTTTTTTTTTTTTTTTTTGCTTCTACTTGTCGACTATATACAAATTGGTCAAAAAGTATATTTTGGGTCATCCTATGGATCCCACGTCCAAATTTTAAAAATCCCTTGTACGCGCCTAGAATATTTTTTAACCATTATTCAAACGCGCTCAGTTTCAAGGCGCCCATTAGGCCCCGGGTCAAAATTTTACAAATTCCGTCTTAGTGCTCACCTGAAATATTAAAAAAATTGGGCATTGAAAAATATTTTTTGGGTCCTACGTCCAAGTTCGGAAATCTCTTGAACACGCCTAAAAGATTTTTTAACAATCTTTCAAATGCGCCTAGTTATTTTGATAAATTTCGTAGGGAAAAAATGTAATTATTTACTACATCACATTAGAAACCACAAAAATAACTGTATTTCTCCACTATTTAATGGATGTTATTATAAATATAAACCTTCCTCTTCAATCACTCTATCTATTTAAAAAAACCACATTAAAATCCGTTGTGTAGTTTTAAAGATTTAAGCATACATAGGGATATAGAGACAGAGAAAGTGAGTTTGTTTTATACTACGATATATAGTGATAGTGATATTTTATAAGTAACTGATTTCAAACTATAATTAAAGATAATACTTAATTTAAAATTTTGATAGTTTACCTGTCACTTTCAAATTTTCGTGGGATTTTAGTTTCAATCTCACATGATTTAATCTATTTTCAATTTTTGTAGAAAATGTTAATTTGATTGTATCAAAATAGTGAGTAAAAAAATAATTCAATCTATTTTAATTTCTGAGCCACAGCAACGCGTGGCTGTGTCTTCTAGTATATACATATATATATATAATATGTGTTAAAATTTTATAATATATAATTTTTTGTATACCTCTATAGTTTTTTTGTATAGTTTCTTTTTTCTAAACCAAAAACCCTCTTCATGAGCAAATCCTGCGCACGGCCCTGGATGTCACCCCTGATAATGTCAACCAATGTTTACACTACTGATATTATATGCACCTGGCAACTATAATAAATATGCCTCATACAAACTTACATCCCATTTTCAAATTTTTTTTTACTCATTTTTTTTTTTATCTAAACTAACGTTTTAATCGAAATCAATGTCTTCCACTTCATCAACATCTTTTGTTCTTAATGAATAATATATACATATGTACATAAAAGTTGTTTTGATCTTTCAAATAAAAGCCGACTTCGTGCGATTGAATGGACATGACCATGCTCGAAAATACCCTTTCAATTTGACATGAAGAAGCTGGAATTAATACAATCTTTTGGCAAGTTTTGCTACGTTTGGATATTTTATCTCTGTTAAGCCACGGAAAACAGGCGGGATTTTTTCTTTCCTTCCCAAATAGTCTTCAAGACCAGTTCCATTGAGGTTGTCAAACAAAAACTCGAAAGTAATGTTATTATGCTCACTAGCGTCTGACTTGATTTAAGTTGTTTAGGAGGCAAGTCACAGGATGCAATATATTTTCCTGAGAAAGTTATATGGTGATTTTTCATGTGAGATATTTCTTCGTGTTCACACGCTGTTGCGCAACAATCTTTGAAATATTGAATGAAAATCTTGCATCGTGTGACTTTCAGGCAATTCAAGGTTTAGCCACATTTCGACTGATTCTGCAGCGGAACAGTTCATAGATTGACATTTGTTAATTAAATTACAAGTTGGATCCAATAATGTCATTTATAAATTGAGAATCGAAAAGCAATGCAAAAAAATTACTGAATTTTGTATTGGCTGCGATTTGTTTCATAAGCAACTCAATTTCTATTAAGCAATTGTAAGCGTTGCGATACGAACACCATCGACTTTTACATGGTAATATGATTCTCTTTGAACCCCTTTTCAATAAGTTTTTTCCTAATCTGCTTGTTTAAATTCCTTTTAAAATAGATTTGACTTTGTGGCTCAACTCTCTGCCAAATCTACCGATTCTTCCTGTCAGATCCCATGCTTCAAAAAATGATTCTTCGCCATTCGAGTTATGCAACATTGAAACAACTGTTTTTGTGATGCTTGATAAGTTTTTCCATCCGTCAATCAACTTTCAATATTCCAGGAATACTGTCTCCATAAGCACGTCGCAGTTTTTTTCACAAATTTTTGAAGAGTAGAGAATCTACAACACGAAAGGGAATGATACATCCAAAGAAGAAATGTGCCAAAGACTTTTCGATACCATCTTCTTCTTTTTGTTATAATCTATCAATACAGTTAAAACTCGCGGGGGCATTTTTTTTTACTTAATCGCTTTCTTTTACTCAACGCTGATAACACAGCCTTGCAAGTTTCCATTTCAGGATGCGAATAAGATGGGACCTAGTGTTTTCGAAGGGAATTTTCGTACTGAACACGAAAAAACCCTAAAAATAGCCTTTTTGGCCATTTTTAAAAATTGTAGAGCAGAACCCTGACGTGCTACGATCTCCGTTAATGTCTGTAATTGAGGTTTGAACTTTGCTCTTTGAAATAATCCCTAACCCAAATTGTTCACATGCTCCCCTTAGAGTAGGGGGTGCATTTATGTTAAGGGGGGTTTGAAAAAATGAACATAGTAACTTATCTAAGGCTTACTTATCTAAGTTATGATATACTGGAAGAAGCAATAAATTTATAGGGGTATTTTAAATGTCGCTGATTACAAATCTGCAGTCAGATTTCAAAAATTCGTTTTAAATTTTTGGAATCGGATTTCAGACTTGTAATCAGTTGTCCCTTCTGAACACTGTCTTCTTCTTTATTTCTAACTTTCTTAACTTTTTCTCGAAAACCTGACGTGATGGAAAGTTCTTGAACTCAAATTTGTGTTCAGCACGAAAATTTCTTCGGGAACACTAGGTCCCATCTTATTCTCAAAACTGATGCAGGTCAGTGTAATGTGCTTGTTTGTTGGGACTCCAATGTCTTTGACCGAATCAATTTAACATTGGTAGGTTGATTTATTTGCTGTGTACTTTTTGCAGAATTTTTGATCTACAAAAATTAACTCAATATTTTTTAAGGTTTAAATTCATTTAATATAATTATAACTGACACTAACATCAAGTCCTTCGAAATCAAAAATTAAGTCATCACTTTCATCAAAGTTGTTGAGAGACTTTTCCTGCGTAGAATGCGGCCAATTCTGGAAGAGGCCGGTTCGATACCCGATCACCAGTTCGGTTTCAGAGAAAGCCAGGGCGCCCGGAAACAGTCCCCGGGGTGGTCGAGAAGATTCTGGAATCATTTGAGGAGAAGAAGTTTTGTTCGGCTTTGGCTTTTTCCCTCCCATTAAAAAGAAGAAAAACAAAAAAAAAGCCTGCCGATTTGCCGATTACAGAGGAAGACAAATTGCTGGTCGCTACGTATGCGGACGACACGGTTTTCTTGGCATCTGACGTTTCCCCACAGGTTGCTTTTGGAATCCTTCAAAGGCAACTCGACATCTTCTACTTGGCTCAAGAGGTGGAACATTGTAGTGAACCGAGAGAAGTCCACTCAAATGACTTTTTCTTTAAGAAGGGGTGACTGTCCATAAGTTCATCTTGACGGAGCCACAATCCCATGCAGCGCTACAGCCAAGTATCTGGGCTTGGTCTTGACAGAAGGTTAACCTGGCGTCCTCACCTTCTCACCAAAAAGGCACAGCTCAATGAAAGGTTAAAAAAACATTTATGGCTTATCGGACGAAGGTCACTTCTCAGGCTGAGGAGCAAACTTTTTAGTCTATAAAGCAATTATAAAGCCAATATGGACCTACGGTATCCCAATTTGGGGCACTGCCAGCAGGAGTAACTGTTCTATTATTCAAATGTTTCAAAACAAGGCGCTGAGGATTATGTCAAACGCTCACGTGTTCCACACCAACAAAGAGATACACGAGGAGCTAAGGGTACCTTGGGTATACCAAGAAATAACAAGATTAATTAGAAAAAGCTCGACATGCATACCAACACACTCGCCATCAACCTACTCGACAACAGCTCCAGTATAAGAAGGCTCAAAAGGATTCACCCGCTCGATCTCCTTCATGGGAGACAATAACTCATGTTTATTTTTACTTTCTTTTCCCATCCCCATCCCTTTATTCCTTATCCATAACGGCTTTCGCCAACGCATTGTCAACTGTTCATTACTCAAGCAACTTGCTGATTGTCTTTTAAAGACAGATTGCAAATAAAATTATTCGATACAAAAAAAAAAAAAACTTTCATCAACGTAATATGTGATTCTTGGATTCACTTAGTATTTTAGATGCACCAAGATTCAATGAACTCGCATCATCATTGTTAAAAGTCTAGCATACATTTCTTTAAAAACAGTAAAACAGCACTATAAATAAATGAATGGCCACACATTATTTACCTATGTGCACGAACTCGAGATTCCGCTGGGCTTAGTAAATTTTTGCTGCAATTATTGCAAAATGCAGCGTACGTATTATTCAATTTCACTAACTCAAAACCGAGTTCATCAAATGCTTTCAATTTTTTTTCGCCCACTCATAGTTACTGAAGATTTTCTTTTACTTTTTTTAATGCACCAGAATTAGTGATCTACGGAAGTAACGAATAAGTATTCGCACGAACCGGCAATTATTTTGAGCTCGTTAGAGAGAGAAAAAGGATAATATACGTAGTTAAAAACAGTATGACTGAAAGCAATAACGTAAAGTAAAAGGATGATGCAATCAAGAATAAAATTATGAATAATTATGTATGCATTCGGCTTTAATTTTCATCTATAACTAAAATCAGCTGATCTTAGACGACATTATTGTCGACATTGATGACATTGTCGACGTCACACTGTCGTCAATTAAAAACGACGCGTAGAGGAATTACATAGTTAAACAGAAGTCAACGGTTTATAGAAGCGTAAACAAACATACATAAAAGCATAAATATGTATTACAAAAAACTTAAATAATGACCTTAGATCTTGTAAAATATATTACATTACATTATAAAACATGAGTGACCATTTTTGAGATATACTGTGTACTTATTGTATTTAAAATTAAGTATATGTATACACCGAATCGGAGTATACAACGCACCTTATACAATAAACTCAAATACAGGGGTGCCACACAAAATATTTTGGCTGGTTTCAAATCTCTTATACAATTCAAAATTAGTTCAAACATTATTTAAAAATAAATAAAATATGCACCGAATTTTTTTGTTTTTAAAAATGCAGTATCAACTAATAGTGAATTGTATTCATTATTGTTTTAGGGGATTTGAAACAAACTAAAACAAATTTTGTGTGACACTCCTGCTGATATATTTTAGGTGTACACTAGTTTATAAATATTGGCAAAATCGAATGAGGTTCTATAAAACCAACCTATTTCCATGTATTTTTGGGCGTAGACTCCAAAAATGGTCTAAATTTTTTCTTAAGAACTATTTAAGAGTTATCGTAAAGCAGAACTTTTTGTATATCTATACGTATAAATCTCTTTCACATGATGATTAATTCACGGGATATCTAGCTACAGACCAAACGGCTATAGATAAGAAGCCGAAATTTTTTATAGTAGATTCATTTTATGATAAAAATGAGCACTAAGACGGGATTTTGAAAATTTTGACCAAGGGCCTAATGGGGGCCTTGAAACCGGAAGAGGCATATCTCTGGAATGGTAACCCCTATATATGTACGGCCATTACATCTTATTATAAGCCTGGACGCTGGTATGGTCAATACTACTTGATACCAGTTTCGGATACCAATCTTGCGGATGTCTTCCAAGGCCCAGATCCTTACAACGCAGCTGCGGTCGTCCCTCGCTGTCGTGGCCTTTTAATTTCGTTCACGTTATTTTCGTAAACTTTTCTTACCGGAGAGAGTTCATCCCATTCGAAAGAACGTACCCAGCCCAGTGAAAACGTTTGCACTTAATGCGCCTGACTATTTTGATGGCATTATATAGCTGGTACAGCTGGTGGCTCATGCGAATACGGTAATCGTTGTCTACTCTGACAGGTCCAAGGATTTTTTTCTCTGAAATTTTCCCAACGTTGATTTTTCCGCCTCTGACTTGACCCATGTTTCTGCGCCATTCATCAAGACTGGGATAATCAGCTTCTTGTAGGTTTGTTTTTCGTTGTTCTGGATAAGACTCTTCTTCGCTTTGGCTTAATTTCCAAGCTTGTGTTATTGCTCTTGTTTGTTTTCTGATCCCAACTAGACGAAATTTTCTACAAGGTGATCCGAGTCAATGGTTGGACCTCTATGAGCAAGTGGTCTATTTGGGTGCTGACGCCTGGGACGCCACTGCGCCAAGTTGCCTTGTGAATGTTAATTTCCTTAAATCGTTTTCGGGGTTTAACGGTAGTTTGGGCCTCCAGAGTCCACACCCCTGACGCGATATTCACCACGGGTGGATTTTCATTTCTGTATCTGCCACCTGGAGTAGTTCTGTCTTCTTGCCGTCTGATCCATTGTTTGTGTGTTCTTATGGTTTCAAGTTGCTTTTCGGTTGAGGGGTCCAAGCCCCTCTGGAACCAACCTCATCCTGAGGGTTTGTCTTCTCAGACGGAAGCTGAGCCTGTTGTGGTGGTACTCTTGACAGCCCGCACACCACTTGCACACTATGGTAAGACCCAGAGACGTTATATTATGCTCATTTGAAACGTAGTTAACTAATATTGTGGAAGTATTTAAGCGATTTCTAAAATTTGTGCCCGGGGTCCAGTGAGGGAACCATAAATGGGTACTTCTTACCTATTTTCTCCTTTTTGTTTGATCCAACTGCAGATTCATCTTTGGAATGAAAATACCTAGAGACTTGAAATTAGGGTCATTTGAAAGGTCGTAAAAAAAAATTTTTGGGGTGTAGTCGTGTTTATTGAATTTGGAACCTTAAACAAACTTGTGACCCAAAATCAAATATCATGTGAGCACTAGGACGTGATATGCAAAAGTTAAAACTGGACGCAGTTGAAAGATGGTTAAAATATTTAAGGCATGTAAAAGGGACTTCCAAAATTTGCACCTGGGACAAATTGATTTTTTGTTTCAGATTACAGGTGTGCACTAAGGCGGCACTCGGAAAATTTTTGACTCTGGTCCTAATGGGGTCCATGAAACCGGAAGAGCCATAATCTTTTAAATGAATACACGTAGAAACTTAAAATTGGTCGCATTTAAAAAATGGTTAGAAAATATTTTTAGAATTTTGATCGGGCGCGAAATGGGTACCTTGAAATATTTTTTGAATGACTTGATACTGGGCGTTTTTGAAAGATGATTAGAAAATATTTTTGGCTTTTGAGCACAAAGACGTAATAAGAATAGTTTTTGACCCGGGCCTAATTGGGGCCTTGAAACCGATATTCATAAATCCATATCTACGGAATGACTTGACGTAAAAACTTGAAACTGGGCACATTTAAAAGATGGTTAGAAAATATTTTTGTCGTATTAAAGGAATTTACGATATTTGGACATCGATGTCATAACCTTTTTTTTTTTTTAATTTGCTATAGAACTAAAATACGAAGAAAATGATTATTTCGGCGAGATTTTGAAACATTTTGACTAGAGGTTGAATCGGGAATTTAAACCAAAAAAGATATATCTTTGGAATAAGTACACCTAGAAACCTGCTATAAGTCACATTTAAACTATGACTAAAGAACAATTTTAGTTGCTTAAGAGGTTTCTGATGTTTGGAGCTTTGTTACAAATTTTTTTTATACCCACCACACATAGTGTTGAGGGTATATTCAGTTTGTCTGAAAGTTTGTAACGCATTGAAGGGAGACGTTGTAGACCCCAAAAAGTACATACATTCTTGATCAGCTCGACGAGGCAAAACGATCTAACCATGTCCGTCTGCCCGCCTGTCGTTCTATATATTTCTGTGCATCTTTTTCGATCAAGATATAAAGATATTAAGCTCAAATTTGGAATTTAAGCGTTTCTCGGCAACTACTAAATTAAGTTCGAAAATGAAAGTGCCACACCAATTTGTTTCTTTTTCCCAGTGAATCGAAATTA
>JAEIFJ010002935.1:0-62683 GCA_018903435.1 Leucophenga varia
GGTATCTGGGGCCTTATCCTAGACAGGCGTTTAAACTGGCGGGCTCACCTTGAGGCTAAAAGGAAGCAGCTAAATCTTGGGTTAGCTAAATTGAACTGGCTACTCGGCAGGAGATCTGAGCTGAGCACTCGTAATAGCACACTGCTCTACAAAACGCTGCTTAAGCCCATATGGTACTCCATGGTATCCAACTCTGGGGGACGGCAGCTGAATCCAACATTAAAATCCTACAGCGTTTCCAGAGAAAGCCCGCAGGATCATAGGTGCGCCAACTCACGTCAGGAACCCTGTCATCCACAGAGATCTAGATGTACCGTCTGTGCGAAATGAAATTCGGAAATCTTGAACACGCTACATCTCCAGACTGAGTATCATGATAATCACTTAGCAGTAAACTTACTTCGACAACAGTCAACACACAAGGAGGCTCAAGAGAAGTCACCCCTGGACCTACCCTTCAGACCGGAATTAAACTGGTGATACCATTGTCCTTGTTTATTTTTGTAAATTAATTGTAATATTTTTTTTAAATTCATTTTCGTTTATGAAATGAACTACATGTTCCCTCATGTGATGTATTATTTAGTTAAAATTTTGCTTGTCTTAAAAGACAGATTGTAAATAATCATAAAGTTTAAAAAAAAAAAAAAAAAAAAACTTATTTAAACTTAAACATTAATAAACGAATATTTCTCGTTGCAACTTAAAAAGATATAACCAATAAAATAAGGTGAAAAACACTTCAAAGTCATCCAATGTCAAAACCAAGGTGCCACGCCCATTTCCGGGTATAGCCCCATACAAACTTTCCACTTTTCTTCCATTTTTTACGACAGTAGTTATTATTTATGAATGTCTTTACTACAAATTGATTAAAGACACTTCCAATGTCATACAATATCAATGCCAAGATGCCACGCCCATTTATCGGTGTAGTCCCTTTTCAAATTTACCGCCTATTTTTGTGTTTTTGTAAGAAAATAGTTCTTATTTATGAATATATTAACTCCTGGGTAAAATCACTGTCATCCAATGAATGTACTACTTAAATGACAAGGATCGGGTCGCTTTAACATACAGACCGCATTTAAACTTACCTTCCACTTTTTTTATTTTTTTCAAAAAAAAATTTGATATATATGCTTTTAATTTGAGTCCTAACTTCAGTTTTCTCCACCCAACCCCTTTGCGGAGTATAATCTACGTCTCTGGAGATTATACATGAACTAGTTAAAGTTTTGTGTAGCTGGTATTTGAGCTTCGGTTCTACCGAAGTTAACGTTTTTACTTGTTATTTATTTATAAAGTTCTCCGCACTCTATCTCAAACGGTTTGAGATACAAAAAATGTTGAGACAAAAGTTGTAGGAAATTTCATCCCATACAATATTTATAATAAATACAAATAGCGTAAATGCCTAAAAAAATCGATTTTTGACCTTTGACCTTAATTTTCTACAAGACGCTCACGTGCTATCGTAAGTAGGTTTTGAGACAGGGCGCTAAATAAAGGTTTCCAGCTGGTTATCTTAAATTCCGAGATTCTTGCTCTTTTTTGACTAATTTGACTGGACTATACGGATTCTTGAGCACATTTTCTTAGAATTCCCCAAGAAGTACGTTGCTGCTATACCCTTCGAAAATTTAGTTATATTGTTGACATTTAAATAAGTCAACTTTTCCCTTTTTAAGCTTGTCTAACAAACATTTAAAGCTGATATTATTTTTGTTAAATTAGCAAAATTGAAAGAAATAAAACGAATATGATTTTAAAGTTGCGCAAATTTGAATTCCTTTTTTCTAGTTGAACTACCATTTTTGGTTTTCATAATATTTTCGTTATTAGAAAGTTCAACAATTTAACGAAATAAAATTTTAAAACAATCTGTTGAGGGCGTAATGCACCAGAGCAAACATGATGAGCGTTTAACGAAAAACTAATTTCTCATCATTTGTTTTTTTTTGCAAACTTTTTAACTTCAAAGTTTGTTGTTGTTTTTATTCATACAAAATTAGTAGTTGACAAATGAAATTAAAAATTAAGTTGCTTGTTGCGCTTGCAAAATATAATTTTATTAATGCAACTAAAAAAGTTACTAGAATAAATTTACTCTTCTATGAGTTAGCAAATTTAAGTTTAAAAAGATAAACAACTTCATAAATGCATCGCACGACTTTACATACGACGAAACTGCTGCATTATGCATTTTGGCTTGTATGAGAAGATGTGATTAAATTTAGGATACCTGATGACTTGATGCATATGTTTTGAAAGTCTAAATGGGGTTTGAGTTAGCAGAGAGTTAAATTTCCTAAAGAAAAATAAAAAAGTGTTAATTGAAAAATTTCATTAACGAAATCCATCTCAAAAACTATCTATGGAAACTTAAAAAGAAAACAAAAAAAAAGGTTCAATTGGGAATATTTAATGAAATGTCAACACCTGCTATCCGCAGAGAAAAGTATAAGTAAAATTAAAAAGTTTGAATCCGCTTCACATGAAACATAAAATCAATTAAGCGCTTTTTTTTTCAAAGAAAACAAAAAATCAAATCAAATTGTATCAGATTGAATCATTTTATGGTTACATAATCAGCAGGTAAGCTCAGCGAAATGAGAATGAGTAAACATTAAATTAAAAATAAAGCATTAAACAAGTATATTCACTTTACTTAAGTGACAGACGGCGAGACGAACGGACGGAAAGACAGACATAGCTAGTTCGCCCCCCCTTCCAATGCTGATCAAGAATATATATACTGTATAGGGTCTATCTTGCCTCCTTCTGTCTGTTACATACATTCGCACAAACTTACCCTTGGGTACAGGGTATAACAAGAAAGAACGCTAAAGTCGAGTATTCTCGACTGCAAGATACCCTGAGATCGGTTCTATTTTACCACCATACCTCATTGAATTTTCATACAAACACTTTAAAAATCGGGTATATTTTACCTAAAATATTGTTCGACCTACCCACATTGGTATATTTAATTGGGACTATCCTAGGCATAATTTATACTAAATTTAAATTTTCTTGAATAAAAGAAATGACGTTTTTATGTAAAAAACCCCAATATTTTGGGGTAAATTTTTGTATGGGGGCTATACCTAAAATTTGGTTGGTCCCACCCATTTAGGATATTTTATTGGGACTATCATAGACATAATTTATACCAAATTGAGACTTCTTATAATAAGTAACAACGACTTTTTATGCAAAAATCCACAATTTTGGGGTAGGTTTGTATATGGGTAGCCCTTAAAATGGGGCTAGAGAAAAGCCGTTTACAATTGCACACTTGACGGCTTAGGAGAGTCTAAGTTTCAAATACGGTGGCCCTGTCCCTTATAGTCTCCCGAGATAATCTCTCTCATAGGGCGTACAGACAGACAGGCAGACGGACAGACAGAAATAGCTAATTCGACTCCTCTTTCAATGCTGATTAAGAATATATTGTAATTACTTTATAGGGTCTATCTAGCCTCCTTCTGACTGTTACATACATTCGCACAAACTTAATATACCCTTTACGCTTTGGGTACAAGACAAGACAAGGAAAACGTTAACTTCGGTGGAACCGTTGCACAACACTTGTAATAGTTTTTGTGTTTACCAGGGGCTTAGATTACAATTTCACGATGGATTTGGTCAAATTTGTTTTGGAGGCTTAATTTTTATATTAGCCCGATCCTTACCATATAATTGGTGTTCACTTGGTGGTGTAGCGAACATACTATGCTTGAAGTCTTAATAATGTAATAATGTCCCGTCAGCATAAACTGACGATCAGTCCGTCCGATACATGCGCTTAGCGCAACAATGTTTACGGAAGCGTCGGATGACAAGAATGTCAACGACTCATGACCTACAAGCATAGTATCGAATTCAAGCTAAGAATTGCTTAGCTTCTGACTGTTCGTATACATCTATATGTATGCAATAAGCACTTGGTGTAAAATATAATTTGAATAATAAAGACAGTTCGTATTTGAACTTAAACAGAACAAGACATAAATCGTTTCATTATTACAGTGGACATTGGAATTGATTTCACCAAATTTCAATTGAATTCATTCAGATATATTAAATGCTTCCACCAAAACTTCAAAAACGACCGTTTTACCTACAATATTTACAATAAATACAAATAGCGTAAATGTTACAAGGAACGAGATATTTGCAAAAAATTCGTAAAAAATCGATTTTTTTGATCTTAATTTTCTGTAAGACGCTCACATGCTATCGTAAGTAGGTTTTGAGACAAGTTTAAGGACGCTAAAATAAAGGTTTCCAGCCGGTTTGCAGCCTGTTATCTTAAATTCCGAGATTCTTGCCCTATTTTGACTAATTTGACTGACTGCTAGTCAAAAAAGCGCCCACAAATTTCCTTTCTTTATAAAAATGTTGTGTAACTAAACTCAATTAAAACTAAAACTTTTGGAAAATTTTAAATGAAAATACAAAATTTGATTTAAATATTTAATCTACTTATATATCTATATATATAAAATAGTAAAAATATTTCTATGTCCGGACTTTACTTTAAAACCATATAACAGATTTATTCCAAACTGTTTTCATTTGAAATGCAACAATGCAATCAACTTTAAATTGATTAAAACATATTAGGCTTTTCGTCTGTTTGTTTATGCAAAGTGCAATCAAAAAACAACAAAAATAATGGTATTTTTTAGTGCTTTTCTGTATGTGTACCAGCCATAACATATGTTATATATGTTGATCGCGCTGCAATAAAAAAACCAAAAGGATAAAAGCCAAGGAAAGAGCTTATACTGCACAAAAAAATGCAGATACTAAACGTAAAAAAACTGACACAGCAGCTGAAACTGCCGTACAACGTTTAAGGGCGTTTGGAATCAATTTAGCAAGAGAGCGGCAGTCAAGAGCGTTACAATCACTAGAACAACATGATGCACGTTTAGAATGAGATCGAATATGAGCTATTAGAGCAAGAGCTGCTGAAATTTCTGAACAACGTGGAAACCGGTTTCAATTTAATCAATTACAAACGGCTTAATCGATACAAAGAATCGATTTTCAGTTGGCGGCTTTCAATTATAACAGAGAGAACGACTACAGTAGTCATCCAGATGTAGTAAATGGGCCGATGAATATTCTTTTCTTTGAACTCTCACGCACTAAAGTTTCACAAGGAAGGAATCACTCGGTATGTGTTTGCAAGTCCAATCGGTTCGCTTCTTCCATCACGAGATCAAGACTCCAAGTTCTTGCAAATTTATTTCACAGGAGACGAAGAAGAAGAAGTTAATGAACGATTCGCTGTTATCAACGGAACCAAAACGTGAAATTGCTGCGCAAATATTCGCTAAACAGCTTTGGATATAGGCGGTAGATAGCTTCCCAATGAACCGAGTTTCCTGTGCGTCTGGCTTTTGCATTAACCATCAACAAGGCTCAAGGCCAATCGCTAAGTGTTGCAACTACAATTTATTTTGGTCCTAACCATATTGGCCTATTTGCATTGGGAGTATCATAGGCATAATTTATATTAAATAAAGATTCTTTTTGTCTATTACATACATTCGCAAAAACTTAATATACCCTTTTACCCTTTAGATACAGTGTATAAATATATGCACAACTTAGTCTGTAATTAAAAAGAAAAAAAAAACATAATATAAATACATAAATATATATTTTCAATAATATTAACTCGTAATTTTGCATTAAAAATAATATAAAATGCGAACATAAATAACACACATACATAGATACACACATTCTTATGAGGAGAACTCGAATCGAGAACAACTAAATTTAATATATTCATTACAAACAAACATAAGCCCATATCAATGTCGATGTTGATGTTGATAATATACATATACCGCATTCCGGATGCTGACAGATGGAGGAGGATGTTTCTATTATTCAATAGTGTGATTAAAGCAAACTGCGGATAGATACAAATTGATGAGATGAGATTGTTCTGTTTTCAATAATTCGTATAATTTCAAACGCATTTTATAATTATGATGAATTTTGAAAGCAGCTCAAATTGTACAAATTTAATAGATACAATTTTAGAGAATTTGTATTGCATGCTGCAGTGCTGTCACTCAACAATGTTGTTCATTGTCGACAGGACTATAATCATCGTCATTGAAGTAGTGTCTATAATAAGTGCTTTTATTTAAGTGCGGTACTAGTTTGTAGTTTCATTGTAATGAAGTGTTAAAATGATGAGCACTGAATTACCACACAAAGCAACTCATCAGTGATTTTGTTGCTGACAAACTGGTGAAATGTAATTATATATTTAGTGTTTAAGTGAATGGAAAGGACTTTACATGTGTACATACAAAAGGATTTTATAAAATGATGCCATAACGCCAAAAGCATATTTTTAACGAGAAGGACAATGTGGAGTTTACTTATAATTAAATTTTTGAAATACATTTTGATTATGACACATACACAGATTCAAGTCAAAACGGTACAAATATTTAAAGTATTAATTCAAATAAATCAAAATAATTAAAATACGTACCCCGGAGTATAAAAACTTTTTTTTATCCATTACACATAGTGTAGGCGGGTATATTCAGTTTGTCGAAAGTTTGTAACGCCTTAAAGGAGACGTCGTAGACCTCATAAAGTATATATTGGTCAGCTCAATGAGACAAGTCGATCTAGCCATACCCGTCTATCTGTCCGTCAGTTTGATGCTGTGCGATTCATTCGCTTAGTTTGAAAGATATTTAACTGGAATTTAAAACTTACGCTTTTTCTGTAACCAATGTCAAAACCGAGATGTCACGCTCATTTTTAGGTAAAGCCTTCATATAAATATAACGGTAATTTTTGAAGTTTTGGTGGAAGCATTTAATATATCTGAGTGAATTCAATTAAAATTTGGTGAAATCAAGTCCAATGTACACCAAGTGAACACTATATGAAAAGGATCGGGCTAATATAAATTAAAGCCTCTAAACAAATTTGAACAAATCCATCGTGAAATTTAATCTAAGCCCCTGGTAAACACATAAACTATACCAGGTACCCAAAGCGTAGAAGGGTATATTAAGTTTGTGCGAATGTATGTAACAGACAGAAGGAGGCTTGATAGACCCTATAAAGTAAACACAATATATTCATAATCAGCATTGAAAGAGGAGTCGAACTAGCTATTTCTGTCTGTCCGTCTGCCTGTCTGTCTGTGCGCCCTATGAGAGAGATTATCTAGGAGACTATAAGAGACAGGGTCACCATATTTGAAACTTAAGCTCTCCTACGCCGTCAAGTGTGCACATGCACATGCGGCTTTTTCTCTAGACCCATTTTAAAAGCTACCCACATATGTTACAAACCTACGCCAAAATTGTGGATTTTTGCATAAAAAAGTCGTTGTTACTTATTATAGGAAGTCTCAATTTGTTATAAATTATGACTATGATAGTCCCAATATCCCAATATGGGGTGGGACCAACAAAAATTTAGGAATAGCCCCCATACAAATGTACCCCAAATTTTGGGTTTTTGCACAAAAACTTCAATGTTTCTTATTCTAAGAAGTCTAAATTTAGTATAAATTATGCCTAGGATAGTCCCAATAAAATACACCAATATGGGTAGGTCGAAAAATATTTTAGGTAAAATACTACCCGATTTTTAAAGTGTTTGTATGAAAATTCAATGAGGTATGGTAGTAAAATAGAACAGATCTCAGGGTATCTTGCAATCGAGCATACTCGACTTCAGCGTTCTTCTTGTTTTTATTATGTTTATTGTATAATTTTTAGTCAGTATAGATATTTGTTTAAAATTTTGTCAAGATCTTTTCAGGCCCGTGCGACCGGAGGGGGTTTTGGGGATCATGTTTTTCTTGCTGTTCTTAAGAAACGTAGCCTATAAAAGTTATTCCCAATATGGGTAGGAACGAAAAATTGGGGAAGAAATAGCCTTCATACAAAGGGTACCCCAAATTTTTTTGTTATAGTATAAAAAATTGGGAATATGCTATCTTGCAGTAATAGGCCTTGCACTGCCTTTTTCGCAAACACCTTTAACCATCGCAGTTGGTCGCAGCCCGATTGAGCGATAACGTATCAACCCGCACCGTTCTATCGAGAGAATCTCCCGGCTCAAACAGAAGTTGTCTCTGAGAAAACAGAGTCTTAATTCCCAAAAGTCGAATCAAAAAAGAAAGATCATCCTCAATGAGCTGTTACGCTGGAGATAGTTCTCCATTATTATTAAACTACGACTGCCGTGTTAGTTTGGTAAACGGAAATCCGTGAAGTAACACATAATGGCGCTAACCACATTCGGCACATCGAAAAAAAAACTGTAGCAGCTCTTCGCTCTTCACGGAGAAGTCTCACCACATTTATCCTAACATTATTTCTACTAGTGCATTTCGTTACTCCTTTATTTCTTCAACTCCCAAAATTTTTGCAATTGCTGACTCAACCCTTAGTCAGCAAAGCACATTACAACAGAGAGCAAATTAGATCGTGATGGCGAAAAATAGAGAACCAGCTAAAATCCACCTCAAACCCAACACATTTTTTTTTTTGGTTACCAGCCTTGAATATTAGGGGGATAAAATGTCACTGACGATCAAAAAGTTCAACCTGATCGGTCTTATAAAACTGAGGATCAGCAAAAGGAAATTCCTAATTCGTTTTTGTGGGCACTTTGAGATTTTTACTAATAACCAAATTAGTTTAGTTTCACAAACTCATTAGCTTCCACTTAAAACTTGATGCCATGTTCTGACTTAAGTCGCAGGATACACGATATATTTATACACCCCGCTAATGAAGAATTCAATACGGATACATTAGCATTTATTCTGTTGCATGGAATGTTCAGGCTTCTTCGAAATCTTTCAGAAATAAAAGTAGCCTCAGTTCCTGAATCTAAGAGCCCTGAAACCAAAGATACCAGATTGTGATTGTTCCATAAGGAGTATAGATGTTCCAAAAAAAAAAAAATTTAGAGAAAAATGCGAATTTAAAAAGACATTTTAGCTTAATGCTTGTCGACTTACATTTGAGGGGAATCTAAAAAAAAAACTTTTCCGAACTCCAATAAAAACGAGTTGAGTAATCATCGGAAATCCATGTAGTCTCAATACATAGTAAAATTAAGCTTCCGTTTTTTCAGTTAATCTTAAAATGAGAATTTGTTTGCAGTTGGTTTAAGGACTAACCTGAATACACTTCATCATGAAGTTCCCGCTTTTACGTTCAACAAAAGTCAGTGGGGATGCTAGGACTACTCTTTTCTCTGTATTTTCTCTTATACTTCAAATATTCAGGTGAAATCTTTCGCCAAGTTAGTCACTGAATGTGCCCAGAATTTCCGGAAATAAATTTAATGCTTTCAAAGCATTTAAAATGTTAGAAATCTGCTCTCTGTAGTTGTCTATTTTATTGAATGCCTTAATGTAACTATGTATAGTATTAAGTTTATAGGTTTTTGCACCTTTTGATCATCAGGTGCACAAAAATTCTATCAGAAAGAGCAAAATTTAATCTTGTATCAAGTAAAACACTAAATGTTCGCTACTAGTGTAGTTTTGTTCTTTGAGAATAATATACATACTAAGTGTAAGGTGTCAATGCCTATGGACATTATAACCAAAAGGTATAATACTGACAAAGAATTTACCATCAGATGGTCAAGCAAGAAGACTGAAAATGCATTGAAAATAAAACCACACACCAACAAGTGGTTCCCGTTTGGAAGTAGCTGGCCCAAGAACTAAACTATGGAAATCCCTGGGTAGATACACTAGCATCTTCTAGACAGAGATCTGCGCGATAATCTGTTTCCCGCAGATCACTATTGACTATTGACAGGAAATAGCAATACTATCAGACAGCCAGGCAGCTCTTAAGGCCCTACAGTCTGATACAGTAAAATCTAAACTAGTACAAGAGGCTATAGCCACCCAAAATGTACTAGGACAAAACATCAGGGTACAAATGTTGTGGGTGCCAGGGCATACAAACATCCCAGGTAAGGAGCAAGCAGACGCTCTAGCCAGGAAGGGGGCCGCAACTTCTCTATTGGCTCCAGAACCGTATTGTCCCATTGGGAGCCACACACTTCATGAGACAATACGTAATGATCGAAAATCGTACCAGGTTTTTTAGGCAGGGCATGCGAAATGCCAAATTATTAATAGAGGGATTCAAATCTAAGGTTACAAAGGCATTGGTTAAGCTGAGACAGAACTCAGCAAAGGATCAAAATAGGGCTCCTAACAGGTGACTGTAGACTTTAGGAAACACCTACATGTAATGGGTGTAGCAAGCTCTTCTGAGTATAGATTCTGTGGTAGTGTGGAGGAAACACCTATCCATATTCTATCAGAATGTGTAGCTACAGCCAGAAATAGAATGTTATTGTAAGGAGGATACACACTCTCCTTAGAGCAGGTTAGGAAAACCGAACATATAAAAATGATTGAATTCATTCAAAGAATAGGGCTACAATCAGTAATTTAACCAGAAATTGTGTAGAATATAATTCTCTAGGTAGCAGTACAAAAACACTCTTAAGCAATAACAATAACAAGGTACTATACTACCGAGTTTTTAGTTTTTGTTTCGAATGAATGATAATGGGTACCATATTACATTTAAATTTGTTAAAAACAAAACAGCTACTCAAATGTGTATCATTTGGTTAAATTTACTTAAATTTCAACGTATTAGCTTCTTATAAAAACGCAAACATAATATTTTGGTATAAATTGGATTTGTGCACTTTGCGAAATCTACGTCATAAATACGGTGCGATATGTATTTAAGCTTTGGTTTAATTGAAGTTAAAGTTTTTCACTGTGATTTTCTTTGAAAAGTAGGTTTTTACGTTTTGTTTTGTGGTTGCATTTACAAATTTCGTATTGATTTTGAGCTGCCATTTGCATTGCTATTGAATTCATTGTGTACCGCATGGCGAATACGCATTTTTATATTTTACATTTTTTATCTTTTGAATCGTTTGTAGATGACAAAAACCACAAACCACAACAATCATCGACTAATATTACATCATATTGGTGCCATCGAATTAATTTATGCAATTAATGGTTGCATACGAATAATTGCTTTCCAAAATTGGTAATTATTTTGCCGAAATGCGGTCGAAATGTAAAAGTGAAAAAATATCGAATAAGTATTTTAAATGCCAAATTAAAGCCAAATATTTTTAAATTAAAAAATGAGTTCCTTTACATACATTTCATGGTTTGGCTGCATTTTGTATAAAGAAAATTTAGTTATAAATTATTAATCTTTCAATTACAATCAGACAATGAGTCTTCTAGAAATTCTGATTGGGATTTCTTAAAAATGTGCCTTCGTAGAAGCCAGAGAGTTGCGGCCAAACCATCACAAGCCTAATTACTAATAGAGGAATTCAACTCCAAGATTACCAAAGCATTGGATAAACTGAACAGAACCCAGCTGATGATCATGAGAGGGCTCCTAACGGACCATTGTAATCTTAGGAAACACTTGCATATAATGCATTAACCTCTTCTGAGTACAGACTCTGTGATTGTTTGGAGGAGACACCCATCAATTTTCTATCAGAATGCGAAGTTACAGCCAGAAGCAGGAAGTCATTGTTCGGAGGTTAGAAAACCGAACAAAGACTAAGATAAGAAGCTGTTATCTAACCAGTAAGGCCTTACAATAATCCTCTTTAGGTAGCAGTATTATTGCCCACTTAAGCAAAACATAAAATAAAATTGGAAATTTAGGTATACCAACATCTTAAGTCATTCTAAATATGTACACATAACCGATATGATAAGCATCGGGCCACTATATGATATGCAAACTCACTTCCCATTTTCTGATAAACTTCTTCTACAACGCAGTCCATTGACCCCAACCCATCCAATTTCGAAGTGCTGTCTAAGCTATATATTCTTGATCAGCATTGGAAGGGGGAGTCGAACTAGCTATATCCGTCTGTCCGTCCGTCCGTCCTTCCGTCATGCTGTCTGCCGTATGAAAACGATTATCTCGGAGACTATAAGAGGTAGAGCTTTCAAAATTGAAACTTAGACTCTCCTAGGCCGTCAAGTGAGCACTTATAAACGGTTTTTCTATAACCCCATTTTAGGGGTTATATACAAAATGAACCCCAAAATTTTGGGTTTTTGCATAAAAACGTCATTGTTTTTTATTCTAGGAAGTTCAAATTTAGTATAAATTATGTCTATGATAGTCCTCACATAGTGTGAAACAGGTATATTCAGTGTGTCGGAAAGTTTGTAACTGTAAAGAAGCCATCGTGGATCCAATAAATTAGATATATGTTCTTAAAGCTCAGCTCGACGAGATGAATTTCTAGCTTTGTCCGTCTCTCAGTCTATCTGTTTGTTATTCACTTAGTTTTAAAGATATTGGACTGAAATTTTAAACAAAAACTTTGCTAGGTCCTGTGTACTTTGTGCGTTAAAATCAATGTTCCTCGCCATTTTGTCCAGTTCTTAAACGAAAAATCAATCACAAAATATTTTAACTAAATGTAATCATATTGTCTCATAAATGTTCAAACTTCTTTATGGCAAACCGGGTTTACCTGATTCGCAACGGGACTTTTCAAAAATAGCATTGAAATCGCGAACACATGATCATTTTCGCACAGCTGCAGCGCTCAGTAAGCTTTTTTCAAATCAAAATTGCAATTCAAAGTAGTCAGTCGTTAGCTTATGTGTTCCAGATTAAATTTTTAGCTATTTTGAAATTTTATTTTTAAGTCCTGATTTAAATAGTTAACCAACTAATGAAATTATTCTTGTGAAATTAACTTATTTGATTCAATCTTTTTTATGTGTTTTGGGAATGCCTTTTTTTATGTTTAGTTGGATTTTTAGTTGTGATCCCACAATATTCCAGAACTAAGTTGTATGTCATTGTAATTGTCTGGCTTTTAAGATAATAAGTGTGTTAAGTTTAGATGCAGATTACAGACTTAAGGTTTTCTCGGGAACGACTACCTTGTATGTTAAAACCAAGGTACCACGCCCAATTTTAGGTATAGCCCCCATACAAACTTGCAGCTTTTAAAGTTTTTATATGAAAATAGTTATTATTTATGAATGAATTCAAGTCATAGCCCCCAGACGAACTTACCACTTTTTTTCGATTTTTTTATGAAAATAGTTAAAATTAGGAATGTATTTGCTACGAATTGATTAAAAACACTTTCTATGTCATCGAATATCAATACCAAGATGCCACGCCCATATATAGGTATAGTCCCCATACAAATATACCGCCCATTTTTTGTAAGAAAATAGTTCTTATTTATGAAGATATTCACTCCAATCTGGGAATAATCACTCCCACTGTCATCCTTTGAATGTACTACCGATATGACAAGGATCGGGTCGCTATAACATACTGACCCTATACGAACTTACCTTCTACTTTTTTTTTTTATTTTTTTTAGAAAGTTTTTGTTATGTTATGTAAAATTTTACATATATATTTCTAATATCTTGAGATGTCCCCACCCCTCTTGGAATATAATGTACGTCACTGATTATCATACAAGAACTAATTAAAATTTTGTGTGGTGGGTATTTGAGCTTCGGTTCTACCGAAGCTAACGCTTTTCTTGTTTTATTTTGCTTTATAATTGAAGTAAAAACTCTCCTATTAATGTTTTCATAAATTTAATGCGAAACAAAAAAGTAAAAGTATTTGCATAAAATATTAATGGTCTGAGTTGGCAGGTTAGTATCAGAAATGTATACGTGCTAGAGATGGGAAAATTATAAACTAATGCAATTATTGCAAGTATCATGGATAATTTGCCCGCACTAGCATCTATGAGCTCATGTATATGTATGTGAGTATGTGCAACAATGCACTTAGCCAGAGTTGTCATGCAACTTGATTTATTTGGCGGGAAAATATTTTAAATTTTCATTGGTTTAATGTAAAAAGCACGATCACAAATTCAAGATAAATTTATTTCTCGTTCCACATAAATTAAACTTTTACAAGTCAAATAAAATCTGATTAAAATATGAAAAGGAAATGTCTACAAAAGTCTACAAAAATGTTCAGGTGTGATAACAACCAGATACATATTTTGGCAATACCGTCTCCGAAATTTTCGAAACTCGAGATTTTATTTAGTAGATTTACAAACCATCCGAAGGCAGATTAACTAAATATTTCCCTGACACCCTTGACGACTTATTAAAAGTTATCTAGTTCCCTTATTATATAGTCCTTATCGAAACAAGCCAAATCCCAATTGGGTTTTTCTAGTTTTTCTCGGAATCACTCAAAATCGACTTTTGGTAAGCACTTTCAGAATATGAGGTCAAAATTGAGTTTACGATTTTGAGACATTATATGGAATTTTAAATTTAAAAACCTTTTTATAATATGAGGCATTCTGAGGCATTCTTTGTGAACGGTAGACCTCGTATCCAACAGAATATGGTTTCACGTAGAAGATAAGAATAATAATCCGATATGGCAAAAGAATGCAAAACATGGAAAAACGTTAACCTCGATGGAACCAAAGCTAAATCCCTCACACAAATCTTTTTAGATAGGATGCGTAGGGGACATTGGACTGATACAACCTTTTTTTTTTGGCACAATTTTGATACACTATTTTTTGCTAAAAATACAGATATGTTGTAATAATAATATTCTAAAGAATATCAGTAACTACGAGATGACAGTGTATGGTCCGATCCGTATGACATTAGTAGTGTATAAATAGGATGCCACTTGAATCGTTTTTACCCAATTTGGAGTGAATACATTCATTAAGGTATGACCGTCTGTCATCAACAAAATTTTATTTATTAAAATTGAAGTTTTGAAGATGAAACAAAGTCAATTTATTTGCATTACGGCAGAATTTTGGTTAAGTTTTTAACGATATAGAGCTAAAATTAGAAACTAATTTTGCTCATATCGAAGGGAATGCTAAGTTGGTCAGAAACCTGAAATGATGGAACAAAATAGATACAAAATTCGGATTCAACGACTCCAAAATAAAAAAAAATGTTTCTCAATCAATTCCAATGAACTTTGTTTTTTTTTTATACCCGCCACACATAGTGTGAATGGTATTATCAGTTTGTCGGAAAGTTTGTAACGCATTAAAGGAGACATCGGAGACCCCATAAAGTATATATATTATTGATCAGCTCGATGAGACGAGTTGATTTAGCCATGTCGGTCTGTCTGTTTACTATATTTCAACGCGATTTACTTGGAGACTACTGGAGTTACTTAGCTGAAATTTGTAAAGTAAGCTTTACTGGGAACGACCAGGTAAGTTCGAAGGGAGGGTCACGCCCATTTTTTAGGTATAGCCCCCATACAAAATGACCACCCGTTTTCGAATTTTTTTTATGAAAATAGGCAATATTTATAAATGTTTTCACTCCAAATCGGGTAAAAACACTTCCAATGTCAAAACCAAGGATACAACGGAAGGAAACACGGAAGCGCTGGAAAAAACTACAAATGTCGAGATTTTTGAGAGCCAACCAAAATACAAATGTATCGCATCCAAAGCTGTCTACTCGAAGAGCAATTTCTGAAGAAAAATAGAACTAAATTGAATCGTTTATCAAAAAGGCTAGTGAAAGATATGAATATGCCTTTTACGTGATATATGCATGTGCATTTTGTCTTTGAACCCAAGAAATATATATATAACGTATCTAAGAAGTATTGATACTGACCGATTCGTTTGTAAGTTTGTTTTTGTTTGGTCCACTAAATGTGTTAAATATGTTATATTGTATATACTCTCATTACCAACTATTTAGCCTTTTTACATTTTCATTTAAGCTGAAAAACAATTATAATTCGCAGCTAGTTTAACTATGTTTAAGTTTTGGTCAAGATTGAAACAAGGTAATTTTTATTTAATTATTGTTTTGTTTTTTTTTTTTTTCCTCAGTTTTGAAATACATTAGATTAGAATTCTTTTGCATCATCGTTTTCGAAATTAGAAGTCATGTTGCCACAAGAAATTTTAATACAATAAGGAATTTACATTTTTCTTTGATATGATTTGAAGTAATTAAAATGGCTTGTTATATGATTCAAATAAATGTTTACTACTTTCAAAGCTTACTTTAATTTACCTATGGTCTCAAACAAACTTTATAGTAAAGTGTTCGAGTTTAGCTTGGCTTACGCCTTAAATAAAATAGTTCATCGTCATGGAACGAAACTTTTGGATTTACTAATCAAATTGACCAACAAAACTCCAAAAATTTTTTTTCCATCAAACTTTTTGGTCTGTTAAACGGATATATTCAGTTTGTCTGAAAGTTTGTAACGTATTAAAGGAGTCGTCGTAGACCATATAAAGAATATGTATTCTTGATCAGCTTTTACGAGACGAATCGATCTAGCTATGTCCGTCTGTCCATCTGTCCGTCCGTCCGTCTGTTTGTTTCTTCGCAGTTCATTCGGTCAGTTTCAGAGATATTTAGCTGAAATTCAAAACATAAGCTATTCTCTCCAACGACTAAATTGATAGACGGAGACAAAACTGCATCTACCATTTGCAAGAAACACCTGTCAACATGGACGGGAGGGAGGGTCTCAACTTCTGTCAATGCCTATGGATATTATAAACAAAAGTATAATATTGACAGAGACTTTACCATTAGGTGGTCAAGCAAGAAGGCTATATACGGATCACTATAAAGACGGAACACTCATCGACGAAGTCGCCGGTTTGGGTGTAGCTGGCCCAAGAATTAAAATATGGGAATCCATGGGTAGATACACTAGCATCTTCCATGCAGAGATCTGCGCGATAATTCGTTGCGCGTAGATCAATATTGGCAGGAACTACAATAATTGCCATATAGCAAGACTGTCAGACAGCTCTTAAGGCGCTACAGTCTGATACAGTAAAAATCTAAACTGTTGTGGGTACCAGGGCATACAAACATCCCAGGTAGCCAGGGGTAGCCGCAACTTCTCTATAGGCCCAGAACAGTATCGTCCCATTGGGAGCCACACACTTAATGAGACAATACGAAATGACAGAAAACGAGCCAGGGATGAACACTGGATTTTAAGGCAGGGTATGCGACAGGCCAAATTATTAATAGAGGGATTGAACCCTAAGGTTACCAAAGCATTGGTTAAGCTGGGGAGAACCCAGCAAACCGAGGAAACACCTACTTGTAATGGGTGTAGCAAGCTCTCCAGAGTGTAGATTCTGTGGGTAATATGGGCGAAATACCTGTCCCTATTTTATTAGAATGTAAAGCTACAGCCTGAAATAGAATGTCATTGTTAGGAGGATACACACTCTCCTTAAGAGCAGGTTAGGAAAACCGAACCTATAAAAATGATTAGATTCATTAAAAGAATAGGACTAGAATCAGTAATTTAGCCAGTAAGGGTTTACAATATACCTCTATACGTTTTTTCCGCTTCGGTTTTATCTCAGATAACCTGTTTTCTTGTTTTAGATTTCAAATTAGTAATTAGACTTTTATCTTAATGGGGGCCTTGAAACCGGAAAATAGATATCTTTGGGCCTAGAGACTTCATAAAAGATGCATTTGAAAGATGATTTATAATTATTAATAGTAATAATAATAATTTTAAATCACCTCTATAGGTTGCAGTACAATTAACCTCTTAAGCAATAACAATACCTAAAAAAGGGCGTGGCACATTTATTTTAACATACGAAGTACACATGACCTAGAAAATCGCTCAGAAACAAATAGACAGACAGACGGGCATAGCTAGATCGACTCATTTCGTCAAGCTAATCAACAACGAATGTACTTTATATAGGGTGCAAGCAAAAACGTTAACTTAGGTAGCACCGAAGCTAAAATAACCGCCACACGAAACTTTTATCATTTTCTTGAAAAAATAAAAAAACCGGAAGGAGAGTATGTATGGGGTCTATATGTTATAGTGGCCAGATCCTTGTCATATCGATAGCATATTCATAGGATAACAGTAGAAGTGATTTTACCCAGATTGGAGTGAATATATCCATAACGTAGAACCATTTTTTATACAAAATCTGAAAAATGGGCGCTAGGTTTGTATGGGGGCTAAAAAAAATTAAACGTGGCACCTTTATTTTGATATTGGATGCCATTAGAAGTGTTTCTAACCCAATTTGTAGTAAATACATTCATAAATAAAACTAGTTTTATACAAAAAAATTGAAAAAAAGTGGTAAGTTTGTATGAGGGCTATATCTAAAAATGGGCGTGGAACTTCACCCAAAGGGTAAAAGGGTATATTAAGTTTGTGAGAATGTATGTAAAAGATTTAAGGAGGCAAGATAGACGCTACAAAGTATATATATTCTTGATCAGCATTGGAAGGGGAGTCGAACTTGCTATGTCCGTCTGTCCCTTCGTCCGTCTGTCTGTCCGTCCTGCTGTCTACCGTATGAGAACGATTGTCTCGAGACTATAAAAGATAGGGCCACCATACTTAAAACTTAGACTCTCCTGAGGCGTCAAGTGTCCACTTGCTACGGTTTTTCTCTAGACCCTTTTTAAGGGGTACCCCCCCATACAAATGCACTCCAAAATTTTGGGTTTTTGGCTTAAAAACGTCATTGTTTTTTATTCTAGGAAGTTTAAATTTAGTATAAATTATGTCTATGACGGTCCCAATAAAATATCGGAATATGGGTAGGACCAACCAAATTTTAGGTATAGCCCCCATAATAATTTTCTCCCAAATTTTTTTTTTTTTTTTAAAAAAATTATTTTTTTTTTATTCTAGGAAGTTTAAATTTGGTATAAATTTTTGTTTTTTATTATTCTTTTTAAATTTTCCCATTTGGGTTGGTCCAAACCAAATTTTAGGTATAGCCCCCATACAAAGATATACCCGTTTTTTTACGTTTTTGACTGAAAATTCAATTTAATGAGGTACGGTAGTAAAATAGAACCGATCCTAAAGGTTCATAAAGATTGGGTACAGGGTGTCTTGCAGTCGAGCATACTCGACTTCAGCGTTCTTCTTGTTGAGTGTGACGAAACCGGTACACCAATGGAAAAAGCTCAAAAGTTCAAAACACTTTAGTAAAGAATAATAAACAGCAGGGTTTGACTTCGTTTTCAAGATCAATACAGGAAAATTCGGAGACTATCTTTGGAGACCGTTAAACGGCTTATTGATAAATATATATAATCGAAACAAACTAAAACAAAATTCGAATACCCTTTTCTTGAGTGGTAGTAAACGAATATTTGTTGTGGCGGGAGTGGGCGTATAATTGTCCAACCACGCCTATTTTCACATATTACACCATTTTACCCCTTTGAAGAGCTCACAGTAAAAATTTTAGCTCGATATGTCCTTTAAAAGTATTTTTGGCCGCTCTTCCCAAATAGGTGCAACCACTGTGGAACGCTCGCATACAAGATACCCTGTTCTCAATTTTTATATAACTTCCTTTTGTTGTATTGCCTTTTTATACAAAAGGAAAAAAATGCGTAAATTTGTAAAGAGGCTATACCAAGTTGCAATATTTCATTTGGTTTATTGTAGGCGTAATCCATACAAAGAGGTACCCTTAAAATGGAGTTATAGAAAAACTGTTTGTAAGTGATCACTTGACGAGTTAATATGGTGGTTCTATCTCTTATAGTCTCCGAGATAGACATACATACACAGCAATATTGACTTGCCTTTTAATGCAGATCAAGAATATATATGTATAATTTAGAGGGTCTACACAGGGTAAAGGGTGCCTCATAATCGTCAAGCCTTTCGGACTTGTCCTCCGTGTTTGAATGTATAAGCAAATAAATTTAAAATTTTGTAAATATTTTAGTTGCAAACGAAAAAAAAATTATAACCGATAAGCATAAAATTATTGCATATCTAATTAAATTTGTTGCATGCAATGTCAACTCAGTGATTATACAAACAAAAAGAAAACGTTAAACGTTTTTAGGAGGTCATAAACCCACTGCGAAAGTAAAAAAAAACTTTAAGCGTTAAAATTTTTGCACGCAAACTGAGAACGAACGCTAAAGTCAAACAGATCGGAAAGATAGAAATTTGACTTAACTTAAAGTAAACACCGCATGCGGTGTGGCACAAACTTTGGCGCGAAATTTAAGCTCACGCCACGCTACCCAACAGCGAAGAAATCGTTTGCCACGTTGGTTCACCAATGCTGCAAACGGTACTGCAGTGCAAAGAAGCTTAATGGAACACATGTACACTTTAGCGTATCTAGATACTTGGAAGCGTGACATTCATAGCAGTGTCAGTGCTAAAAGTTGCGACATATTCATGCACAAACACACACTCTTTCAGATAGAAGAAGAAGAGTAACTTCCTGCTTCGTTCGTTCATTCGTGTGGCAGGTGAGCAGCAACAGCAACAAAATATTTTCAAGCTAAGGAATTTTTGCGTGTTTGGAGTGTTTGCTTCAAGTTGGTGTTAAAAAAAACAGACAAAAAAAAAAAAAGAAAAGAAAAATTTGGCGTGAGTCGAAATGCAGTTCTGTATTCCAATAAAAATTTCAGAATGCAGCAACCGTTTTGTGTAATGACAACCACAGCAGACACTTCTTGTAGCACGGAGTAAGGCGTTCAAAGTGTCAGAATTGCAGTCTAAGCGATAAAATGGCGTTGTAGGATATCATTTCGGTTGTGCACGTGTGCTGTAATTAAAAACACCTTTTGCACTTTGTGTGGCAGACGTGAACCCGAAGTGCAAACAAAAATGGTCTTCATTACAATTGAATTTGTTGGAAACACATGTCACAGCGTTAAGGTTGAGATACATATGCCGCAAAGCGTTCAAGAATGTATGTAAAGATTAAAATAAAAAAAATTGCAAACATTTTTTTACTCAAAATCTTACAATTGTTCTATTAGAGAGGTACATTGCAGTTTAATTGTTTTTAATACAATAAAAATGACCTTAAATGGTATATTATTATACCCGTACACATAGTGTGAAAGGGTATATTCAGTTTGTCAAAAAGTTTGTAATGCCTGAAAGTAGACACTGTAGACCTCATAAAGTACATAAATTCTTGATCAGCTCGGCGAGACGATTTAGCTATGTCCGTCTGTCTTTTGTTAAACGTTTCATTTGCTCAATTTTAAAGATATTGAGATGAAAATCAAAATTTAAGCTTTTCTCTGTCCTACACTGTTAAATTGTTAAAACCAAAGTGCCACGCCCATTTTAAAAATGGTCTATTTATAAAGCGATTTTGTGTCCAAGTAGCTAGTATTTAGAAATCACTTTTAATAGAAGCACATGATTACAGAAGTCGACCCGAAGGTTGAGGTTCGTCCACTATAGCATGTAGATCCCATGCAAACTGTACCGCCCATTATGCGAGTTTTTGTATGAAAAACGATTTATTTATTAAGCGATGTGTGTCACGCAATATCGCCAACAAACACCCTTATTATTCATCCCATGTTTAGAAAAAGACCCAAGGTTCTGCTCCGATCTTTAAAACGTATAGACCCATTTAGCAATTTTCCGACCATTTTGAAATTTTTGTTTGAAAGTTGTAATCTTATATATCGATTTATTTCAAACGCCTTCAAAAATTTTTTGAGGTTAGCAAACCTATGCATTAGTATTTGACATCACGCGGGATTCAGACAAGGTGTCAAAGAGAAAGATGCTCAGTATACTTTGACATTTCATCATGAATAGACTTACTAACGAGCAACGCTTGCAAATCATTGAATTTTTATTACCAGCATAAATCAGTGTTCGGTCTGAAATGCGATAATCCGCTTTTTATCGACCTAAAATTTTGTTCAGCGATGAGGCTCATTGATCTGGTTGACTGGCTTTGTAAATAAGCATAATTGCCGCATTTGGAGAGAATTGAGCAACCAGAAGCTTCGTTCACGAACCGCCTACAAGCATCCCGAAAATGCATTGTTTGGTGTGGTTTGTACGCTGGTGGAATCATTGGACCGTTTTTTTCAAAGATGTTTTTGGACGCAACGTTACGGTTGATTGGCGATCGCTATCGTATCCATTCCAACATACTTCTTATGTCTTCCAATTTCGGAAGAACTAAGGTACCACGCACATTTTTAGGTATGGGCCCCATGCGAGCTTCCGCGATTTTCTAATTTTTGTATGAAAATAGTTATTATTTACGAATGTATTCACTTCGAATTGGGAAAAAATATTCTATGTCATCCAAAGTCGAAACGAAGGTGGCACGTCCAGTCCTAAGGTCTAGCCCCATAAGCCAGAACTTACCGCCCATTTGACGACAATTTTTGTATGAAATTACGGATTATTTCACTAAATATTGGGTAAAAATACTTCACCTAACATTATCCTTTCGAAAGATCAGCCCACTATACCATTTAGCATCAAAACGAAGTCACCATTCCAATTTTTTTATTTTCAAGAAAATATCTATATTTCTGTCCATGGACCAATCTTAGTTGTCAAAACTTTGGACCGATGGGACTATTGCAAACTCTAAGCCATCCCTTCGCAACATTTTACCTAAGCCTCTGATGCTCTTAACTTATCTTTTATATACGATATAATAATGAATAGCTGTGCGTTAACAAGGCTAAACCTCGAGAATGACTCAACCGATTTGAACTATTTTTTTGTTTTGTTGCTCTTCATCATAGATGTGGTCAGAAAGGAAAAAATTAAACATTTTGACCCGGGGCCTAATGGGGCCTTGAAACCGGAAAAGCCATTTCTTTGGAGTGAATAGACGTAGAGACTTGAAACAGGGCTCATTTGAATGATGGTTAGGCGTGTTTAGGGATTCCAAATTTGAACCAACATTTTTGAACAATTTATATTTAGCCACCAAAGAGGGTTCCTAAGAAAGTTGGTTAAAAAATATTTTTGGTTGAAGGTGTTCAAGGGATTTCCGGACTCTGACCTGGGACCCATATGTGGACCCAATATAGATTTTTTTTACCAATTTTTTGTTTTTTTATTACTGGTGAGCACTTAGACGGAATTTTTGGAAAATTTTGACCCGGGGCCTAATGAGAGTTGCCTTGAAAAAAAGTCATACATTTGGATTGAATAGACGTAGAGACTTGAAACTGGGCGCATTTGAATGATGGTTAGTCTTGTTTAGGGACTATCCAAAATTTGAACCCAAATTTTTGAACAATTTATATTTAGCCACCAAAGAGAAGCAACAAAAAACGGACAAAACGTTAACTTCGGTCAGAAATCATGAAACAGCGTTTGTAACGATACCACGAAACGGGTTGACGATTCTTTTGAATATTTTGTGTGATCATTCAGTGGCCTATAGCACTTTGGACATAAACAATTTTTCATACCACTAAGTTGGGAGTAGGCGGGACGTTGATGCGCCATTGAATTAATGGGCGTGGCATACTTATATTTTGGAACTGGATGTATTTCAGGAGGTGTTTTGTTCCAACTTTGAAAAAGTGAATACATCCATAGAAAATGGGGGGAGTTTTGAGTATTTGAGAGACATTTAGATCGGTATACATTTTTAACCAATTTGATTGAACTGACGATGGTCGAGGCCCCATAAAAGCGATCAAAAAATTAATTTTATTTTTGCAAATAATTGAACATCAAAAAAACGAAATTTTGTATGGGGCTATAATCCATTGGAAAAATGGGCGGTGGGAACATTTTAATTAGTCCATACTTGTTATAGTCGTTCGAGAGGAAAAAGGCTTAAGTTCGAAATTTCAGCTTAATATCTTTTAAACTGACCAAATAAACTCCGAAGAAACAAACAGACGGACGGACGGACAGACGGACATGGCCCATAGATCGATTCGTCTCGTCGAGCTGATCATATATATATACTTTTGTTTCCGATGACTCCTTTAATGCGTTACAAACTTTCAGACACCATTAATATACCCTACACTTTGGTTTCGGGTATAAAAAACGCTAGCAAAGCCACGGGTACCATGCAAGCATAAATAAACTAAACCAAGATGTGGCTGGTATTTGAGCTTCGGTTCTACCAAAGTTAACGTTTTTCCTTGTTTTTTTTTACACAAATTGTTTTAGTACATTAATTTTCTTTTAATGTATCACCACAGCCGCATGAACTTATTTGAAAAGTTAATTTATAAGCGTATTTATTTAGTTTGTGTTGATTTTGATATATTGAATGGGTGCACGCGATATTATTATTGAAATGTTTAGAGACTAAGCAACGGGTTTTTTTGTTTGGCTTTCGGTCGAGTGTTTCTCTTTAGGTTACAATAAACATTCTCAGCTTTGAACCGTCGGTATTTGGTGGTCCGTAGTGTCAATTAGGGGTGTCACTATTCTGTAAGTAGCTTGACGAACGACTTCACTTTGAGATCATCCAAAATTATTTTGTTGACTTTTTTTCATTTTTTTTTTTTCGGTAACAGCTTTTTGGGCGTTCACTGCTTACGTCGTCCTCGGTGCTCATCTCCTCACTTTTAAACTTAGCAAACCATTTTTCAATAGTGTTACCATACGAGCTTTTCATTGTACACAAATTACTAGTTACTTTGTCCTTTTCAAGGATATATAAATTTCAGTAGAAAAATCTTCAAAGTATAAAATAATTATTATAAAACTTTTTCGGTTTCAGCAAACACTAAACTTTGATTAATTATAATTTTAATTAAATAATAAAAGAAAAGTTCATAACCTGCAATCTAACTCTTTTAAGCCTTTTTTTTTGTCATAAGACTTCCTACACTGAAGTAATAATCCTTATTTAATATCCTCTGATTTATGACAAGAGCTGCGATTCGCACACTGCTATTTTACGCTTCAATCCCTCCCCTTGAAACGGTTTTGTGTCAACGTCAGGTAACCTTCTAATTTATGCAGTTAATTGAAAAGCAGTAAAATCACTTTTCGTTTTAGCATAATTTATGCTCAAATATTGAATTATTTTGTAAAGCAGAAAAAAAAAGAATACGTAAAACCTTGCCATCGCGTGTTAATGAACTATGTCGTCGCTTATTAAAGTGCGCGGCTAAGGAGGTGGATGGATATCAGGTGGCATCAGTCATGAAAATTAGATAAATGATTGGAAAAGCACCGAAAACTGTGCTAAATTTGACACGGCGTGCGGTTGAAATTTCATTAAAGAATCACGAAACGAAATTCAAGTAAAAATATAAACGGGAAATTCTCAACGTAAAAATCGATATTTAAATTTTCACGGTTTTTCAAACTTTGTCGAACGGAAAGTCTTTGAAAAGTTGATGATGGAAATGCAACAAAAACAACAAAGATTTTTTTGGTAACATATTGCAAAGTGTTTCATTGTTGGAAGAAAAGTCTGAGAAAAAAAATATTGTTTCAAAAACTTATTGAATTATTTAAAACTTTAAAAGAAAGTCTATATTGAAATAACTTCATAGAATTTATAAAATTTGTATAAAACTAGTTGAAATAAGAGAGTAATGGTCTGTCTATTCCTCCATCCAATTACAAAAATACAATAAGTTGCGTTCGGAGTTTCAAAGTCGCGCCACAAAGACTCGTTGTAATTATTATTATTATTATTATTATTATTATTGTTTCTAGACGATATAGGAAAGAGATCAACGCATTAGTTAATATTTTTTTAATTAATTGAATTAAAACTTTTTGTTCATTAAAAATATGTCAAATACACAAAACGTAAAATGCCACAAGCATGGCGGCAAACCACTGAAGAAGGCATTAATGTTTTTCTTCTTCTTGAGTTTTTTTCATTCTTTTTTTCTTCTTTGAGTTTGCTTTTGAATTTCTTTGAATTCTAAAAATATGGTTTGCATTAAATTTAATAAATTACAAGAATATAATAACAAAATTAAACAAATTTAATTTATTAATGAGAAAATCTCACTGAATCTAATTTTTAATATTTTCAACAAATATGAGTAATAAGAAAATAGTCGGGAAACGTGGAAGGTATTTGAGAAATAAGACCTATTTTGTATTCATATGGTTGTATACATAAGTTCATACGAGGTGTGTTCAAACATTATCGCGTATTTTGAATTTTCGCGGGTTACGTATATTCGAATTTCGAGTGGCTTTTTGGGGGGTTGATGGTACTCCTGGTTCTCACTTATGCCGACAAGCCGGCCATTTTGAATGTTCACTTAATTGTTGTACTGCTGCTTTGCACGTGTTTTGGATTGTCTTCGATTTTTACCTATTCAAAAAAATGGATCAAAGATGGATCTGAATGGAATAAATGGAATAAAAATGTTGAAGAAGGCTTATGGGGACCGAGCTCTACCAAAATCAACAACATTTGATTGGTATAAATTGTTGAAAGAAGGTTGCGAACGTGTTCAAGACGAAGAGCTCCCTGATCAACTATCGACCTCAACGGACGATGCTCACATCCAAAAAGTAAAAGAATTAGTGCTTGCACACCGTCGATTAACTATGAGAGACATTGCTGATGAAATTGGCGTATCGAAAGGATCAATTAATACAATTTTGAAGGATGTCTTGGGCCTCAAAGTGTCAAATCTCGGTTGGTACCAAAAATGATGACTTTTTTGCTAAAAATCCAACCAATATCGTTCCGCAACCACCGTATTCGCTTGATTTAGCACCGTGTGACTTCTGGCTATTCCCAAAACTCAAGAGACCACTCCGGGAACGCGTTTCGACCTTCGATTGAGGAGATAAAACCTAAATCGAAGAAGGCGCTGATGGCTATACCGGAAAGGGACTATTTGGCATGTTTAGAGGATTGGAAATAACGTTGGCATAGGTGTATTTTATCGGGAGGGGATTACTTTAAAGGGGACAAAATTGATATTCATGAATAAATAAATAATTTAAAAAAAAAAAAAACACAAAATATGCGATCCTTTTAAACACACCTCGTATATTCGGTTAATTTAAGAAGTTGATTTTCTTATTTTTTCTTACAAAAATTTTTTGGTTTTTACCATAAACAAAAAAACAAAAATAAAAAGCAGCTGATTTCAGCTTTCTCCAATATATTTTGGGTTATATAAAAAGTGTTATTATACCTGTTACACTAGTGTAAACAGGTATATTCAGTTTGTCGGAATGTTTGTAACGCATTAAAGGAGGCTTCTTAGACCCTATAAAGTATATATATTCTTGATCACCTCGACGAGACGAATCGATTTAGCCATGTCCGTCTGTCTGTCCGTCTGTCCGTCTGTCTGTGTGTTGCTGCGCGGTTTATTCCCGCTCAGTTTTGAAGATATTGAGCTGAAATTTTAAACTTAAGCTTTTCTAGGTCCTGTGTAGTTTCTATGTTAAAATCAATGTGCCACGCCCACTTTTAGGTATATACTCCCCATACAAAAGTACAACATTTTTCAAGTTCTTATATGAAAAAATGTATTTATAAAAGCGAATGGCTTCAAATATGGTTAAAATGTTTCTTATACCCTGCCAAATCTTCAGTTTAAAATTGGTCCAAATCGGACCGCGAATTCCTAAATTTTTAAGAATATATTTAATTTATTTAGTATTTTGAAATAAAATTTAATACAAATGCTGCACACGAAGGTCTATCAACGTCAAATGATGTGTAACAGGTATATAAGCTTCGGTCCAACCGAAGTTAACTTTTTTCTTTGTTTTTTAGTATGTTTCTAAGGTAGCCCCAACCCAGCCCCGAAACTCCCGTAGTAGCACACGCCGGGTATCTGCTAGTTGAATTATAAAATAATAACATTATAAATATGCACTTCAATTAAGTTTTAAGCTGTGCCCGCGACTTTGCTCATAAAATTCAGATTCTTTGTCGGTAGCAATGGTGACCTGATTTCGCAAGTAATCCGTTTCTTTCGTTAAAGTACTCACAAGTAAAACTACCCAAGTGATACTCACAGATCTTAACGAAACTATAGTTATTTGACTGAGCTATGAAAAAAACAATAGACATGTATTTTTTAAATCGGCAAAGGTCCAAATTCTAGGGTTGAAGATCCTCCTTTGAGGGTTTGCGGTAGGTGAAAAACATGTTTCTTATATTTGCTTGAAATTTATTACTTGAGGGTTTTAGGGGTCATTGAATCCAAATTCCATGCCAGAATCTATTTTTTATCCTAGCTCAGTCAAATAACCAAAGTTTCGTTAAGATCTGTGCGTATCACTTGGATAGCTTTACTTGCTATAAGACGGTATAAAATACAGCTTACATAGGTCGAAAGTGCTGATTATTTACGCACTCCCAAATATACAGGGGTGACGCCGAAAACACTTCCACTAGAGTTTTGAGTTTTACTTTTTAAATAGTGTTGTAAGCCTCAATCCTTCAATGTAGACTCTTCCTTCCATGTGATTGTCAATGTCATCGACATGACACATAAATTCATGCGAGTAGTGTGAATGATTTTTGATGTAACATTATCCAAAAACTGTTTTGCTAAAAATTTAAACAATATGCTTGAAATAAACAAAAATTGTTCAAATTATTCAGAGACGAATAAATTAAGCTGCCTTCCGAAAGATGAAATTAAAATAAAATTCTGGGAAGAAAGTACCGCACCAAAATTTTGCACTTACAGTAAAATATGCGAAAAACATTTTTACAAAATTATTCTATTTCTTGAGTTTATATAAATTGATATTTAATACAAATTTAAAACTAACGGAAAACCCAATAAAGAAAATGAAAGGCAGCCATGAACAGTCATTTCGTTACTCTTTCTTACTCTCTTTATCAGAAGAGTTTTGTCAAACGTAAGCGTGTCACCTTCTTTGTTACACCATGGTTGTAAGGTTTCATTATCGGGGCAATTAATTTTTTTTTTTGTAAAATAAGTACTCAATTGAAGTAGGCAGTTAATGTGAGAGTAAATTTTATTTAAACAAAAATTTCACATGAACCTCTTGAACAGAACTTCGGTTTAAAGGTATCGCGAACCGCTGAACCGAACCACTTTCCTCTTTTTAGTGTTGTGCTCTAGGGTGGTCCAAAAATGTAAGGAAACAAGACAAAACGTTAACTTCGGTGGAACCGAAGCTGAAATACCCATTACACAAGTGCTTAGATTAAATATGACGATGAATTTGGTCAAATTTGTATGGAGGCTTTATGTTATCTTAGTACGTTACTTGCCATATCGAAAGTGTTCACTTAGGTGGACGTTGGAATCGATTTTACCAAATTTAATTGAATTCATTCAGAAATAATAAATGTTTTCATATAAAAACTCGAAAATGGGCGGTAAGTTTGTATGGAGGCTTTACCTAAAAATGGGCGTGGGGCCTTAGATTTGACGTTGGATGACGTAAAAAGTGTTCTTACCCTATTTGGATTAAATATATTCATAAATAATACGTATTTTCATACAAATAATCGAATAAAGTGGTAAGTTTGTATTGGGGCTATATCTAAAAATGGGCGTGGCACCTTGGTTCTGACATACAAACTAACTAGGAGCACAAAAAGTTTAAGTTTTAAATTTCTGGTCAATAACTTTAAAACTTTCCCAGTAAAACGCATCGCAACAGACAGACGGACATGGTTAAATCGATTCGTCTCATCGAGCTGATACGAGGTGTGTTCAAAAAGTATCGCATATTTTGTGTTTTTTTTAAAATTATTTATTTATTCATGAATATCTATTTTGTTCCCTTTAAAGTAATCCCCTCCCCGATAAAATACACCTATGATAACGTTTTTTCCAATCCTCGAAACATGCCAAATAATCCCTTTCCGGTAAAGCCATCAGCGCCTTCTTCGATTTAGGTTTTATCTCCTCAATCGAATCGAAACGCGTTCCCCGGAGTGGTCTCTTGAGTTTTGGGAATAGCCAGAAGTCACACGGTGCTAAATCAAGCGAATACGGTGGTTGCGGAACGATATTGGTTGGATTTTTAGCAAAAAAGTCATCATTTTTGGTACCAACCGAGATTTGACACTTTGAGGCCCAAGACATCCTTCAAAATTGTATTAATTGATCCTTTCGATACGCCAATTTCATCAGCTATGTCTCTCATAGTTAATCGACGGTGTGCAAGCACTAATTCTTTTACTTTTTGGATGTGAGCATCGTCCGTTGAGGTCGATGGTTGATCAGGGAGCTCTTCGTCTTGAACACGTTCGCAACCTTCTTTCAACAATTTATACCAATCAAATGTTGTTGATTTTGGTAGAGCTCGGTCCCCATAAGCCTTCTTCAACATTTTTATTCCATTCAGAAAAAAAAAAATTTGATACAGGTTCTTTTGATCCATTTTTTTGAATAGGTAAAAATCGAAGACGGTTCAAAACACGTGCAAGCAAAGCAGCTGTCAACAATTAAGTGAACATTCAAAATGGCCGAGCTTGTCGGTATAAGTGAGACCATGAGTACCAACCTAACGCAACCAAAAAATTGAAATTCGAAAATACGTATCCCGCGAAAATTCAAAATTCGCGATAATGTTTGAACACACCTCGTATATATATTTTTTTGGGGGCCCCGCCCCCTCTTTTTTTTTACAAAATTTCCGACAAACTGATAATCCCCCTTCACATTTTGGTTAAAAAAATTTTTTCTGTTTGTTGAGTCTTGTGTGGGGGTATAAAAGAAAAAAATTTTTTATCCACCGGGGTTATATTTTCACTTTTTGCATATGGTATGTTGAGTGCCTTCATTTAAAAAAGCGGAGCATACAAATATAACAATTTGATGACTCAACAAATCGCAAATGGAAATACCAAGATTCGCATAAGCTACGTATGCTAATAGGCGGTCAAACTTGAATCGCTGATAACGAAAATGTCGTTGGTCCGAGTCAATTATTACGGTTTTTTTTTGTAATTTACTTTTCGTTCGCAGTCTTAGCATGAACCAATAATAGAATGCAGAAAGCGATAGCTTGTCGACAAAACAATGAGTTTAGTTTAGCTTTTGAGGTCGTTCCAAACAAATACATTACCACAACTAAAGCGTGCTATGTGATACCATACAGATCTTAATGGTGTATTAATATTTTACTTTATATTTACCACCATTTGGAAGATTTTACATATTTTTATTTTTTGGAAACTATTTTAACGCTTTTTTTCCAAGACTTCTCAAGATTTTAAAAAAGTGAGCATTTAAGCTTCTGTCTAGAAGAAAGGAATCCCAAGAGTCAGCTCACTTTTTAGTGTTCATTTCAAAAAAAATTTTACCGCTTCATGTTATCGACGACTTCTTGTTTGTGCTTTTACATTTTATAAAACTCTTGAAACATTTCTGAACAATGGAGCTAAAAATAATTAACGATTGGTTTGTCGAGAAAAATATTCATAAAAATTAATTATAAACTAACCAGTCGAACAATACATTATTCCATATCAGGGTTTTTTTCGTTTTAAATATGTCAGACCTATAAATTTATTCTACAGTCAATAGTAGTCAATAATAACTATTTTCATACAAAAAATCGGGAAAATGGGCGTGGCACCTTGGTTCTGATATACAAACTGCCTAGGAGCACAAAAAGTTTAAGTTTCAAATTTCAGGTCAACATCTTTAAAACTTTTCGAGAAAAACGCATCACAACAGACAGACAGACAGACATACGCACAGACAGACGGACATGGCTAAATCGATTCGTCTCATCGAGCTGATCAATAATATATACTTAAGGGGGTCTCCGATGCCTCCTTCAATGCGTTGCAAACTTTCGGACAAACTGAATATCCCGTTTACACTATGTGTAACGGGTATAAAAATGTTTTTCCTATAAAGTAGGCTTTGAAGTTGCCTATCACGATCATAATTTCTTCTGCCATTCAAAAAATGTGGTCTATTGCTTGAGTCTCTGGATGATTATCTTTTATTTTTCCCAATACTCCTGCAAATGTTTTCCTTACATATACATTTTCCATCTTATACGTTACTGAAGTTTTGAAAATGCAGTCTTGAGATTCGCTTCAGACCACCAAAAGGGACTTGGTCCTGTGTCTGTTAATGCCGCGACATGAAGAATTTTATACTGTCAGCTGAAGATCATATTTTAGCATTGGGGTAATCAAATTTTTCCAAATTTTTACTACATACCTGATTCATACCATAAATCAGGTATGTGAACATTTCAAAAAAATATAGTTTTAAATTTTCACAACAAATCATAAAACCATATTATAGTTTTGGTTGTTCAAGAATAAGAATTTATGATTTCCAGTCTCATTTTCGTTCATGGTTACATGAATGCATAATTTAATTTAAAGGACATTGAGTCATTCTTTGTTTTCCAATAATTTCCGGATTTTATTCCTTTCCATTACTAAGGAATTGAATGCTTAGAAATGGAAAATGGATAAACGGAGTGGGCGAGGAACTTAAAATACTATGTGGGGTAAAAAGTAGCCTTGTTGACCGCCAAAATGTGCGATACTACCTTTAGTTTTGTTTTGACAGCTGATTGTTATTGACGTGTTTCCCATCATGATGGGTTTTTTTAGAGGCAAAACGGCCAAGGAAACAAAAACAAAGTTGGATTAATATAAAGGGGCTAGTGCTACGTCAGATTACACCGTCAAATATTGGTTTCGAGAGTAGTGGAGGTCGCAACTCCACTATCGATGAAGTCCGTAGCGGCAGGCTTTTCGATGCGGTTACTTTAGACAATGTCAAAAAAATACATTAAATATTGTTGGCTGTCCGGAAAGAGAAGGTGCGCGAGCTAGCAGATGCCAGATGAAAAAGTTATTCTGACGCTGGGTGCCACACATGATCAGTCCGGACCAAAAAAGAAGGGCATCCGATTGCTTTCGCATTCACCGTACTCGCTCAATTTGGCTCCCCTCAGACTATTATCTCTTCCCAAACCTAAAAAAAAATTCATCAATAAACAAGAAAAACGTTAACTTCGGTGAAACCGAAGCTTAAATACCCGTCACACGAATCTTTAAAGAGTTTATGTGATTATTAGTGGCTTAGCTAGATCTTCGAGATGGGATGGGTGGGGGTCAATGGTCTGATACAACTCCAGTTTAGATATAATATTAGTATCAAAGGGTGTAGCCAGGATTTTGAATATCCTTAAATGGGGCTCGATAGCCCTTGGTTTGAGAAATATTTCTGTATACTTAGTTTTTCGAGTGGAAAAAGTTTTGGTGAAAAATCTTTTATTTTCATAAAATTCATATCTATCTTTAAAAATCAAAAATTAGTCGTTTTCCTATGATATATTACACATGCTAGCATTGCCAGCACTCAAAAATGTATGTGTGCAAAGAAAGGCTTAGCGTAAGGTCGCCTTTGTGTGATTGCCGTCGGCACAGCAACATACTTTAGCGAACTTTTTAAATCCCGTCACACACAGTGTGGAGGGTATTATCATTTTTGTCAGAAAGTTTGTAACGCATTAAAGGAGACATCGTAGACCCTATAAAGTATATATATTCTTGATCAGCACGACAAGACGAGTCAATCTAGCCATGTCCGTCTGTCTGTCCGTCTGTCTGTCTGTATGTATGCGTTTCCATTCGCTCAGTTTTTAAAGATATTGACCTGAAACGCGGAACTTAAGCTTTTCTCAGTCCTAAGCAGTTCAAGTGTTAAAATCAAAGTGCCACGCCCATTTTAAGGTATAGCCCCCATATAAACTTACGTTCGATTTTTGTATGAAAATAGCATTTATTTATGAATGTAGTCACTCCAAGTTGGGTCCAAATACTTCTAATGTCATCCAATGTCAAATCCAAACTGCCACGCCCATTTTTAGCTATAGCCCCAACAAATTTAACGCCTGTTTTCGAATTTTATATGAAAATTGGTACTGTTTATGAGAATATTCACTCAAATTTGGGTAAAAACACATCTAAAATAACAAAACCAAGGTGCCACTCCCATTTTGAGCCATAGTCCCCATACAAACTTATCGATTATTATCGAACAAATGTATGAAAAGGTAATTATTTTCCAATATATATTTATAAATGTATATAATCCGCTTATGATCACACTAAACTATTCAAAGATTCGTGTGACGGGTATTTAAGCTTCGGTTCCACCGAAGTTAACGTTTTTTCTTGTTTTTTTAATTTTTTTAAGTTGCTTATTTGTTTTGAATCTGTGAAAATTTAGAGTGTTATAGGTATTACATATTATTGTAAAATATATAAAATATAGTACATTCATATTAAAATATGTATTAGATTAAACAAATAATTAAATATGTCAAAATATGTATTTCTTTTTATTAGCCAGCAACAAAAACAAGTACCATGCACATATGTTACGCATATTGCGCTCTCACTCACTTTCTCTCTTTATGTTCTCAGCAAAAATAAAAACTAAGAACATGTTTGTCGCTATATCTTCCTTAATATCGCCGATATCGAAAACAAGCATACAGAAATATTTCTCAAATCAAGGGCTACTCGAACATCATAGGATACTTATTATCGTTGGGTGCACTTTTTTTACATGAAAACCCGCCTTTCCTGTAGCGAACATACTATGCTTGAAGTCTTAATAATGTAATAATGTCCCGTCAGCATAAACTGACGATCAGTCCGTCCGATACATGCGCTTAGCGCAACAAGTTTACGAAAGCGTCGGATGACAAGAATGTCAACGACTCGCGACCACAAGCATAGTATCGAATTCAAGCTAAGAATTGCTTAGCTTTATATGTCTGTTCGCATACATCTATATGTATGCAATAAGCACTCGGTGTAAAAATATAATTTGAATAATAAAGACAGTTCGTATTTGAACCTAAACACAACAAGACATAAATCGTTCTTTGTTACAATACCCTTTTAAGCTTAAAATGCAGATATAACAGTAATTTTCTTGAAACTATCAGGCAATGAGCGGTAAGTTTGTATAGGTTTATACGTAATAATACCTACCTTACCTATACGTAATAATGGTACGATCCATATCATATCGGTGGTGTGTAGTTATGATGAGATTAGATGTTTTTACCCAATTACTATTTTTACACAAAAACTACAAAATGGGCTAAAGTTCATAAAGGGTATAAATAAAAATGGCCGTGGCACCTTACTTTTGACATTGGATGACATTAGAAGTATTTTTTCACAATTTGGAGTGAATACATTCATAAATAATAGCTTTTTTTTAAAAAAAAACAAGGAAAAACGTTAACTTCGGTGGAACCGAAGCTGAAATACTCGTTACATGGGCGTGGCGTCTTGGTTTTGATCCTGGATGACAAAAAAGAAATGTTTTTACCCACTTGGGAGCGAGTACATTCATAAATAATTACTATTTTTAAACAAACAAGAAAAAGTTATCTTCGGTTGGACCGAAGCTTATATACCTGTTACACATCATTTGACGTTGATAGACCTTCATGCGCAGCATTTGTATTAAATTTTATCTTAAAATAGTAAACAAATTAAATATATTCTTAAAAATTTAGGAATTCGCGGTCCGATTTGGACCAATTTTATAAACTGAAGATTTGGCAGGGTATAAGAAACATTTGAACCATATTTGGAGCCACTCGCTTTATAAATAAATTTTTTTCATATAAGAACTTGACAAAATGTTGTACTTTTGTATGGGAGCTATACCTAAAAGTGGGCGGGGTTACTTATTTTAACATTAAAAATTAAACAGAACCTAAAAAACCTTAATTTTAATTTTTCCCCAATATCTTTAAAACTGGGAGCGAATAAACCGGCGCAGCAACACACAGACAGACGGACAGACGGACAGACGGACGGACGGACAGACGGGGGGACGGCGAGGCGGGACGGCCGGCGGTCCGGGGTCGGACGCGGCGTAACCGCGAGGTCTCTGAGGAGGTGTACAAGTTTTTAGGTGGGGGGGGGTCTACGATGCCCCTTTAATGCGGTTACAAACTTTCCGACAAAAACCGAATACACCTGTTTACACTAGTGTAACAGGTTAAAAATTGAGAAAAATCGATAAGTTTGTATGGGGGCTATACCTAAAAATGGGGCGTGGCACTCTCATTTTCGAACTTAACCTAGTCGTTGCCGAGAAAAGCGTTAAGTTTAAAATTTCAGCCCAATATCTTAATATCTTCATCGAATAAATCGCATAGCAACAAACAGACGGACAGACAGATGGACATAGCTAGATCGATTCGTCTCATCGAGCTGATCAAGAATATATATACTTTTTGGGGGGTCCGGTGCCCTCCTTCAATGCGTTACAAACTTTTGACAAACTGAATATAACCCGTTTACACTTTGTGTAACGGCTATAAAAAATTTTGTCGCACCGTAATATATATTTACTTTATGGGTTGCCCGATGCCTCCTTTTTAATAAATAAACCTAATGCTTAGCGAATGAAACACACAAATATAGCATAGTTTCGAAAGAACAGCTTTCGATTGGTTTGTGTTTTTATGACTAAGATTGATCCGAGATGTTTATTGTTGCTGTAAAAAAACACTGATTAACATTTCAGTGCCTGGAATTGCTTATTTAAACGGACCAAACCAATGGAGTCTCTGAGAATTACTATCGCAATTTAATTGAAAAGAATATATAATGCACGATAAAATAAAAATACCATGCATTATGGAATTTTATATTTCCGCTTTAAATGCATAAGGCGCAACATTTTGATAAACGGCTTATCGTAATTCTTATATATTTTAAATTTCAAACTCAGCTTTTAAACTTACAATTTTTTAGTAATCTAAAACCATTCAAACGATACGGTTCGGTTGCAAAAAATACAAAAATCTTAACAATAAAAAAAATTATTTAAAAAAAAAAAAAAAAAACCGAAGAAAGATCTCAAAATGAAAATCGCCTATATTCATTTGAGTTTACTTGTTTTGGTGAAAATTATATTTGGCAAAAAAGACGAATATTTTATTAAAACATTTCCAAAAGATTACTGCGATAGATTAATTTTAAATAATTTACGATGTGAATTCATACTGACAGACAAATCGCATTATTTAATAAATTTAATGATCAAGATATGTTTGTTTTAGACTTTAGTATAACAGAACTAGAGGCTGATATTTATTCCGACGATTTATATAAAAATTTGTACAATTGGCAAAATTATTCGGGCATCGGAAAAGTTAAAAATTTCCATATTATTGGATTCAATAAAGCAATGAGCAAAAACGAGGCTTTAAAATCATTTGGAATCACTGAGGCAAATAACTATAAATTTACGCTTCATTATAACAGAAGTTTATCAAGAAAAACCGGAGGATACTCGGAAATCACTGAAAGCGGTTCACACACAACAAATGTATCTGAGCATTTTGATCCGGAAATCAAAAGGAAAACTTTTGATAATTTACAATCTTATGAAAATTATACCTCAATGAATTTATTACTGCGAAATGGAAATTTGATTGGCGAAACATTTAAAAATTTAACAAAACTTAAGGAACTCATTTTTAGATTCGAAACGAATACGACTTTTAATTTGATTGTTATTGATAATTTAAGACAATTAAATGTTTTAGCTTTTGAAAGTGTTTATGTTGAATATACAAAATTTAATTTGTATGATATTGATAATTTTAGACAATTAAATGTTTTGTCTTTCGATAGTGTAAATCTCGAATATGGTTCTAAAATAAATTATTATAATTATTTATTAGACTATCACAATTTAACAACATTTGAGAACTTTAAGCAATTACAAAATATAACTTTGTATAAATGTATTGAAGATCTTCCAACAAAACTTATCAAAGGCTTATATAATTTGACTTATATAAACATAACTTGGAATTTTTTTTACGAAATACCCTGCAACATTTTTCCTTGATCAAAGTAAATTGAAAATTTTATTGTTAAATAATAATTATTTGGCAAGATTAGAAGATAATTTGTTTAAAAATAATATCGAATTAATAGAATTGAATTTAAGTTCTAACTTACTCGAAGACTTGCCAAATAATATTTTCCAAACAACAACAAAACTAAGAAAATTGGATCTATCCGCAAATTATATAAAAGTAATAGAAAGGTAAGTCTCTTTAATTATTTATAACAATTACAAATAAATAATAAAAATTATTTATTTTCAGTTTTCTCGCACCACTAAAAAATTTAGAAATATTTCAATTTTCAATGAATTCTGGCAATCAAACTAGTCTGAAACTGTCTGAGATAAATCGAAGCCCAATAAAAATATTCAATGTGTCTAATCTTTACTTAAATGATGACAATGGTAATCCACTCTTCGAATGCAATACTGGACCTAAATGTGATTCAATTAACATGGAAAAATTTGAACATTTTTGCCCAAAGCAATGCGAATGTTGGATAAATAAAATGGAATGGACTTTTGAAGTTCAATGCAAAAATTTGAATTTAACAAAAATTGATGAATTCATAAACCCGATAAATGGCAAAATTATTTTCGATATTACCAACAACAAACTCAAAAGTCTTCCAATTGCATTCGAAAATGGTTATGAAAATGTTAGCCGACTTTATGCTGCTGGAAATCAGATTGAAGATATAAAAATTTCGCAAATACCGCCAAAGATCGAATATATTGATATGAGTAATAACAGCTTGACGCAGCTCTCCTCAGATGTTTTGGATGTCTTCGAAAAGAAGCGGGAAGTTTTAAAATTAAAACTTTCTGGTAATCCATGGCTTTGTGATTGCAATCTAAAAGAATTACATAAATTTATAACTTCGGAAACTGCAAAAATAGTCGAAGACGCCAACAAAATATACTGCGCTGATTCGAAATTTGATAAACTTTTAATTAATTACGTTATTAATGAAATTTGCAAAGAAGCTCCGATTTCAGTAATATTATTATCGGTCGCCGTAGCGATTCTACTTTTGATTCTTGTTGCTTACATCTTCAGAAAATCGATTTTAATGTGGCTTTATGAACATAATTGCTGTCTGAGCTGCATCTCTGAGGCGGATTTAGATCGAGATAAGAAATTCGACGTGTTTCTTTCGTATTCAACAAAAGATGTCGAAATTATACCGGATATCGTAAAGCAGCTGGAAAATGGTCCATATGCGTTCAAGGTTTGCTTTCACGATCGGAATTGGTTAGCCGGCGGATGTATACCCGATCAAATCGCTAAAACTGTTTACTATTCGAAACGCGTCATTATAATCTTGTCACCGAATTTTATGGCTTCAGATTGGGGTCGAATGGAATTTCGCCTTGCATACCAAGCATCCATGGAGGAAAAACGACGAAGACTAATCGTTGTAATGTACAAGAAGGTTGAAAAATTTGAGAAAATCGATCACGAGCTGGAAGCTTATTTAAGGCTTAACACCTACATTGATTGGAATGATCGCAATTTTTGGCAAAAACTGATCTATGCGATGCCGCACAAAGGGAAAAGAAGGAGAGGCGAAAGTGCGGATTGTCCCAACAATCAAATTGAAATGGAATATATATATTAAATATAATTGGAATTGTAGTAAATTTTATTGTTTTTAATGTGTGTATTCAGCTTGTTAAGTTAATTTAAGATTAGTTTAGATTGTTTATAAAATATTTTATTTAAAACATTTAAATAAATTTACATAACTAAGAATAAAACTTGGAAAACGTTAACTTCGGTGGAACCGAGTCTGAAATACCCGTTGCAAAACACTTTTAACAGTTTGTATGTTGATTTCTTAAATTTCCGAATTTGGTCTTATTTGTTCGGAGGCTTTGGCATGCTATGTTGCCCGTCATTACCCTTATCGAAAACAGCCTCCCCTGCGGACATTGTTCCGTTTACGTTTTAATTGAATTCTTCGAAATAATAAACATTTCTAAAATAGCTGCTTTTCGAAGACGGATTCTTCATCAAAATTCTCGAAATATTGGACGGTCAGTTTCTTTGGGGCTACAACATAAAATGGGGTGACCTTTCGGAGGGGATACAAACTGCCTGATTCCAACGAGGAGGTTTACTTTTTTACCCCACCTAGTCTTATAAACTTCTCCTGAGGAGTTAAACTCATCGCAACAGAGAGAGACAGACAGACGGTCTGGCTGGATCGTTCGTCTCTCAGCTGAACCACTGACGCCGGAGGGAAATTGGGGTCTCGCAAACGCTTCCTCTTTGGATTACTTCTTCGGGAGGATAAAAGGAGATTCGAGAGATAACAAGGTGCTCTCGAGAAAGATAAGTGCTTTCTAATCCGCTGCCCTTTTGAAAAAATCAAAAACCTGTGTTTGTAGGGGGTTATCCTCCGAAGGTCCCCATTCAATTTAAAAAACGCTTTTACTAATAGATAGAATGGAATTTCAGTATGAACAAACGCTATACAGTAAACGTTAAATCAAAAGGCCAGCTTGTGGCATTCATATTTGAGAAGTACTACAACAACTTTCTTAAATATTTATTTTTGCCCACAAAAAACTCGGGGAGCACATTGGTTTAAACCCCAAAAACTACAGTGTGAACTGGTATATTAAGTCTGTCGGAAAGTCTGTAACACTACGTAATTGAATTGATAAGCTCGATGATAAGCTCGCACACACCACCGATTTATTATATAGTCCTATAAAATGTCATCTCCAACACAACTTCTTTTTGATAGTTGAATTTTAGCATAAATTTGATATGAATATTGTGTCCTATTTGGGCTTTTCCGACCCCCCATTGACGCCATCCAACCATCTCGAAGTTCTATCTAAACCACTGATAATAGCACTAAACTAGCTTAGATTCGTATTTCGTGTATTTAAGCTTGGATCCCCAGTTTACGTTTTTCCTTGTTTGTATTAAAAAATAATTGAAATCGGTTTATGATTTGTACTAATTAATATTTTAATTCTTATCAAAACCAGCAAGTTTAAACATCACAAGAATTTAATATACATTATTTTTTGAGTTTCATTGCATATGTTTTGGACGAAGGGTTAAACAGATAAAACGATATGTAAAGCGGAAGTCAAAGAGGTACACAAGGTCAAGACGCGTACGCTCTGGCTGCGAGGTAAGTTCTGTTTTTGAACGCTTTGCACCTTTGTTAAATGAAAAATTATTTTGTCGAAAATGGTAACACTGTGAAAAAATAAACATTTAAATGAAGAAAGCGTTAAATGGATGCAACAATAGGGTGACCCAATAAAGTTGTATGCTTTCCATTCCCTAGGACTGTTCTATATCACAAATAAGAAGACCCGTATTTTTTTTTAAACGGACAATATTTAATGGCACCAAAGGCCCCAAGTTTCTTAAATATTTTATATGGGAAAAAAAAACTTTTCGTTTTGGATATGCATGGTTCTCTTCACAAATTCAATTTTTAAATAGCCTATTTTTTAAAGAATTTAAAAAAGGAAAACTAAAAACAATACTTTTTATTACTTTTGTAAAAAACAGAAATAGTTTTTTTTAAACCAAATAATAAATGATTGAATGTTATTCTATGACCGTTTATGTAGAGAAACATCGCTATCCGGTTTAAAAGTATTTCATTTTCAAAGACAAATAAGGGTTAGGGGGTGAGCGCATAAGAACTTTTTAATTATTTTTATACCAGTTACACATAGTGTAAACGGGTATATTCAGTTTGTCCGAAAGTTTTCAACGCATTGAAGGAGGCATCGGAAACCCCATAAAGTATATATACGAGGTGTGCTCAAACATTATCGCGAATTTTGAATTTTTCGCGGGTTACGTATATTCGAATTTCGATTATTTTGTTGTTGCGTTAGGTTGGTACTCATGTCTCTCAGTTATGCCGACAAGCTCGGACATTTTGAATGTTCACTTAATTGTTGACAGCTGCTTTGCTTGCACGTGTTTTGGATCGTCTTCGATTTTTAAATATTCAAAAAAATGGATCAAAGAATCTGTAATTAATTTTTTTTTTTTTTTTCTGAATGGAATAAAAATGTTGAAGAAGGCATATGGGGACCGAGCTCCTACCAAAATCAACAACATCTGATTGGTATAAATTGTTGAAAGAAGGTTGCGAAGGTTGAAGGATGTTTTGGGCCTCAAACGTGTCAAGTCTCGGTTGGTACCAAAAATGCTGATTTTTTTTTTTAAAAACTGTACTGATTTTTTCGTGACTTTTTGCCAAAAATCCAACCAATATCGTTCCGCAACAACCGTATTCGCTTGATTTGGCACCGTCTGACTTCTGGCTATTCCCAAAACTCAGGAGACCACCTGGGAACGCGTTTCGAGTCGATTGATGAGATATAAGCTAAATCGAAGAAGGCGCTGATGGCTATACCGGAAAGGGACGTTGGCATAGGTGTATTTTATCGGGAGGGGATTACTTTAAAAGGGACAAAATAGATATTCATGAATAAATAAATAATTTTTGAAAAAACACAAAATATGCGATACTTTTTGAACACACCTCGTGTCAGCTCGATGAGACGAATCGATTTAGCCACGACCGCCTGTCTGTCCGTCTGTCTGTCTGTTGCGAAAAGTTTTAAAGATGTTGGCCTGAAATTTGAAACTTAAGCTTTTTGTGCTCCGATTTAGTTTGTATGTCAGAACCAATTTGCCACGCCCGTTTTTAGATATAGCCCTCATACAAACTTACCATTTTTTTTCGATTTTTTGTATGAAAATAGTCATTATTTATAAATGTATTTACTACACATTGGGTAAAAACACTTCTAATTGTATCCAATATCAAAAGAAAAGTGCCATGCCCATTTTTTGATAGGGCTCCCATACAAACCTAGCGCCCATACATCAGATTTTTTTCTGAAAATATTTCTTATTTATGGATATATTTACTCCAATTTGTGTTAAATCACTTCTACTGTTATCCTATGATTATGCTACCGATATGACAAGGATCGGGCCACTATAACGTATAGACCCCATACAAACTCTCCTTCCGGTTTTTTTTATTTTTTCAAGAAAATTATTAAAGTTTCGTGTGGCGGGTATTTGAGCTTCGGTGCTACCGAAGTTAAAGTTTTTGCTTGTTTTTTTGTAAATTTAATCCTGGTTAAATCGAAGTTGGAGTGGGTGGAAAAAACTGTTTTTCACTAAGCCTCCTCCATTTATCTAATATCTTTAAATTTACTTTAAATTGATTTAGTTTACATTTTCTTTACGGTTAATCTTAAGTATCTAACTATTCGGTCATAAATATCATCTTTTGAATGATGACACTCATTTGGAATAACTTTGAACTGAAAATTTTTAGATGATTTAAAAACTTATCTTGCATTACTTTTCCCGTTACGTTCCAATATTGCCCTTCACAGCATGTTGCTGGTAAATTATCTGCACAAAAGATTAATTCGTATCAGAAAAAATTCTAAGGAAATTACCAGGTGAAACGACAATTTTATCAAAGGAAAGCAAAAAAAAAAAGAGCTTCAGATACACAATGCTTCTCTACGTGCAATCATGCGAAGAAGAAAATATTTTTGTATGTTGCACATACATATTAACGCATTAAACGTTGCGGGCGCCGATTGTATGTGGAACCGAACCGGATCGACAGGAAAAGGCAGACCAGATACAAAGCATTCATTTTGCAAAAGTTGTGAATCTCGTTTTTAAGTTTTCACTTGGTGCGAAAGGAAAGCGAAAGAAATATCACAAAGCGTGCAATATAATGTTGAATTATTTCTGAACGTGTCCGGAAGCGGAAATTATTATTTTGTTGCAGTTGCTCTGCTTCTGTGCTTCTGTCCTTTTTTACTCGCATGTCCTTTTGCCGTTTATACATGTATTGTGAATCCTTTGTTCTGTATTATTGCATACTCTTCCTCACTTTATCAATGATAAACGACAAAAGATAGGAAAATAAATAAAGTTAAAAAGTAAAGAAGAAAATCTGAATCTGAATTGGCTGTTTCAAAACAAAATTGAAATATTTCTACTTAAATTTTAAAGTCGAAAATTGTTTAAAAGACACAAAATTTTACACAGAACTCGTTTATTTTATTGTTTGTTGATTTTTCGCCTTATTCCAGTATATATGTACATTATTTTTTTTTCTTATCCATTCAGTCGAGAATTAAAAAAAGCTTTTCGTTCATTTGTCATCATTAGTGACATGTTCTGACCTTCGTCAACACCAAAAAAAAAAAAAAAAAAAGTAAATAAACAAACAAAACTTAATGGATTAAGGTAGTACAAAAAGGGCATAAAAACTCTCACTAGTTACAGTCACCTTTTCACAATATTTTCAAAATAAATTTAACATTTTTTTATGTAAAAAACCAACACAACTGAAAAACTTAGGACATGCCACTCGCAATAAAATATGCAACAAATTAAACAAATAAAGCATTCAGAAGAAACAAGCGGACAGACTTATAAAGTCAAACAGACCCACGTGCTTAAGGATAACATTTTCTTACAAGTACGAACCTATTAACTTCGATATTCTGTATAAATTTATTTGAAACTTAATAATTTCGTTAAAACTTGTACAATTGAATAAACTTTTACATAACTTGCACAAGAGTTATTATGAACTTTATTCAAGAATTAGAAAATGATAAATTAGTTTGTTTAACGATTTAACAACAACGCTGTCGACTGAACAACAAGAATTAAAATAAACATTTTAATTTAGCTAAAACGGTACTTTAGCGAAGTCGACTGTTATCGGTCATTCCCTTTGCACTATTTTCTATTGGAATTCCATATAAAGAATTTTTTTGTTGCGCTTTGTTTCGAGTTTATTTTAGTTTGGCTCAAGCGTCCCACGTGGGTGAACGAAAGTGAATTTTGCTAAATTTCAAATTAAATTTTGACCACAAAAAAACATTTTTTTTGCTGGTAAATAATTTTTTTCCAAAAGAAAAATAAGTTTTTTTTCCTAATAAAGTATAATATCACTGAAAGGTAAGCAATTTATATACTATTCCTTGCAAAAATGTCGAAGCCATATATGGCTCTTCATGCAGTAGTGAACATGTTTTATACAGTATGAAATTTGATTTCCTAGAAATGAATGTACAATCATTTTACGGTAATTTACAATATGTCAACGAAATCGATAACCCGCTTCAAAGTGATGACGACAACGCATCCGATACCGATGAAGAAGTTTTTGGAAATCAAAAGAATTATCAGGAAGATGTGTATATACCGGAGTCTGATGAGAGTGGCTCAGATGACCTATGTGACAGACCCCACTTTTCTAAAGCAAAGCCAGCAAAAAAGTCAGGAGCACCGATTTGGAAAGTGAGTCACTTGCCTCCGTATTCGAATGAGAGCTTTCCATTTCAAGGAAATACAAATCTTCCAAGTTTTCTCGATAAACTGGAGACGCCCGCAGACTTTTTTTAAATTTTTTTTTACCGATGATCTGATAACCTTCATAGTTGAACAGTCAAATCTAGTTGCACTTCAAGGTGACATAAATAAGCCCGCTAATATTACTCGAAACGAAATAGAGCAATTTATAGGTAAGTTCAATTGAACAGCATTAGTAAGAAGTTCTAAGTTAAATTTTTAGGCATCGTCATATACATGTCGTTGGTAAAATTACCTTCTTCGAGACGCTATTGGAATATGACTGTTGGTCAAGAATTTGTTCGTTGCACCATGACTTGTAATAGATGGGAAACTATAAAACGTTTTTTGCACTTCAACAATAACGAGGATATGAAGACTCCAGGAGCAGCCGGGTTTGACAAGCTATTCAAGATTCGACCGCTGCTAAGCAAAATCCGTGATCAATTATTGCTCGTACCTAAAGAAGAACATTTGGTGGTTGATGAGCAAATTATTCCCACGAAGTGCCGGAACCAGTTAAAGCAATATAATCCTGCTAAGCCTCACAAATGGGGTTTCAAAAATTTTGTTTTGAGTGGAGTATCAGGTTTTAGCTACGATTTCGATATTTTTGCTGGAGCCCAAAGTGATACTTATCCGGAAGGAGCACCTAATTTGGGAGTAAGCGGAAATGTTGTTACAAGACTTACAACTACTGTACCCAAAGGAAAAAACTACAAAATATTTTTTGACAATTGGTTCAATAGTCCCAATCTTGAAGTCCACCTTATGAAAAATGGTTTATTGCCGTTGGGTACGGTAAGGATTAATCGAGTCCCTAATTCAAAGATGCCAACTGAAAAAGAACTGAAAAAACAGGGACGCGGAAGCATGGTCGAAAAAGTAGCTACTATCGATGGAGTTGAAGTTGGCCTCGTCTCTTGGTTTGACAATAAAGTTGTCAATATTCTTTCCACTTATGTGGGAAGCGATCCTGTTTCAACAAAAACTCGTTTTAGTAAGAAGGACAAAAAGTATATTGAAATCAAGTCGCCGAAGGCAGTTGATGTCTATAATTATTATATGGGTGGCGTTGATTTGCTCGATTCATTGCTTGGTCTTTATAGAATTCAATTGCGTACAAAAAAATGGTATAAAAAATTTTTTTCCACATGATTGATATGTGTGTTGTTAACTCATGGACTTTATGGCGCCGTAAGTCGTATTGGTTTTTTTCATATGAAGAATAGGCAACTGTATCGAAACGATTGTTTCGTAAAACTGCTTTTGTTTGTTGTAAGAGTTTTTTTGTCATTGATGTTGTTCGGGTAAAACGTTTTTACTGATAAATGTTTCTTTTTCTTGTGAATGACAATAGAAACTGTTTTAGAAGCTTTCACACGGAGTAAAACCATATTTTCCCCAAAAATGTATTTAATGCATAGAGAGCTTTATGGCCCGTTTTAGGGGTTCGGCTGCCTCGCCCTTTCGCTCTGCTCGCTTTTACGAGAGCCTTGGTCGTTTGGGGTTGTTTCCTGGCTCTTCTCTCGCCTTTTTCCGGTATCTGCTTTTGCAATTTCTGCTCCTTTTGATATTATTATTTGCTTTTTTTTTTTGTTCGCAGCGTAATCAAATTTTTTGGGGGTTGTTATACTAAAAAATACCACTTTTTTTATCTAACCCAAAATATATTGGGGAAAGCTGCAATCAGCTGTATTAACTTTTGTTATATGTTTATGTTAAAAGCAAAACATTTTTGTTGACTTCTTAAATAAACCGAATATGCATTAGGCATTGTTTTAGTGGAATTTCAATTTACTTGCATTGTTTACTTATCAAGTGTAACCGGTTTGGGGCTCATTGTTTGGACGGTTTCAACGTAAATAGCATTTTGGCACTTTTCCGCTTCATATCTGCTGTTTTTTTTGTGCAATTCCAACGCATTTCGGTGGCATTTTTGTACTCTTTACTTTTTTTATTGCAGCGAGACCACAATATGTTGGGGCTACCATAAAAATATATGAAAACAAAAAATCTTTGTACGGAAAACGTCGAAAATGGACTTCAAGAATGAACCGATTGTGCCTATTGTGTTTTTTCTGGTCTATAATTATGCTCGCATTGTTGACTTTCAAATGTAACTGGTTTGGGACTCATCGGTTGGTTTGTTTCAAAGTTTATAGCGGAAATAGAAACATTTTTAGTAATTTATATATATATATATACATATATATATAAGATACGGCTATGTACGGCTTCAAAATACACGTCTATAACTTTTGAAGGTAGTACTAAATAGCCGCGAAATTCAAAAGACAAGAAGGCGGAAGGGAGATATTTGCCTACCTTAAACATTTGCTACATACATTTTAAGCAAATTGGAAACAATTATTATTTGTATATTTCAATAACCAAAAATCGAATTGGCTTGCCATATTAGACAATCATGTCATGATTTAAAGCTGTTGGGTTAGCTGATTACCTTTTTTTTGATGCAGAGGGAGTTTAGTGAGTTAGAATCTCACATTTTCATCTGAACTGTGGTGTCTACTGAAAATTCCCGATGTTGGTGTGAAAAAGTAACCTGCATGGGAATGAAAAATTTATATTTCTATTTGAGGTGCTCCACGAAGAGAATGCCATGACAATCCCAGAAAACAGACGTCATAACCTTTCCGACCCATTGAACCTCCCTCGGCCACTTCGGAGCACTTGTGCCGGTTTCAGTCTATTGGTGGGCACTAATTTTGTATTCTGGTGTGTATTACTGGATCCTGGTTTCATCAACAGTCGACCAGTCGACGCCAAAAAGTTCGCCCGATTCCACATCAGCAAGTCCAAACACTCTTTCGAAATGCTCTCTATCGTGTTTTGATCCGGAGTGAGCATGCGCGGCACCCAGGACAAGATAATTTTTTCATATGCAGAATGTTTTATGAGAGAACGAAAACCGTTTTTGTCTCACAACTCACAACATGATGGGAAACACGTCAACAACAGTCAGCTGTGAATACAAAACTAAGGGCAGTATCGCACTGAAATTTGCCATGTCTGCCTAAATATGAACGGACTACGAGGAACCATAACCTTTTTTGCTGTAGCAGCACATTTTGACGGTCAAGAAGGATACTTTTTACCACACCTAATACAAAGTTCTTAACGTTTAATTAAGTAGAAGTGCTAAATTGTTTGAAACAAGCCTCAGATATGTTTTCCGATACAATTCAAGTTTTAACAAAATATTATAGTTCAAACTAGAGATGGGCGTCGGGCGGGGAATCCCGCGGATTTCGGGACCCGAAATTTTTTTCGGGATTGGGCGGGATCGGGAAACTTTTTAAAATTTTCGGGATAGTCGAGCTATCCTCCCGAACTTTAAAATTTTACCGATCCCGATCCCGCCCCGATCCCAATCCCGCCCAATCCCGAAAAAATTTCGGGACCCGCGGGATCCCGCCCGATCCCGCGGGTCCCGCGGGCGGGGATCGGGGCGGGATCGGGAAAATTTCAAAAAGTTCGGGAGGATAGCTCGACTATCCCGAAAACTCCCGAAAATTTTAAAAGTTTCCCGATCCCGCCCAATCCCGAAAATTTTGGGACCCCCGGGACTTCGCCCGTCGCCCATCTCGGTTCAAACAAGAGACACACGAGGTGTGTTCAGTGGGGATCGCTGACTTTGTGTTTTTTTTTTTCAAATTCCAAATTCGTGATAATGTTTGAACACATTCCTCTTTTCAGCGCACAAAAACTTCCAGGAAAACGTCGGTAGGTGGTATATATTTTATCTCTAAATCGCCGCGGGGCCCCCGTGTTTTCAGTGGGGGTCTCTTTATAAATTTTTACCCTCTGGTCCCGCTCAAACGTCTGTTGGCGTTTTGAAACCAAATAAGGCCTTTCCACTTTAAATCATCCAAGCTATTTTTAACAAAAAAGAAAAGGTAAACTTCGTGTTCGGTGGTGGGGAAGCTCAAATACCCGCCACATCTTGGTTAGGTGAATTTATGATCATCAGTGGGTTAGGTAAAATTCGAAGAAGGGGTGGCTTGGAGTCAAAAGTCCGATACAACCAAAATTATGTATAGCGGGCAGGTCAATATAATATCAGTAGAGTAAAAATAGGATGACATTAGATTTGTTTTTACCCAATTTGAAGTGAATTCAAAGATTTATGAATGTATTTTATTTATTTCAAAAATAATTACTATTTTCACACAAAATTAAAAAAGGACTAAAGTTTTGACAATGACATATTAAAGTGTTCTTACCCCATTTAAAGAAAGCTATTTTCATACAAAAATCAAAAAGGCAAGTTTGTATGGAGGTTATATCTAAAAAGTAGGGGTTCTCATTATTTTCTCAATTAAAGGTTTCAAATTTCAAGTCAGATCTGAAATGCGTACAAATATGCAGACAGACAGACAGGCAGACGGACGTAGATCGATTTGTCTCATCAAGCTGTACAACAATATAGACACTTAATAGAGTCCCAATGTCTTTTTTTATATAATTACAAACACCAAGAAAATAATAATACCCACTATAATTCACACTAAACCTATAAAAAAAAAGTTTACCGCATTATTCTTATATACGTACAGAAAAATGTTGGCAAGAAATAACTTTCGTCGATTTTTCACAGTGATTTAAAATATCACAGTGTCACACTGCGACTGAAAGTAGTGAACGGTGATTGACGACTTTGTGTATCGCTTTTCGCGAACCTTGTTCAGTTATCAGTGACACTAGCTTCTATCACTTTTCACGAATCATTCATATTTGTATAAATTCCTTAGTACATTTGTAAGTCACTTGAATCGTCGGCACTTCATTTTGTAATCAGAATGCAATTGCCCCCAAAAAACAAATTAGAAAAGTTACGTGAACTGAGGCATTAAAAAAAAAAAGTTAATTATCGGCAGAGCTTTCTGGCAAAAAACCGATACAAAGTTTGACAAACTTAAACCAGCACGTACAAAGGAAGCACTCAAGACCAAAAATTTTCTTTACAAAAATTATTTTAATAAACAATTTTATTTTAAACCAAAAGCAATTCTTTATTCAAAGAATTAAATCAAAATCGGTCACACTTCAAATCACACTTCGACTCTAAAATCACTCTTTTGCCAATACTAGTACGGAATATTGAAAAACTAAACAATTCGATAAATTTATTTCTAATTTCGTTTAGCGACTAATTTAAATGCTTTTCCATAAGATTGTCTTAAATTACTCGAATTAAATTTAAAATACAAAAGCATGGTCCTTAATATTTATTATATTGTATTTTATTTTGTTATACTGCTAATTGCGAAGGAGTACACACGCCTATCGTTCAGATGTTTTCAAAACCAATTAGTCGATGTAAGCGCATAAAGTTTTCATCACATCTAGTTGGCTATAATCCTTTTGGGCGAGTGTGTACGTTGTACATTAATTGGATTATTTATGTTTGTATTAACATGAATAAAGTGACTATAAGCTGTGACTATAAGAGACTGAAAGAGCTAAAGACAAACAGGCAGACAGACAGACAGACAGACAGACAGACAGACAGACAGATAGATAGACACATGTCCTACCAAAACACATGACAAGACTTTCGTTATGAAAAGTGAGACGTAAAAATGCCTTTAGGCAGTAGCAATTAGATATCAGACAATAGACAAACCTGATGTATGAAGGAGCTGACTACTCGTACGGGTGGTGGGTGTAACGAAAGAAAGCATTCCGACAGACTGTTTTTTATGTGATAAAGTCTAGAAACAACAGAAGCAACTCTGCCTCCGTAAATAGCTAAAACATTTATGTATGTTATTCTCCGGTCTATGAAAGACTGTTTTTAACTAAAGTCTTTGCTAGATTTTAATTAAGTTTTGATAGCTAAGAAATTAATGCTCATAAATGCAACGGATGAAGCTCGTACATACATATATGCTGGCACATCAATTTTTGACCTCCAGTCAAGTCCTCTCCTCTCATGGACTCGCCTTGATGCGGCAGCAGCAGATGTCGACAGCCACATTGGCAAGTTCCGAAAGTAAAAAGTCAGATTTGTATTTTGATTTGTCGTCGGTCGTCGGTCTCGTTATCGAACCGCAGCCAAATGATTTTCAAAAAATTTACCGCAGGCCTTTTTATTTTTTTATTTTTTTTTTTTTTGTGCTCGTTTTTCGCTAATTCATTGGTTTATTCATGCATTCATTGGCTCGGCTCTGCTCGCTTGGCTTCCTTCATTTGACTTTTGGGCTCGCTTTGTGGCGGATGCACACAATTGACCGAACGGACCGGACCGACCCGACCCCTTCATGCAAAAACAATCGTTTGACCTTTATTGGAAAATTCGAACAAACCCAGAAACACAACGTATGACGACGATCGAATTGCCATCGAAGCCGCAGCGAATTTTGTTTGCGGGAAAAAGTTTTAAATCTGTGCTCATAAAATTGGTATTAGCTGCAATTTTGAGTCTGTCTGCATGTCTGTCCGTCTGTCCGTCTGAATGTTTGTCGGATTGTTAGTGAGTCCGTTTGCCAGCGGCTGACCAGCATTCGGTTTCTTTGGCTTTTTTTTTTTTTTTTTTTTTTTTTTCTTTTCTGTTTTTTGTTTATTTGTTTCGATGTGTTTTATGGTTTCCGTTTTTGGCTAGGCCAATTTTTTTATACCCCTACACCACATCTATTGTCTGTATTTAGCTTTGGAAGCAAATGTATTTTTATTAAGCGACAATACTGCTTTGTTCTTCTTTATTCTCGAAATTACTTTTTGCCAATCAATAATATAGGTATTCACAGTAACCAGGGCGCTTTTTGATTCACAGTATTTGCTTACCTTTTTTTATGTAACAGATAGAACTAGGCAAGATATAGTACATATACCCTATAAAGTATTGTATATATAAAGTATTGTATATATATTCTTGATCAGGATTGGAAGGGGAGTCGAACTAGCTATGTCTGTCAGTCAGTCTGCCGTATGAAAGAGATTATATCGGAGACTATAAAAGATAGGGTTACCATATTTAAAACTTAGACTTTCCTAAGCCGTCAGGTGTGCACTTGCCAACGTTATTTCTCTAAACCTCATTTTAAGGGGTATCCCCCATACAAATCTACCCCAAAATTTTGGGTTATTGCATAAAAACTTCATTTATTCTTGTTCTAGGAAGTCTTAATTTATTATAAATTATGTCTATGACAGTCCCAATAAAGTATCCCAATATGGGTATTACCAACAAAATTTTAGGTATGGCCCCATACAAATGTACTCAAATTTTTAAGTTTTTGTATGAAAATCCAATACAATAAGGTATATATACAAAGATAGGACTTAGTTTAAGATACATAAAGTTTGGGTACAGGGTCGACTTCAGCGTTCTTTCTGCCTTAAACTTACAACCATGGTGTAATAAACAAGTTGATACACCTACTTGACACTCCCTCAAGTCAGACTCTTCCTTCCATGTGATTGTCCATGTGATTAACGTGATTTACTTATAATGAAAATTATTAAAAAAATTGTTTTGCTTAAATTCAAATAAAACAAGCAAAAATGTTAACTTCGGTGGAACCGAAGCTTAAATACCCATCACACGAATCTTTGAATAGTTTATGTGTGATCATAAGTGGTTTATATACATTTATAAATAATTTTTTTTTCCTATAAATGTTCGAAAATAATCAATAAGTTTGTATGGGGGCATATGCAAAATGGTGGCACCTTGATTTTGATATTGATGTCATTAGAAGTTTCACACCCACAATACCTATTTTAATAAAAAATTCGAGAATGGGCGGTAAGTTTGTATGGGGGCTATATCTAAAAATGGGCGTGGCAGCTTGTTTTTGATGACATTTGAAGTATTTTTTCGAACTTCGAGTAACTACATTCATAAAATAGCTATTTTCATGCAAAAATTAGAAAAACGGTAAGTTTGTATGGGGGCTATACCTTAAAATGGGCGTGGCACTTTGATTTTAACACTTGAACTGCTTAGGACTGAGAAAAGCTTAAGTTCCGAGTTTCAGCTCAATATCTTTAAAACTGAGCGACGGACGGACGGACAGACGGACGGACGGACAGACAGACGGACAGGGCTAGATCGACTCGTCTCGTCGTGCTGATCAAGAATATATATACTTTATAGATCTACGACGCCTTTAATGCGTTACAAACTTTCTGACAAAATGATAATACCATCCACACTAGAGACCTGCATGAATGTATTCATTTCTAGCTCAGCAGATCTGTACAGTAGTGTAGTGTTCTCAAAACTACTGCCACTAACCATACAAGCATAGAATAAATTTCGCCGCATCGGCGACAAATTAGGCGAATCAGTCACATCAGTCTGCTTTAAGCAATCGATGAGCACGGTCTCCTTCGCTTGTGCTCCGTTCTGTTTGCATGTTCTGTTTGTGTATGCGCTCGCACCCATAGGTGTGTGTGTTGAGAATGCACATTTCAAGGCCACATGTCATGCTAGCTCTATTCAAACTTTTAAGTTTTTAGCAAATCACTGCCAAAGAAAAGGGAACATAAACAGAAGTGTGTATGTCTACCTAATACGACGACGGGCTCGCTAACTTCGCAACGTCTAGATGGTAGACACTCAGCTCGGTGTGCAGGAGTTCGCGGTTCAAGTCCCACTGCGATCGCTACTATGAATTTCATTTTTAAATTCCTAATGACATTTATTAATAATTAGAATAACTTTTGATTATTTTTTGGTTTCTTTAAAAAAAAGCGAAAAAAACAATACCTAACTAAACTTAATTACTCGCACACAATATTATAAATTTCATAGTAGCGATCGCAGTGGGACTTGAACCGCGAACTCCTGCACACCGAGCTGAGTGTCTACCATCTAGACCATTGCGAAGTTAGCGAGCCCGTCGTCTTATTAGGTAGACATACACACTTCTGTTGTTTATGTTCCCTTTTCTTTGGCAGTGATTTGCTAAAACTTAAAAATTTGAATTGAGCTAGCATTGACATGTGGCCTTGAAATGTGCATTCTCAACACACACACACTATGATGCGAGCGCATACACATAGTAGCACCCATACATGCAAACAGAACGGAGCACAAGCGAAGCAGACCGTGCTCATCGTTTGATTGCTTAAAGCAGACTGATGTGTGACTGATTCGCCTCGGTGCGAATTCGCTTTTGATGCGAATTAAAACGCTCGGCTTCTGCTTTCGGCCGATGGGGTTGTGGAGGAGTCTGCCCTTGCGTTCACGAAATACTCGATTTGTCCAATCTATGTATTGTATGGTTAGTGCTACTGCACTCATTGTTATCTGTGCAGTATATTTCTTAAGCCAGAAGAAGATGCAGCACAACATTTTTACTCTTCTCAGTAAAGAATGGTACAGTAAGATGTTGTCTCTTTTTAATGAATGCTAGTTTGGTCCTCTTGGACACGCTGTACACCAGGTAATTATGAGAACAGGAGGTGGGGGTTGATTATACAACTGTTCAGATGAGTTCAGGTAGCCGCCTTTACCTTGATAATTTCACAATCTTTATTTTAAATTTAATTTTGTGTTGATTTTCATTTTATGTTCGCCTGGTATCCCGTTTTAATAAAAACGCTAAATTCTTGGTCCATTTCATTATATGTAATATGAAACATAGCCCATGTCACTCGGGACTAGTGTAGCTCGCCAACGGTGAAAGAATTTTTCAAATCGGTCCAGTCATGAAGTTTCGCTCATGTCGTCTAATAAATATTTAAAAATTTATCTCTGTACAGTAAGTAAACTGCACACCAAAACATTGTACAGTGAATCAACTGCACCCAAAATTATTGTACTCATTATATGCTGGTCAACATCAGAGTGAGTAAGAACACTATCTGTCAATACAGGCAGAGTTGTACATATTTTTACTGCACTGTATTTTATCTCTGCAGTAAAAATATGTACAACTTTTAGAATGAATCATTCATTTGCCCTTCTGAATGCATTCATGCAGATGTCTACTCCACACTATGTGTGGCGGGTATAAAAAACTGATATAAAACAAGAAAAAAGTTAACTTCGGTTGGACCGAAGCTTATATACCTGTTACACATCATTTGACGTTGATAGACCTTTGTGTGCAGTTTTCTTTTTTAATTTTATTTTAAAATAGTAAACAAATTAAAAAAAATTCTTTAAAATTTTGAAATTCGTGGTCCGATTTGAACCAATTTTAAACTGAAGATTTGGCATGGTATAAGAAGCATTTGAACCATGTTTAAAGCCATTCGCTTTATAAATACATTTTTTCTTATAAGAACTTGACAAAATGTTGTACTTTTGTATGGGAGCTATACCTAAAAGTACGCGTGGCACATTGGTTTTAACATAGAAAGACATTACATGGGCCTAGAAAAGCTTAAGTTTAAAATTTAAGCTTAATATCTTTTAAACTGATCGAATAAATCGCGCAGCAACAAACAGACAGACGGACAGACAGACGGACATGGCTAAATCGATTCGTCTCATCAGCTTGATCAATAATATATATACTTTATGGGGTCTTGATAAGTTTGTATGGGGGCTATACCTAAAAATGTGCGTGGCACTCTCATTTTCGAATGAAGTCGCTGCCGAGAGAAAGCTTACAAGTTTAAAATTTTAGTTCAATATCTTTATAACTAAGTTAAAATTTTAGTTCAATATCTTTATAACTAACGCGAATGAATCGCATAGCAAAACAGACGGACAGTCTCCTCGAGCTGATCACGAATTAATATACTTAATGGGGTCAGGAGAAGCATATCGACACACACCACCTTTTCGTCGCTTTCTTAAACCCTCTTGAACCCCCAATCAGATCAAAGTTCTTTAAAGCATTGACCGAACTTGGGATCCCTGCAAAAATCGTCGCCTCTGTATGAGGTTGACGCTGACAAACACTGCCAAAGCGTTGTCAGGATCGGCAAACATCTCTCCGACCCCATTGACGACCAAGAGAGGCTTCACACAGGATACGTGTTCCCGCGCCTCTTTTCCCTCTTGTTAGAGTTACTATATTACAAATGCCCACATCGCCGATTTGACGAGCAACATTTTCCTCAAAAGAAACTATGTTTGGTATTCCGACTGCTTTTGCCTTATAATCGGCAAAATCCACGTACGGTGAGCTGGGTTTTCAAAGATATTGAAGAGAATTCCCGCAAGATGGGATCTGGCGAGTGAGAAACAAGACGAAGTACTTGGTATCCTCTCGCAAACCAACAACACGACCTAAAGATTCTATGACTATGGGGAACTTCACCTTCGACGTTGTAGAAAACTTCGTCTACTTGGGCTCTCAAAAACAAGAGCAATAAGACCAGCTTCGGAAATTAAACGAAGAACTACTCTGGCCAACCGATGCTACTTTGGTCTCGGTGGGCAAATGAGGAGTAGAGTTTTATCCGGAGAAAACGAAAAATCTAACTCTACAAGACGCTGATTATCCCAGTCCTGATGTATGGCTCAGAAACATGGGTCATGCCAGAGGCTGATAAATCATGTTGGGTACATTTGAGAGGAAAATTCTTCGTAAAATCCTTGGCCCTGTCAGAGTGGACAATGATTAACTCGTATTCGCATGAATCACGAGCTGTACCAGCTATATAAGGACATCGATATAGTCAGGCGCATCAGGTACAAACGATTGCACTGGGCTGGACACGTGCTTCGAATGAAGGATGACGCTCCGGCGAAAACGGTACATGATAAAAACGTGGACGAAATCAGAGGGGCACGGCCAGCGGGGAAGACCGCCGCTGCGTTGGATTGATCCGGTTCTGGAGGGCGTCCGGAAGATCGGGATCCAGAATTGGTATCGAGTGGCAAAGGACTATAACATCTGTTGTCCGGGGTATCCCCAAACGGCAAAACAACAACAATGGGGTCTTAGATGCCTCCCTTAATGCGTGTTACAAACTTTCAGTCAAACTGAATGTACCTCTTCACACTATAAAAATTCATGCTCTTCGTTATCCAGTTCACCTGACACTGAACGAAAATTCTAAAAGATTTTCATTTTAAAGAAACTCTTTTGATCCTCTCGATGTGTCGTCTCGAAGTTTAAGGGACTTTCTGTTATAACGAAATATTACTATTTTGTGAAGTTTTTATCCAAAAGCAGAGCCAATGCCTTATTAGGAGAGATAGCTTCTGGCTTTTTTGATTCTGCGCAGATTAATGCTTTTTGACATTTCGAAAAACAAGTAAAACACTTGCCTATTCTTTCGCGCAGCCAACGCTTGCTGCATGGATTAGCAAAGCTACATTACCTTGTTCCGTTCTCGCCATTGCGCGTCTTGATCTTCAGTGTATGGCAGTGTTGGTCGACCCACTGGCTTTAAAGTTACCCGGTTTAATTTACGACTGTATGGGAACCAAGCCCATCTCCATGATTGCGCCGGAACTGCTTTAAATTAGATTTACTATTCTTCCACATTGTGCTCAAGCGACAGCAAAATATTCTGATTGTATGCACCAAAAGCTCTCTTTGAGTTTCCAATTCCACTTCAGGTATGGCACACTTAAAAATATTAAAAACACTTTGCGTTTTTTCCACTTGCTTAATTCCACTTGCAGAGCAATTCTGCATGATAAAATTTGAGATTACGTCCTAAAATTATTTAATTTTCTTACGCAAAGTGGTTAAAAGTGGCTTTTTTAATTAGAATCATTTGAACGAGAATTAAATAGTCCACAAAGCACAATATTTTTCATGAATGGACTCCTATGGACTCATTTTGTATACCTTTTGAAAAGTGACTCTTAATGAAAATGTTCGTTTGTTAGACTACTTACACTTATACATTATTAAGGGGACAGCTCGATTAATTTCTACATTTGACACTCACAAAAATATAATACGAACCACCTGATTCGAACTCATTTTAAAAATTTGGATTTAATTTTAACATGTTTTATTGCGAACAAAACAACAAAATTTGCAAAAGCACGTGCTTTTTAAACAGCTGTGTTTATCGGCTGATATCTTCTTAATGGCGGCATCTATTGTGATTTCTGGTAGGCATTGAAGACCAAACTTTTGTAACGCGTTGCACTTAAAAATATTTTAAATAGGCGACTTTCAAAAAATGGGTTTTGGCCTCACAAACTGGTACAATTTCCCATAGTGCTATGTGTTGCGGGTATGAAAAAAAATGGTTGAAGAATCTCTTTGGGTTCACCAATGGGTCTCAGGTAATAATTTTCAAAATCCCTTGAAGACGCCTAAACAATTTTGAAACCATCTTTCAAAGTTTCAAGTCTCTACGTCCAAAGATATGGCCTTTACGATTTCAAGGTCTACATTAATCCCCGGTCAAAATTTTCCAAAATCCCGCCTAAGTGCTCCCCTTTCTATCTTTAGTCGTTTGGCCTGTAGGCCGATAAAATTTATTGCCAAAATTCATGTGTGTATGTATTGTAGTTCAATTTCAAATCCTATCGTTTTTATTGGGAAACCTTCAACATTCATATATATTTGCTCTACTCGTGTACTTTTCAGTAAAGTTGTTGTGACCCTTTAAATGGGTCTAGAAAAGTTTTGGTTACCTCTGGGCGGCTCTATAGAAATTGCGTTTTAAATTTGGCGGATCTATCGCTTACGTCTTATTTTGTTCTTTTGGTTTGTTATTTTGGAGCAGACTTAAATTTACGATTCCTTTTCAAAATAAATAAACACACAAAAATTTATTATTGCTTCGATTGTTTATTTCAAACGAAAAACTTCATTGGCTTTATTTGATTTAGCTCATGACCTAAAAAATGCAATACTTTTATTGATTACCTCTTCTTGATGATTTATATAGAGACAAAATATGCAGTCAAATGCTCCCAAAGTTCAATTTCATCTCAATACGTTTTTTTTTTTTTTGCCATTCAAATTTTTTTTCACAATAAAAATTTTTTGTTTGTCTCCGCACCAACTATTTGAAAATGCTCAAAAAGAAAAATGCCACATGAAAATTTAATGGAAAATACTGACAAATAAATTCAAATGTAGATATTTGTATATGTATCTTATGTAAATGTAGGAATAGTCAACGGCTTCTATTTGCAGAAACGGTGAAAGTTATAACTTTGTTGCCAGCAACGATAATCACACTGACGATGATGAAGTTGGTGGTGAAGACCCTCCCTGTATGCAATGATGAAGGGATAAAAAGTGTATTGTTCGACAGAAAAAATACTCGAAAAGTACAAATAAAAATAAATTGTGACGAATACTTGACAAAATGCCAAAAACACGAACGATGCGACCACAAGGAGAATATGGATGGTGGGTGGTGCTTTTGAAACTCGATTTAAATAGCAGAAAAACTTTGAAGTATGACAAACAATCTACGCATATTTACATAGAATTACTCAGGCGAAGATTAAAGTATCTAAAAATGAAATAGACAATATAAGTATGTATCCGTAGATGCAACAGATTCCTGTAAAAGTTTTTCATACACAGTCAAACCACACGACTAATTTAAGCCTGTGTGTCAAGATCATCTCTGAGATGAGCACGCATCCAAAGATTTTCAGATATTTAAGCTGGGTCACTCTGTCTGCCTGTCTGTTTATTTATACGCATTTTTTCGGTAGAAGATGTGAAGGTGTTACGTTGAAACTTGGAACTTAAACATTTCTTGGCAACGACTACTTTGTATATGAAAACCAAATTTCCACGCCCATTTTTGGGTGTAGCCCCCCCCCACAAACTTAAAGCTTTTCTTTACATTTTTGTATTCACTTCAAATTGGGTAAAAATACTAATAATGTCTAAGTGAAAATAGTTATTATTTATGAATGTATTGACTACAAATTGGATTAAAACACTGCTTATATCATTTATTATCAAAAAACCAAGGTCCCACGCTTCCTTTTGCGGAAAGCAACCATCCAAATCTACCGCCCATTTTTGAGTGTTTTATGAAAATGGTGCTTATTTATGAATGTATACACTCCAATCTGAGTAAAATCACTTCTACTCTCATCCTACGGATATACTATCGATATGGGAAGGATCGAGCCACTATAACATACAGACCCCATACAAAATATCCTTAAATTTTTTCTATTTTTTTACAAGAAAATTATTGTTAGATCTGCAATTTAACTAAATCGTTTACATATATGCTCCTAGTTTGAGCCTTGTTTTTTTGTGTGGTAGGTATTTGAGCTTCGGTTCTTCCAAAGTTAACATTTTTCCTTTGTTTTTATTCTATAATGCAACCGAACTGAATTAAATCGTATGACTTGCTAGAGATGACTGAATATATTAATAAATCGGAATTACAAAGTCAAAAATTTTCGAATAAGAAAAAAAGTGGCTCCATAAGCCAAATAAATATTAAAATTTCATTCATGTTTGGAATGAATATAACTACAGACTTTACATTAGGCGCATTTGAAAGGTAGAATTTTTAAAGGTCAGGGCCTAATGGGGACCTTAAAAACTCTTATCACTGCAATGAATAGAATAGAAAGATGCTTAGATAATCAACGGATTTACGAAAATTAGATCTGGACCTTTTGGTGGATAAAAACTAGATTTTTTAACCATTTTTTTTGTTTTAAGATTTAAGGTTTGCACTAAGACATGATTTGGAAAATTTTTGACCCATGGCCATATGGGGAGTTAAAACTGAAAAAAAAAACATTTTTTGGAAGGAATAGACTTAGAGACTTGAAACTGGAAACTTATAAAAATGGTTGAAAAAATATTTCGTGTTTGAATGGTTTCCGCTAGTCTTAAAACTTGATATGAGGCTTTTTGCGTTCTTTGGGTTTTCCTTGGCGACTATGTTAATATATCATAAGCCATGGCCGGACAGGCGCCGCACTTGATAACTTTTCCCATTTTGTAATTTTTGTGTGAAAATAGTAATTATTCATAAATGAATTCACTTCAAATTGGGTAAACACCCATCTAATATCATCCTATCTTTGCTCCATTGAATTACATAAATAAAATCACCATTAATTTTCTAATTTTTTTCTCAAGAAAATTTTTATTATTATTTTTTATGTAGGCTAAAATTTTATTAAATTATTGTGCCTAAGCTTCGGTTGTATCAGACTATTGACTCTAAACTGATGATCATAAATAAACTAAACCAAGATGTGGCGGGTATTTGAGCTTCGGTTCTGCCGAAGTTATTCCTTGTGTTCTGCCGAGTTTTTCCTTGTGTTTTTATTTAGCTATTTACTAAAAACATAGGGGACCACAAAACTCTGTATTCAACTATCATAATTGTTACACTAGGAATTTCTATACAAATAAAGACATAGTTCGTACTGAGTTAGGACCATTGCTCTATAGGAAAAATGTTTCTGGAGGAATAAATGCGTAGGTGATTGGCGAAATTTAGTTCCATTTGGTATACTGTCAGAATAAAAAAAGGGGGGCGGTGGTTTTGTTTTGAAATGTGGGGCGTCGGAACTTTAGTATTTTTTAAAAGATGCAATTCATTGTATATTTAGATGAAACTTAACACGAGTCGTCCATGAGCTTTTCCTGAATTATTGGGATACCACTTAAACAGATGTAAGCAACTACATATATGTCAAAAAGAAACCTTTGGATTTCAAAATATACTAAAATAAATTTTTGAAAAATGTTTGAAACATTAAAACATTTATCAATTTAAAACAAAAATATAATATTGTATCAAACACTCAAGTAGATTTTTATATTTTTAAATAAAATTGTAAATCATAAATAGAAGTTCGATTAAAACGAATTTAAAAAAAAGTGGTAAAATTATATCAAGAGTTGCTTTTTATACATTTTTGAAACAAAATTGTAAATCATAAATAGACGCCTTGTTTAAATTTTAACATTGGTGACTTTATTCATAAAGACCCCCATTTCTTACAAAAAAAATATAAATTTAGAAACACTGCGTTTTTCCATATTATTAAACAAAATTTTCAATAAAATAAATTAACCACCCGTTCGCTTTATTTTTTAAACTTTGTCAATTTTTTTTTAACTGATAAAGTTTTATTGAAAAAAGTGTATAAATTTCTAAATATGTTTTGAATAATATAAAAAAAAAAAATATTTAAATTAAAATAAAAAAAACCAAAGCCACTAATGTTAATAAACGAGGAAAACAATTGCAAATAATTCTCACGAGAGAAGTCCAAGAGCCGTGCCAAGTTTGACAGAGACTCTCACAAAAAGTTGATTTGGGTATTCCAAATTGAAATCGGCGCGTGTCTCACGGGCACGGTTTTATTCGCTTTTCAATTTTTTTTTCGCGTTTTGGCATTCGAGTTTGACAGAAAGATTTTTTCGAATTATAAGTTTAAAGCTGATGGTCTGATACACACTAAGCTTTAAGAGGTCACAGGTTTGATCAAAATGTCGACAATAAACAATTGGGCATGTGTTACCTCAACCACAGGGAAAATTTTACCGACGATTTGGGTTTAAAAGCCTAAAATGTTCAATTCCAGCAAGAATTCGAGCCGAAGAGCCACTTGTAAGGCCACAACGACTAATTTTTGGCACCCCAACGTAAACAAGACTGTTCATCTGGGTTGATGAACAACCACAAGCCGTAAAAGAATTACTGATGCATCCCGAAATAATGACAGT